>JAUMHL010000014.1:16214137-16246413 GCA_032362345.1 Sandelia bainsii
TTGTGAATTTTGCTGTTAAGCTCCTTGTTAGAGAACAGCAAGTTGTGTAAAAAGTACTGAAACATTGAACAGTTGGATATGTGCATTCAAAAGTTTAGAGAAGGTCACATTAAGTTCACCTGTAAAGGTTATAGTGCATTTTAGGTTCATGCTAGAATTTCGCCCGAAAGCCGAATATCCCAAACTTTTTGTGAGTAGTGTATATACACACATTTATTTTCTTTATGCAATTTTTAGCCCTTACTGTAATATTTCAAATGATTATAGAGGGTGTCCGCACACTCGTTTTCTTTTCTTTATTTATTTATTTGTAGCTTATCTTAGCATAGAGACTGTGTGCAGGGGGATTCAAATAACCTGGCTCATAAAGAAAAAGAACTCTTTCGGTGCACTAAATAACACATTATGTTTTGTTTAACTAGCACAAAGAGCAAAATGTAAACATGACATGTAGTTTAACAGAGAATATTTAATGTAACTATTTCTTGAATGAGAGTTACTGCAGTCTTGTCATCATCTTGCTTATATGCAGTTTTTCTTTCACCTTTTGAAAGAATCAGGTTAACTTTTTTCCACCTGCTTCAAGTCTTTACGTAAGCTAATTGGCTGCTGGCTTTGCTGTCATAGCAATACCTTGATGTCCCAAAATGTCAAACTGCTACTTTAAATATATGAAAGAGACATAGAAACAGACATTAAATCTAATGTCATTTCAAACAAGAAGACAGGTTAGAAGTGACAATCTCTTGAAGTTTCATTTTACATTGAAAGATTGTGTTTATATCATGCAGGTCCAAGAATTTGAATCAGTGTAGCATGATGATTGCTGCTATTCTAGCTGTCACACTTACTGTACAGTTTCTTTATGATTTATCACTTTCTGAGGGTCCGGATTGCTCAGTGTTCAGATTTTGATGGGAGTGATAAAACCAGGCAGTAAAGTAATGTCAGCTCTCTATAACCACTGCTGATGTATCTCGCAGGAGGACTGCTTTGATGTTGTCTTTGGGATCCAAGTTTGTGCTATCTGCTCTGCTCTTATAGAAAGATAAAACAAACAGGTGCAGTCACATGTAGAAAGCACTGCAGCTCTGTCAGCCGTGATGAGTTTTATAAACTGTCACATCACAGGTGTGGTTCATTAAAGCAGATGTGACTTAAATGCTTCATCAGGAAAATGCCCGCAAGTATGTTATTGCTGATTGTGTGTGGAGCAAGTACATATGCAGAAATCAAAACAGTTACAGAAAAGTCAGTTAATGCAAAAAACAAATCAACACCACATTTTTTTTCCTTTTTTCTTTGTTGTGTATCTCATATCTGTGCAATCCGGTTGTTGTGTACATTTTTTAGTCTATTCAGACACAGGGAAATGAGTGTAACAGTTTTTCTGTCTAAGCTGATAAAATGATGAGCAAGCAAGTCCTCAAACCTAAATGACCATATGTAGGTTGTTTGATCCTACTGTCTGATGCAACCCATAGGAGTGTCCTCTGCAATAGCACTCCTTTTGGGATCAGGTGCACCAGATCTTTGTTATCATGCTTACAATAACAAACATGCTTAACAGAGGACACCTAATAATAAAATGTTGACAGTAAAACTATGGGTTTATCTTCAGATCATTACATCTGGGATCAGGTGTTGTCTGTGTGCAGAGCTGGTGCAGATAGTCAAACCACAATGATGGTCTGAGAGGGTTGTGTCTGATTCAGCTAGGAACAGGAACAAACTTCTGATTGGCTTCAGGCTAGGTGGTTTCAGATGAAATGTTGGGTAACAACTTCAGAGCTAAGGGTAAACAAGAGAAATCCACAGTGGAACTGGCAAACATTAGAAAATTGTTGCTGTGCAGGGCAGCTCCCAGAATGTGCAGCCGTTTGAATGTGAAGCAGGGTTTTGCTGGGAAAAGAATGGTCTACTTACCCTGCCTTACAGAGCGAGAGAGAATTTCGGCAAAATGCCAGTGACTCCAGATGACCTGCCTGGGGGTCAGACGTGGCCTGGTGCTCTCAAGAGCTGCTAACATAAACCCCAGAAGCTTTCACTCCGGTCTACAGACACACCTCGATTTCTGTTACTCTGCTGTTAGTATGTTTGGAGAAATTCCTCTAAAATACTCCACTACAGTCTGTCCCTGCTTTTCTTTGTTAAGGTTTGCTATGAATATACTGTATATTTCTGTGTGACACCTACAGTGCTGTGAAAGAGTATTTGCCCCCTTCTTGATTTTTTTTTTTTTTCATATTTATCACACTTAAATTATTTAGATTATCAAACTAATTTTAACAATCACAAAGATAACCAGAGTAAATACAAAATGAAGTTTTTAAATTTCATTTATTTAATAAAAGCTATCCACACCTGCCTGGTCCTATGTAAAAAAAGTAATTGCCCCCTAAACCTGATAATTGGTTGTGCCACCCTTGGAGGCAACAACTGCAATCAAGCGTTTCTAATAACTGGCAATGAGTCTTTCACATCACTGTGGAGAATTTTCTCTTCCTTTTCCATATTGGAGGGTTTTTAAGCATGAACGACCTGTTTAAGGTCATGACACAGCATCTTAGTTGGATTTAACTCCAGACTGTGACTAGGTCACTCCAAAAGCCATTTGCTGAGACTTTCAAAAGTAGACTTGCTGGTGTGTTTCGGATCATTTTCCTGTTGCATAACCCAAGTGCGCTTGATCACAAACTGACAACTGAGATCTGAGTAAAAAAGTTTTCTTGTCTTTCTATTTTTTCTTAGAACTGTTCAGGGGGACACTGACCAAAGTGACTGGGTGTGAATTCTTAAATAGAGAAGTGGAGTTCTTTTATTATGAGTAATGAGCTGTTTATCAAGACTTTGCAACAATGAAAAAACCATAACAATGCATATTTTTCATTGTTAAAACTTTTGGGAACAAATTCATTGTGGGAACTTGAATTTTTGCATAGTTTTATGGTGGTGTGCCCTTTAACAGCTTATAATAATAACCGAATTTTTAAAGTGGCAGTTATCTCAGTGAACACTGGATGGCATTGTTGCTGTTCAGGACCACTGCAATTTGCAGCAGTACTTATATTTACACAGAGTCAGACAGTCAGAACACATGCGCTGCATTACATTGTATTGTTATTTGATTGACATATTTGAATTTACATATTTGATGTATTTATGTTGTTTTCAAATGTCATTGTAATCAGAGTGAGACTGGTGTACAACACAGATGATCAGATTCAAGAAAAGACTTCATCCAGAAGTCATCAAACACTTTTGACCTTTGGTAGCACTGTAAATAAAAGCAGCACATTTACATGTGGTGTCACATGAGTTGTCAGCACCTGGAGAGACTTTCAAGCTGAAGTTAAAACACTTATGCTTTAAATTTTTTTCTACACTTGGAGAATTTTATTTAACAAGAACTCTATTTAACCAAGGTGGGTCTTCTTACAGTCTATTAACGATTAACAGTTCTGTTTACACAATATTACAGGAACATACAGTAGCAGCTAGACTGACAGCTATCCTGGAACAAACCAGATTATCCAGTCTTGGGACACCTATTTCACCTGTATTTTGTCCTGGACACCACACCATGAGTTACTGAGGAACATGCTGTAAGCATCAACAACACTAAAGCAAGTGAGATCGGGAGTATGAAGTGATTGTATTTCCTGAAATAAATTAGTGATTTGTTATGTCTGAGTTATTTTCTAATTATCCCAAGTAGAATGAGATCATATATTGAAGTCAACATTGATTTAAAGGTGAAATGAGAGATGATTATCAAAAGGTGAGTCTGTTTATCAGTTTCTGTATAGTATTCTGTTCAGTATAGAGCCCAACTGCAGGTACACCCTCAGGCGAGAGCTGCTCTCTCTCTTTTTGTGCAACATGGTGATATTAATAATAATGATACCTATAGATGCCAGAGGTTTTTATCTGAATTATGTAACAGTTCCAACAGAATTATATATTTATATTTCACTGCATCCAAAATAAAAACCATCCTGAGAAATATTTCCTGAAATATACTTCAAATCCTCTATCTTATTTTTTTATCCTCAAAATATTTTTGTCATTGTGACAGAAATATTGTGATCAAGGCTTGATATTCAAAGCTTTGCTACCTCTGTGAAAGTGAATAAATTAATAAAATAAATAAATAAATAAATAAGTGATCCGACTGTGAAATGCAAATGAGACTAATGACTAATTGTAAAACAAGTTATTTTTTTCATCAGCATGTGGACCAAAAAATAAATGAATATGTAATGATTCAAAATCTCATCAAGAGAATCATCACTACATTACACTTTACTTTGCGCTGAAAAGAAAAAAGAAACTCACAGATTAGTCTTAAAGTGCATTTACAGTGTAAAATACACAGCCATTAACTAGAGTGCCTGTGATGAAAGGAAGAGAGGCTCTTTTGAGAAAAATGATGAAATATCAGTCTTGCTGATCTTGCAGTGGCAGTGGTAGAGGCAGTGGTCTCCCCTTGTTTGTGACCTCTGTCAGACGACAGTGAAGGTCTCCAATAAGCAGCAGTCTTGGTGAGTAGCACTCACAAAACTGCTGTTTCCAGCAGCAGTCGCTTCACGTCCAATTGAAAGAAAGTGCCTCAAAAAGTGTCCCAAATACCAATTCTGGCGCCTAATTGTTTTCTATGCTCTGCTGAAGCTGTCTTCATCATCACTCTGTTAAAAGACTGCAGTACCATAAGCTTAACTTAAATAGCATTTGATTCCACTGTTGCTTATTCCCAACGGGTTAGTGAGACATTCGGAATAAAATGCCAATTCTAACGACTGTTCTGGTAAAAATGCATATATGTTATAAGCAGCATCTCCAGGGAGGACAGCAGCAGCAGCACAACTGTCGAAGTGGGTTCTTCTTTTTATACCTGGCAGCCATCTTGAACTTCTCATTAGATTTTGCAACAAAATCCTGTGTTCTTTCTATGTTAGTTTGGATGTGTTCAATGTAGGTGCCCTGTTCCTCCAGCAGCATAAAAATGTCCATGAAGAGGTCCCTCAACTCCTTTAAACTGTTCTCCAGATTCAACATCTCCTGTTAGTGAGAAGAAAATAATGAGATAAATATTGTACATACAGTCAGAGGCTGAAGGTGACCGGAGAGAAAAGTGGAAAGCCTGATACAATGAAGGACCAGATGTTAAAACAACATGGGCTGAGATCACTATTTGACTTATACATATTTAGTGATTAATATCCTGGTTTGCTTTTCACAGCAGTTGGACATTTGTTCCTTTGGATAGAGAGCACAACCTATTTCTCTTCTCAAGGATTTCATGTCCTTCAGCCCAGCTCTACACGACTGTGTGTGTTGTGCGTTGCAGGAGGTAATCATTATTTTAAAATAATGTTTTTTTGTTTCTGTTTACATGACTGCTGGGATGGTGGCGCAGTAGGTAGGGCAGTTGGCAATTGCTAACTGTGTAAGAACCCCAGGGTTGGCGTTTCACGTCCTAGTCCCTCCCTAGTGCCGGTCTCAAGCTCGAATAAATGGAAGGGATCAGCCGAAAGTTTCTGTTTAGATGACCATTTATGTCTTTTTCTTCACCCATTTGTGTCCGTTTGATATAAGTAATATGTGAAACATGAATGTATGTCATTTGCAAAAGAATATAGACAGGACGATGACTATTGAGTGAAATTCACGCACACATTTATTTGAAAAAAGCTACAGCTGTATTACATTTATTATGTGCATTTGCCAAATAAGCAATAAAATATTATTTAGCTTGACTTTGGTGCAGTCTCAGACAAATTGTGTTTAGGTTTGTTTGATTTCAGAGACTTCCATTTTGAGGCCAATTGATTGTTTCAATATAATGAAAAATCAAGACTAACACTCTTATGTATAGCTATTTATTAGCTTGTTATATATTTCAAACAAAATTTATCACATAACAAAATAATATCAGTCATGTGAAAACATGTCATTTAGTTGTTTGCCACTACCCTCACCTTGTGTCGCTGTTCGATCTCAGAGAGCTGTGACCGTGTCATTCTGACATCATTCAGCAGGTTCTCATTGAAGACCTCCCATTTTCCTGAGATGACCATCTCATCCACCACATCCTCCGTCACATCCTTTCCTGATACCACCAGCTGCCGGATAATGAATTGTCTGCAGCGCTCCTGCTTGGTCAGCAGACCTTCATTATACTGCCGCATTACCTGAACATAATTACAGCACAAATAGAGAATAAGAATGAAGGAGTGGGAGAAACAAAAAGATATTTGAATTCCATCCTTTTAAGCATGTAGTGTGTAATTTAGTGTAATTTATGTTTGGCGTCTTGCCCCCCTTGACACCACTGGTGATACACCAATAAATATTAGGCTGCTCAACACATTTACTGTACACTTTAGCATAGAGAGAAAGTCATGAAGTGAATTTATTAAACAATCATGTGCTTCCACCTTATGAAGTTCAGTAAGGAAGATTTGTATACCCACTCTCTGCCAGGATTCCCTACTAAATCTATTCCGTCATTTCCGCTTTCCCACGCTGTCAAATTTCCCCTCATTCAATTTGTCATCGACATCTATCCAATAACCTTTCTTCCCGCTTTCTCAAACCAATCAGCTCATAGAGTCCATTCTTTAAATGTCTCTGTTTCTGCCATTCTGCCTTTCAGACCTACACTTGCGCAACCCTCCTCCACCCCATCACCACCTTATCTTAAAGGACACTCCAGGCATCCGTCCACTGTTTTTATCCTTCTTTCCTGGCTGATTCCTCCACCACCACCAGTGTCTAAACCCCAGGGGTTTCATCTATAACCTATCCTCTCTAATGAAGATGTTGCAATGCGTTTTCTTGTCTGGGGTCTATACGCCAAATATATCTTTATGTTCAACATTAAACTTTTTCATAAACACTCTATTAATATGTCCTTAATATACTAGTTCTGGCACTGATGTGATTAGTTTTATATTGAGATAACTATCAAGTCTGTCTTTTAACAAGGAAATTAGTTTTAGTTAGAGTTTCACTCAAAACCAAACAACAGAAAAGAAACAAAAAGAAAAAGAAAGTGTTGTTGAAAGAATCCATAGCAAAGTATATTTCCCAACCTGCTTGAATTTGCCGTGCAATGCTGCATGCTGGGAGCGCTGTATTCTTGTTGGAGCAGCAGAAGGGCCGTGCTGCTCCTCAGTTTTTTGGATCTGTTTAAAAAGGGCATTTAAACGCCGGTGGATGCTTTCAGCCTGGAACTTGATGTCTCGCGTTATGCTGCTCTCTTTCTTCATCGCACTGAAGCGACGCATGGTTGCTACCAGAGTCTTTTGTTGCTGATTGAACTTTAGGACCTGTTTGTATTTGAGATTAAATAAAATGCTTGTTTATTTTCACTTGTGACCACGTAGGAAAGAAGAAACTCTATCTGCAGAAACTGTATGATCATAAAAGATTAATCTCCAGTCCTCAATTATGGAATTTTACAGTCATTAATGTTTAAAAGTAAAGAAAAAGAAAAGAAGAATTAAGACAATAAAGTATTTAGTTTATTTTTACCTCTGTCTCCAGCGACGTGATATCATCTCTGATTAGCTGAGTCTCAGACAATATATTCTCAATGATCGGTTCCTCCTCAAACAACACAGCCTCTGGTGTTATGATCCCAAGCACAACAAAGTCATCATCATCCTCTCCTAAGAAAGTATTTGTACTTGCTGCCTCAGAAAACTCTTGAGCTTTCCGATGCATCTCGTCCAACCGGTCTATCATTGTGAAATAATGCTCAGGACACAAAGATATTATGGTATGTTGAAGGTGCTGAAAAATAAATAACACTAATGGTGAATTGGGTTGTTCCAGAATATAGTAAAAATAAGAATAAAGCAGGAAAAACTGAGAATTTGCATGTATATTTATATGTAAAGTGGCAGATAAAAAGGAATATATAGATTCATACTGAACTAAATGTGTCTAGGAGAGACAGGGGGAAATAGTAGGAGTGGTTTTAATATCTAAAGGCAGCACAGTGTGCGACAAACTCATGGATGCCTCCTTTTTCATTTGTATAAAGTTTAAAGGGATGTAAATGGTGATATTGATAATAAATAAAAGGTCACATCTCACTCACTGGATAGTAGCATTCAATAATTTACTTTTTTTTCAATGAGTTGTTTCAAAAATCACAGTATGCAGTCCAGCAATTACATGGTTACTAATTCCAGCATACTTATAGGGATCAGTGTGTTTTCTCTCTTTCCAGGAACTGGAAATGTAAATAAGATGGTGATTTTGTTTTTGGACAGAGATTGGAGTTACCAAAAAGGTAAAATGTCCAAATCTTCCTTACTGGCTAGCTAACACCTATACAAACCCCATTCACCTATCACCTTGTTTTAGCTGCATTTTTAAGTGAACCATGAATGTGAGGACGGGACTAGCAAGGCTGAGCTGGCATTTACTGTTTATGGCCAGCGCATTTCTCTAAACATTAGCTGTTTTCAAACTGTCATGTCTTGTTTTCTATTTAAATAGAGATGATGCAACGTGTGGGTGAGGCAGGTTTGGAGCCATTAAAATGTAACGTTGATGCAGCCGGGCTGAAGGACAGGACATCTATTTTCCTTGAGGAATTACTGTAATTACTTTTTCAGTGTTTACCAAGAGTAAGTTATTACAGTTTTTGAGTAGCTTGACCCACAAACTGCTGGTGAAAACAAAACAACTGATCATCCTATTAGTTTTCTTTCAACAGTGTTAATAGAGAACAGTAATAAATAGAGAATAAATTCCTCAACATCTCCAGTACCAATCTAATGACTCCCTTACACAAAAAGTAGAAGTACACAGCATTACTGTGCATATTAATACAAGTAACAAGGTAGTATGCATATGTACTAAGTACCTACAGTATGCATTCAACAAGGTGAATTGTCGTACATATGTAGTGTACGGCAATATCCATGATCTGTTTGTGTGTTGTTCCAGTTGAGGGAATTGCAATGGCTACCATTGTATACAGTTGGAAAAAATTGTCAGGAACAAATATGACATGATACTTTCATATCCTTAACCAAGTGTACTTTGAGTGCTTACTATAACTATAAAAACTGGTTAATAATGTTTTAGTTTCAATGATCAAAATGTGTTTTGCAATAGTTAAATACAGCTACTGCAGTTCAGGCAAATGCCCCTGCACTTAACTGTGTACCTCTGGTGTGTCCAGTGTGAATCAAATCCAGATAAGGGTTTGTTTACATCACTATACATTCATCTGTCGTGATATGAGGATAGTGTAACTGATGAGGCATATCTGCACTCTGCTGAACACTGAGGTATATTTTTAACTCTATGAAAAACAACATGAGATGCATGAGTGCAAAGTTTATCTGCGACATCAGTCAAATTGACTCAAGTTCATTTTCCCATGAGAACTGAGTGGGGTGTTTGTGTTCAACAACACACTCAGCAAAAACAAAAGAAGAGGGAACAAACTGCCAGGTTGCTTGGATCTTCATCAATGACAAGTGTAGGAAATATGACCTTGATAAACATGTTAAAAAACTACATAAATCACACACACACACACACACACACACACACACACACAGTGTCTGAAAGCTATGCAGAAATGGGATAGTCTGTGACTTGTAAAGCTCCATTTCTCAACACTCTACACTCCCTACACTAGGGTTTCTAAAACCCAAATCCTTGTGTTGCCAAGGCAGTTTTAGATGTTTGTATGGCCATTCCAACACACAAGAATTTGTGGTTGGATAGACTTTACTTGGCCTTCAGGAAATCGGAATCTGTATCTCGTGGTTGAAATCATACACACCTCAGTTGTTTACATTAGCTTTGGCACATCCTAGCATGCTGGAGTTAGAAAGTTCTTGTTGCTAGAAAACAACAGTATGCTCTATGTATATATGTGTGTGTGTTACAAACTCCTCACAGCTCAAAGAATGTAAAATCTTTTGTTTTCTGGGCTAAAGTCTCTCTCTCTCTTACTCTGTCTCTCTTGCCCTCTCTCTCTCCCTGCCTGACACAGAAGAGCCGATTAAAAAATTGCTTAAAGGATTTGAGAGCACATTCTCTTATGTTTAGTCTAAAAGCCTGGAAGAAAGTGTAACATCATTAAATAAAGAGTTAAGGCTTGCTCTCTTTCTCTTTGTGAGAGAATGTTATTATCTGAATGTATTATCTAAAACAAGCAAATATTGTCTTCCTCCCACCCATCTGCTCCTTTGTTCATGTTTCTGAAGGAAATGTGTTGACATTCAGTCATCTCCATGCAGGTGGGAAAAAGGAGTGCCCAATTTTATTGCAAGTTAAAAATTGCAGTGTGCATGCTTGTTTTTTATTTGTACCAAAAAGTAATTAATTATCCTTTAAATATTCTAAAAGTTGTATTTTACTTACTTCATGTTAAAGCTAGATTTTCTATCATAAATACATAGCAAGCAACTTAGATAAAATGCTCAAATGAGGGTAGGATAAATTTCTGCATATTTAAACACACATTTACATTCTGATGTTGTAGCAAACACTGAGTTAGAATTTAAAATATTACCTTAATGTTGTTAGTATTCCATCATGGGCTGTCTGAGTATTCCCATTCAGAGTTCACTATGAATGTAATCCAAGACAGGCACACACATTCCTTCACATGATCATCTTCATCTCTCTTTACACTCACACGATGCTAGTCAGCTGCCTGTTACAGACTGTTTGGTGGCATAGCTGTACAAATAGTTATGTAAAAAACAGTCATTCCACCAACTGTTAATCACTCACAAGCAGGGGAAGTTTTATGGAAGTCTTGTTGAGTTAGTTTCAAGCACCACCTCTCTTTTTGAGGCAAGGTGTGGATATGGCCAATAGGAAAGAATCAAACTGAAAGCTCATTTGCTTATCTGAATACATAGCTGACGTGATTATGTAAATGATGAAGGGGGAGACAGCATGGAGAGCACAGGGAACTCATAAACCCTGCCCTCAGGCATATTCCTGTACAGGAGAAATAAGCAAATAGCCAGACAAAGAGGATTGTGGTTAGGGTGTTAACCAGGGCGAGTTTCTGTGTGAAGTCTTTGGGTTCCTGGGGTGAGCCCTCTTGTTGTGAAGGTATTGTACTGCTTAGGCACCATTAACTCCGCTGAGTACTTTTGACAAATTTCTACTGACAAATTCGCTGAAACATAAGCACCTTTTCAACGTGTGAAGGGGCAGTCCCTCTCTCTATTCAGTATTACACACTGTTTGAAGTGCAGTGTCAGAAGAAGAGAAAAAGAGACAAGTTTGGAGAATGAGAAGAGTTTGGTGGGGACAAGAGTTCAGTGTCAAGTTCTTTTGATGAAGTTTGGAGACTGCAGAAGGATTCTTCTGTTACCTTTCTCCCTAACTTTGGGGCTGAAAAACTTAATCAACTCAAAATGCAGCAGTGTTTTGTTAGTATGTTGGCCTGTAAGGGTCAAATATTTCATGACTTTTGAACATATACCCAGAGGTGTATAAAGTACACAAACTCAATTCTCATGTAAAAGTGCAAGTACTTGACCAGACAAATACTACACTACAACTAGAAATACCCTTTTATTTTCCTACTCAAGTAAAAATACTACAGTAGAATTTCTAAATGTTACTCAAGTACAAAAGTAAAAGTACTCCACTGAGAAAACAGCAGATTTTAAACAATGTAGAACTGGATGCTGTTGATAACATACATTTAGAAGTTTAGTCCAGATGTGTTTGACAAATTGTCAAAGGCAAAAATTATGACTAATTTGTTGTTACCTTCATACTGTGGAACAAAAACATCACTCAGTAAATGTGGAGCTGGTGTTAGCCACCTAGTAACTGGAGGTTAATCCATAAATTGTACATCAGCATTTTATTAATATATAATGATTTATTATAAGAATCATCCTGCAAAAAGTAACTAGTAAGTAACGATGGAATAAAATGAATGTAGTGTAGTAAAAGTAAATTTTTTTCCTCTGATTTGTAGTTGAGTAAAAGTAACATAAAATGGAAATACTAAAGTAAAGTACAAGTACCTCAAAACTGTACTTAAGTACAGTACTACAGAGTAAATATACCTAGTTACTTACCACCTCTGTATGTACCTAAGATTTTTGTTACTTTGTTTCTCTCATTTTTTGAGTTTACTGAAGGGACGTTTAAAAAGTTTTCTTAAAAATCATCAAAACTGGAATTATGAGGTTTCCAGGGTAACAAATAACTCTCTGTGTGGTGGTGTGTTGCTTTTGTAAAAAAAAATGAAAACGCTGTAAGTAAAATTTTATCTCTGTTGTAACAGATGCTCCACACCTTTAACAAGGCCACAGAGGTGTGTTAACTGTGAATGATCTATCTCTAAAGGCAAGATATTAAATCAGCAAAGCAAAATCCAGTTTCTGAGTGTCAGAATTCACCTTCATCGACATCATGGGAACGAGCTAAATGCACTGACTGAAAACCAGTTTCCTGTAGCTCAATTGTCAGAGTACGTAATTTTTTCTTTCTATGCTCAGAACCACTGATTAAGGAGAACATGTTCAATACGATTCCCCCTCTCTCTGGTGGAATGAAGACGATCTCAATATTTCTTCATTTTTGCTGTAAAATCTGTAGAATTTAAAAAGATATTAATAGAACAACAACAGGGAAAACCTGTCACTAGTTATCTGTGAAGATTCTGTCACTAGTGTTTCCTCACTGATGCCCCCAGCAAGTACTACCAATGTTTTTGGTTAAAAATGATTGATTATGTCTACCAAAGAGGTGGGATTAGTAAGCAGCTTGACATAAAGTGCTGCCTGAAAGGATCACCTCAGGCAACAAAATCTAGCCAAAAAAAAGAGAAGAAGAGAAAAGCTGACTTTACCAGGCCAATGGATATCACTCATTGTAAATATAAGTAACGTGAAAGAAGTAGTTTGACAAACCCACAAAGACCTATTGTCCAACTCTGTAGTTTCCATCAGCATTGAGGACTTTTGACAGTAAGCATCTTTCAGTTGATTTTTTTGTTTTTGTTTTAAGGTTACCAACTTTACTATTCTGGTTCAGTTTGACTACTAGCAGCTGTTTTCCGAAGAAGAAAAAAGAAAAAGAAAACTGCAGTGTAGCTCGTAGGAATAGTGGATCTAAGAGGGAAAACAGACAAATATTTCTAATATATTTCAACACAAAGAGCAAAAAGAAGAATTCATATTGGGCAAGAATTTGTCAGGTGAGTGTTTTAGAGGCAAGGTCACAATAAGCTTACATTGTATTTACTTTCATATTCAGCCAGAAAAAGTCAAACAAATACATAAACAAGAAATGTATTGCAGGAAGAGAAATAAAAGTAAAGCCAGCTGAAAAGAAATGACTGGATAAGGGTAGTATAAAAGAGAGCATGGAGAAAAAACAGACAGTACACAACATGCACAAGACAAATATTTAAAAAGTAACTGTGGAAGATATTGTGTAAATATACATTAATATGTAATATTTCCTTTGTGTTTCATCTCAAATACACCAAATATGAAAGAGTGTGTCAGGTTGTCTTAGTCACTGTATCAAGTAGAGTTTGTTTCACAGTATAGCTGTTGGAGAGCTCTCTAGGTATTACTGTAATTGAAGCGATGTCAAAAGCAGTGTTTTGCTATTCTTCACTGTAGGGTCCACAGAGAAAGAAAGTGAAAAACGAAAGGGAGGCAGGACAACAACCCCTAGACAGCTTCTCAGGCACAACCTTGAGATATATTTATACATTGCCAAAGAAAATATGCAGTGCTTTCTCTCTAAGGAGAAAAAAGGGAAATATTAGTTAAAACTGATGCGAGGTTGATACTAATACTTTTAGACTTTGTTGGATGTTCAGTGCGTTAACAGTTTTTATGCTACAAAATCAAAACAGATGTCCAAAAAATGGTTCTTTATTTCACAAAACAGCAGCAGCTCTTCACTGACAGAATATGTGAAGGATATAAGAAATAAGTATAAATTTGAACTACCTGCAGCCGCAGAGAAACCTCCATCATACTACATAAGAGAGCAATATCCAACTTTTAACAAAAAAACAATATCAGCTTGATATACGGGTCACACACCATGAGAAAGACAAAAAGGAGAGATAAGAGATAGATGAATGAGGATCACTGATGGTCTGAGGGGCAAGGATAATGAGGTCAAAACCATCGTCATTAAGCCAATCAGAAAGATTGATACTGAGGTCAGTGACCTTGCCTACTAAAATGACGCAATCAGAGATCTGGATATTAAATATCCTCGATGGGCACTGTGTAAAATTGCGCCTAGAGTCATTTAGATTTTAAATTTATAGTTCGACCAGCATGGACATTAATTGCTAGTCCTGCTAAAATTCTCTGTGTTATGCAAGTACTACAAGTCTCAGGTTGATCACCTTTTTATTTACAGTATATCTACTTCATCTCACAGAAGCAAGCACATAAAGAGACACAGGTGTGGTGGCAGCAAGTCATGCAAGCCATGCAGATAATCATGGAACAGGGGTAGTGCCAGCCTGTCAGCCAGTGGCTTCATAGACATTATTTCACACAAGTCATTTTAACTGTGCAATTGTCAACAAAGTCCTGCTCCCAACAGGTAATTGAGAATGTGAGTGTAAAATGGATAGATGCACAGACAGCGCTCACTTGTTGGACGTATGGATGAACTGAGCAGTCTCTGTTCTTACTCGTATCCTCTCAGGATCTGAAGAAACTTTACATTTATTTGTTTTTGACAGAGCAGTCCTCACAGAGGTGGATAAAGCAGTATACACAGCTTTGTTTCGTCTCGTTTATTTACTGGGTTATCTTGTTGAATCTACAGTAGCTACACTAGCTGTACAGTAATGCTACATGGATAATGTGGCTAACAGCCTCTCATATTTTGGAGCAGGAGGCATTTTTGGGCTAATTATACAGTGGAGCAATTTAGATCTCATAGAGACATTGTGTGAAATCTTTAAAACTATTTTTATGGCAGTAATGGATTGGATGTGAACGTCACAGACGTAAGGCAGAAGCACCACCTCTGTTTTTGAGAAGGTCTGTCCACACACATTTTCAAACTTGCCACAAACTATGATCTAAATCAGTGGTTCCAAAACTCAGTCCTCAGAGCCCCCTGCCCTGCTTGTTTTCCAGCCATCCTCTCCCTATACACACTGCTGATTACCTGGATCAGGTGTGTTCAGTTAGTCAGAAGTTGGAAGATACCAGAGGAGTGTGGTGCAGGAGAAGACACAGTGAATTGGTACCTTCCTGAGGACCAAGTTTGAGAACCAAAGTACGTCTTTTTTTCAGCATGTAAATTTAAAGGCACATTTGAAGATTCCAGGGACCTGTTTCTTAAACACCAAAAGTGATATAATATAGATACAAGTCCCATCACAAATTATTATTATTAATTTATGCCTTGAGAGCATAAACACTGTTAGTTTATGATCCATGCAGCTTATTAATTGTATCCCCAGTGGTATCCCACACTTAAATTAGTCTCTTTATTTTTGTTATATGTCTGGAATTAAAAGCATCACTCCTTTAACCTTTCCCAAGAGCCAGGATAGAGGTCCACTTCTCCATGCAATCAGGAGAACTACTTTCCCACTTGAAACATGCGTCATTTCACCCCCTAGTGTCATGAGGCTGTTACTGTATATTATCATGGGTGCAGTGATAAAAGCAACACTGCAGGGATATATCATATGACAAATATCATTTGCACTACTGGTTTCTAAAAGTCATACTTTTGATATTTATTCATCTCAATCACTCTAAGCCCAGTGCATTCAGAGTGTGCCTACAGTATATCCACAGGCTGTTTTTCTTCTTAAATTAATGTTCAGCAAGCGCCCAGGAATGACTGGTGCAGTATTTCTACCAAAGTAGAGACTTGCAAGTTTCCAGGATGTATACTGTCACATTAGGATGTTTAAATGTCCATATACTGGCATCTTGTAATGTCTGTATTACATTGTCTGCTGAATTCAGCATGCTTGAAACTGTGTAAGACTTACACGGTGACCTATGCTCATATTATAGTGTATTTAACAAGCAATCAATCAGCAGATCAATCAGTCAGCTTTTATATTACTAATCAGTCATGTTTCATGCAAGGCTAGAAAAACTATCAACCATCCAGCTAGTGCATTCTGAAGGACACTGGTATGACTGAAAACAATGTGGTGAAAGAAATACACAGTGAGATACTGAGCTCTGTGTCCACCTGAAGAGAGGAGCAAACACATTTAGTCAGAACAAACAGATAGTGGAGACCAGCTCAGTGAATTTGTGTGCCTGTTGTCCCCTATAATACTCTGTCTCCCCATGTTTGTTCCAACAGGGATTTATCTGAATGAATTAAGCAAACATCAGCTACAGAAACAGGCGCATTTCTGTGAATAAACATTTAACCACCAGGCTATGGTAAATCCAAGGCTTGATAAAACTCAGTTAAGGGAACGTAAGGTTACAAAATGTTTCAATTCCGATGATGTATGTAATGTGACTGAAAGTGTGTATGTGCATGCATGCTGGTGTGGGCACAAAGGTCTGTCCAATAAGACGTTTGGATGGAAGAAGATGATAGAGATTACGGGTTGAATTTTCCCAAGTCAGTTGTTGAGGAAAGATAGAGGCAACTAGGAGGCACTTCTTATGGTAATAGCTTAGGTTGCTTTACCAGAAGATGGTATACAGACAGCAGAGAATAAAGTAAATTAGAATATGGGTGTTAAAGTTGGAGGACTTGTTGAAATGGAAGCTACACAGTAAAAATAATCAACATTTGAGGTGACACCAGATTTGTGAATAAAATAGTAAGAATACAATAAAAAAAAAGAGAAGGTCAAGGGGTTTAATACATCAGAAGAACTCCTCAGTGTTTCTCATAAGGAGAAAAAATGTTTTGTGTACACATGTGCAAGAGAAAACCTGCCATAGATAGCACAGTATTGATCGGTTCTACAAACAGCGTCATATCTATTATGATAAACATGGACAACATTGGCATGTGTCCACTCACTGCGTTCAATTCTCATATCTCTAACACATGTGAAAAAGAAACAAATCACGCAATTTCATCAATTATCAGAAATGCCAGATCTGAGATAAGCTGTTGTTAGCTGCCATTTCCCATCTCCAGGGGACAGTAATTGTCATTGTGGAGGCAAAAAGGAGATGTTTAGATCCACACCATAACAGCGGTGTTGGCTTTGACAGGTGGATGACAGGGAGGAGGAAAAGGGGAGATGCAGTACAGGTTAGTTCACCCTCAGACCACACACACACTCATACAGACACACACATATATGCACATACACATTCACTGACACATCTCCCGCCAGCAGGCCACCTCTAATCGAGATAGAAGAGCACTGTGGCAGATCGAAATGCCTGCAGATGACAAGGTGGGAATGGATTGGCTCCTGTGCCCTTGTCATGTTGCTCCATCTGCACCAAGCAGACAGGAAGACAGACGGATTCTATGGCAGAAGGCTCTGTGGAGCAGATAGACAGGTAGGAGAGGAGCAGCAATCAGTGGAAATGACACTAAATGGAAATAAAAACTTTGAGAAAATGAACTTTTTAAATATATAAAGAAATCCATCTGTTCAGTGGACAAAAGAGGATTTTCAGTGATTGAGAAATCTCCATAAATCCATAATTTGGTGAACACATGCCCTGGTAGATACTGCAGTAAAATCCTTTCAAAACAAAACCTGCACACGGGAAGCACCTTAAGTTAGAACTGAAACAGACAACTCTGTCTCCTGAAATTACAGTATGTTTCTATGCAACTACACTGAAACCACAAATATAAGTTTGTAGTGAATATTTTATTATGATTATGTTACCATAATGAGGATATGTGGTTAATTAATCTAAATTGCACAGTCCCCTCCAAAAGGACTGGAACAACAAGCAATCAACATTTGTGTTTGCTATACACTGAAGATATTTGTGTTTCAGGGTACAATTGGCGTTTTTATTCCAATACTTTTGGAATATTTTACCATATCAGTGTAAGATATAGTGTTTCCAGACATTTTTATTCCTCTAAAATATCCAAACTTTCATTACAGCATCTAGTTTTTATAATTTCTTATATTGTTATGTTTAGGATCTCAGCAGCCCTTCAGATGTAGTCTCATAAAATTACAATAAGTAAGAAGCTACAAATGAGAGAAATACTGCTGTATTGTACTTTACCCAAGTGGGAGATGTCATTCATAGTTCAAGTTGCTTTCAGCTCAAACAATACACTGACCGAAGAAAGTTCCTGAAGTACACTGACAGACAGGTAATCTTGATCCAGGCCAATCCAAATCACTTAAGTGGAAAAGTGGATGATGAAAAACAGATTTTTGATTATTTCCTATTAATGTATTTGATTAATTTCTATTTAAACTTCCCATTTGGCTGGTGTTTTGTGAGGACAGCAGCTGTCACTAACTCATGCTGGTCTCATCGTCAGTGGCAGTCCAGTTAGAGTCTAATGTCTGCTGTATTTTACCTAAGTTGATCCTGAGAGGCAGGTTAATGTTGTTTCCCTTCCCTGTGGGATTGATCACCTGGTCTCATAACTACCTGCCAAAATAATCATCCTCGAGAGATGGGGAGACTCTGCCATCAGCAAACCTGGGAGACAGCAAGGGGATCACATAGAAATGGGAAGAAGGGGGAAATTAGCCACATGCAATTTGTCATTGAATATTTTTGTCACTGTCCGCTTGATTTTCTGATTGTCCTGTCTCATAAAAGATGGTTCACTTATGGGATATTTAACCATTTCATGCATCACGCTGAGATCCATGTGTGGACAGTTAATTAAACTCCATTTTGAGTTTGGTAAACATGACAGATCTCTTCAAAGCGCTTGAGGGTAGCTTCAGTACATTGGTAACAATATTGTAATAGTATTCATTATGTTGTATTCCAAAGCCTTTACCTAAGATGCTGGACAGTGGTCCAAAAAAGTTAGGGTTAATTCAGGTTAAGAAAATGTAAGTGTAACAGTCTGTGATGAACATGACTGACTATAGTTTAGCAGATGGTAAACACATAAAAATTACCTTATTGATTGACACCGTAGTCCTTTTAATGTCAAATTTACACAGACAACAGTAACAAATGAGTCAGATTGATTCTCATATTTAATAGTGTGTTGTATGTTTCCACATTTACCTACTAAATGTAATACTGTATCACCTTGAGATGTTTCCATGTTTTGTAAAATATGTTTGTGTGATTGAGATTACTGAGCACAAACTACAACTAACACAGCAGTATTTTTTTCTCAGCTGTGGATTTATTCTCATATTCATTTCTTGTTGCATGCCAGTCACATATGTGAACAATAAAAAAAACAAAAACCAAGTTTTTTGAAAACAATTCAATACATTGAATTTTATCATAATTCTGACTAATAAAAGCAGTCTTTTAAAAATAAATGAATAATTTCTTTCCTATAATGCCCGAATGAAAGAGCTAACTCATTCACTCCATTTGAAAGAAAAAGAAGAAAATACAGAAATACTCTTGTATTCATTATAGTGATGGAAAAATGGCCATTGATGAGATACAATGTAGAACATGACACATTGAATTTCCATACAACCATGAGCCAAAATATTAGAGTAATATGGAAATATGTGTGATCTTGTTATGAGTTTACAAAATGAGGGAAGGTATAGTTTGATAGCCCAATATATCTTCAATCTGTTTTGTTACCTGTCAGAGAGGCAGGCTTGTGGGCTTGCTTGGTAATATACACAGTGGGCAGATGTCAGTGAGAAACAAAGAAAGAGTGAATGCAAAATGGACAAAGCCCTTCTAAAGCAACAACAAATTGAGATAGAAGCAATCCCATTTGTTCCTGTTGACTGGGTGTCTCACATCGACATCTGCTGATGAGAGTTTGTTTTGGATGGTGTCCTTCATTTCACCTCCCAAGGCCTGTCCCAGCACTTGTCCCCCTCTCCTCCACTCGGCACTCCTTTCCCTTCATTGAGATCATAAATTGCTGAATATAAAGCATTGTTTCCAGTCTGCTAGATGCAGCAGCGACCGCTTAGGGCCTTCACGTCCCCTTTTGCACCTCCAGAGGCACTTAGATGGAAAAATCTACCTCTCTCTCCATGCACCCCTGTATTTGATATCTTTGATATGTGCATGCATCATTCAAGCAGCAAATGACACTCCATCTTAAGCCACGTTCCTCCCACAAGGCCATGTCTTAGCATCGCCATTCATTGTAAAGGGACACTTGGTTGGAAAACTAACAATTAAAAAACAATTAAACAATTGGTTTCAACAAAAGACAATATATATCCCTGGCAATTTGTCCTGTAATAGCCCAGTGTCTGGGAAGACTTATCCTTGATAAACCTACAGAATCTTCCAAAATGGAAGTCATTAAAGAAATGTCACAGTGTGATATGCTTACGCTAATAACACACAAGATGTTTTTCTCCATGTACAGGCAATTTCTCAACAACAAGAGCTCAACATCTAAACTCTTTGAGATAGATAGATAGAAAAAGTACTAAAGTACATGCTCTAAATTTTACTGGAAGTACAAAAGTAAAATTATTGCGGAAAATAATGTCACCTACGGACTGTGGAACAAAAACAGCAGTCGATAAAGGTGGGGCTTATTTTAATGACCTTATGTAATGACAGAAGGATAATTCGTAAAAAGCATTTTATTAATTTATAAAGAATCTAAACCTGCAAAAGTAACTAGTAACTACTAATGTTAAAATGAATGTAGTAGAGTAAAAGTAAAAGTAGCATAAAATGGAAATACTCCAGTAAAGTACAAGTACTTCAAAACTGTACCCAAGTACAATACTTGAGTAACAGTACTTAGTTACATACCACCTCAAAACTGTACTCAAGTACAATACTTGAGTAACTGTACTTAGCTACTTACCACCTCTAGTCACTGCTGCTATGTTTCAGTTGATTTTGTTATAAATAGTTGAATTATTTTACCTACTTTGACATTGTTTCAAGTTGCTTTGTAGGTTTTGTTGATTTTTATGACCATTTTTGTGTATTTTAACTGTATTTGATTTTGTACAAGCCTGAGTCTCTAATGGGTAGCACAAGAGCTGCAAAGCTAGTTCAAGCTGATTATTGCATGCATTCACAGAGTGAGCCATTCTTTAATTTTGTCTAGATTTATTTAATTTACCAAGTGTATGTTTTCCTATTATTTTGGATTGTTTTAACTTGTTATGCTGTTTGTCGTATATGGTCTGTGGCTGTCTATGTTCTATCAGCAGCCATTTCAGACCCTCCAGACAAGTATTATTTAATTAAGACTGGATGAACAACTTTTGCTCTTAATCTAGAGCTCACTTCCAGACAAGAGTCAAATAAAGCAGCCTGTGTGATGGGCATGTTAGTTCTCCCCAATACTCTGCACTCTACCATTATCAATAATACCCTTCTTTGTTTAGATTAACACAGACATTTTCATTTATCTTCACAGGAGTTTATTTCCAGGTTGAAATCCCTAATGTCAGGCTCTCTACCATAACATTTTATGAAACAACTGATGTCTTCCCTCCTTACTTCACTAAAAACTTTATTTTCACTTTTAAAACAACTCAACAAATCCATGGTCCTTTGTTTTCATTTATTATGAGTTTTAGTCTTCTTTTCAGGATTGTGTGGGCGTATGCAGACTATGCCTGACTGACAACTCCCTGACTGTCCTTGTTGATGTTCACATCAGTTAGAGCAAGGTACTTTCATTCTGGAGATCAACAAATCTCTGTACACCCTAATAAAAAATATAGATATCTAGTCTTTCATAATAAATAAAACACTCGTGAGTGTGGACAGCCTTCATTTTTTCCTGAGTCATTTTAAATCTGATATTCATGCATGTTTACATGGTTTGTTTATTCATATTTCTCATACTGTAAATTAATTTTACTGGATGACTCGTTTGAGGTTAATGCAGCATCTGTAAACACCTCACACTTTATAATTTCTACAGATCATAATTTTAGAGTCCAATCAAGGTTATTGCTGCTATGGACAAACCTGACACTGATTAGTAATTCTCATGCATAACCTCAGCCTGAATTGATGGGTAAATTTGACATGTTTTCGTAAGCCTGAGCTCCACAGAGAGGTATACAGTATTCTGTCTTTTAAATCTCAAACTAATGCCCGTGCATAGAGGTGTAAACAACACACAGAGATGAAGTGTATTTTTTTTTATGGTAACTGTCACAAATCAGTAATAAAAAACTGCAACACAGCTGACATCTGTAAACAAATCACAGTACATGCAGTATAGTAGATAAAGCCAATAAACTGACCCTGCATTTGCACCGTGCATTTGCGTTTGATCATAGTTCATCATAGATCTTGCAGGTCTTTGACAAACAGGTGCCACACCATTGCTCCCTACTGAACACACAAAGAACTGTTGTTGTTGTTAGATCTTCACTGAGAGACTATCTCACTGTTAAATAAATAGTTTGCAAAGGTAATTTAAGTGCTTTACTTGTTGTCAGTGAATGAACGTTTTAGCGAAAGGTGGCCTTGGTTTTAAGCAAAGAGATCATCCAAGCCTAAAGCTTAAGTAGAATGTCTTTTCTAAGCAAAGATAGCTTATTTAATTTAAGCATACGAAGGACAAAACAGATTTTCTTATTCATTATTGCATTTCTATGAAATAACAAAATTTGGAAGGAGAGAAAGAGAAGTATATTTAACATTTAAACCTGATGGAATTTGGGACATCAGTTTTCATCAGAGTGTGGCTAAATGACAACGACATTAGTAATGAAGCTCTCTCTCCCTTTATTTCTCCCTTAACAGGCTTTATACGCTGTGTAAAAATGCTGCTATGTTTGTCTTCCAATCTCATTGGCATTCTGGCTTTCTGATCAAAATGAGGCACTTTTTTCAATTAGGCATTTAGTTATGCCTCATGATCCAGAGCAATTTCAAAAGGAAATATTGTTTTAGCATTGCTTAGAAGAATATATGCTCTTCCATTTACATTGCTGAATCATACTTTTCTTACCTGAATGTAGGAAAAACCAAGAGTTACATGGTTTCTGTTACAGGAGCTGTGTTTCTGAATGTGTGTTTGCAGTCCTCCAGCATTGGTTTGTGCTACGTTTGCTTTTTTCACCATTCATCTAAGATCCAGATTGTTCATATACATTTTTGTTAACAGCAATGACTTAAAATTAACACATTAGAATAAATACTAAAAAGGTCCAAAAGAATAACACATTATAACATTTAACTTCCTTTAAATACAAGAATGTAAGCATACCACAGCTATACTATATGCATAAAGTAAGTCTATGAGCATGTAAGTCATGAGCTTTCTTAATATGTTTCTTGCTCCTGTCTGGAAAAGTTTGTATCACCTGCATCAGTGCTTTTGGAGAATGATCAAACAGAGCGGCATGTGAAAAACAAATGTTGTGTTCCAGGCCTTGTTTAACCCAGGTAAAAAGGCTCATCAACTGCTACCTTAAGGCTGTTTACACCATCTCTGTGTTTGGCAGCAAACCATCTTAGATGTTGCTGCATTTCTCTGATAGTTTGATTTGTTGTTTTGTGTGGGTAACTTATGCCCTTTACAGGAACTCTTGGTTTGTTGCGGGATTCTTTTGTTGTCATTTTGTGGCTCAGTGTCTACAGTGTGGAACGTCTGTGGTGTAAGAGACGAGTAACTCCCAGTGGGACTTTGCTATATAGAAATGTAGAATAAAAATCCAAATCTCTACATTCTACAAACAATTTATGTCAAGTGAAGTTGACTATTCTGACTTATTCTATATTGACCAAATACATTTAAATATGGTGTATTAACAATGACCTGAATGACATCCAGTAACAAAGCAATTAGATTTTCTTTGAAAAAATATAGAAAAACCTTGTTATCAAGTCTATACTGCTTAGTCATCAAATCTTTCCCTCCCTTCATTAAATGATAAAATGTTCTGCCATACCTGCTATATGATTTTAGGGCTATTTTATTTGCAATCCCAAGGGAATTATTCATTTCCTATCAATGTTAGCCCCACTGCTGGCATAAACCCTTGCTCACAGTCTATTAAAGTCATGTAGGACACAGGTAATTTAATTCATAAGCCAAGATTACATCTGAGTTGTAATGGCCTAATGATGAAGCATGATGTTTGAGTTTCAGTTAATAGGGCTGCCTAATAGATGACAGGAACAACACATTTTGCTAAGAATCTCGCTCTCTTTTGCTGGCATGCAGGACCAGGTGCAGGATGTACTGTTCATCTTAAATGTCCTTGAGAATCACATTTCCACTGGAAGTTAGAAATATACTGTTTTTAACTTTGTTTACAAGGACAGCCAATAGAGCATCATGTTTCATTCCAAAAAACACTTAGAGCCTTATTTCTAAATTTTAACACATTTGCACTGACGGTGACTCTCTGTGTTATATTCTCAACCTCTGGTCAGCATGTATGTGTCTGAAAGAACAAAGTTTGTCTCTAATAATAAAACCACATTAACATGCTCCTACCTTCTAATAAAAACTGAAATGATGGTCAGGGAAAGGTCAGGGAAAGATTGTGGACTAGGTTAATAGACAAAAATTTTAACAGTCGCTTCCAACCCTGTCTACGTTCGTATACGACGAAACTGCAATCCCGATTAAGTTTTTGTACAGAATGTAATTGTCACGTTGTACTGAAACGTATTTTTGTGAATGAATGACGTGCTACATTTATTAACGTGAAGCGATTTGCAAGGAGGTGGTTGCGGTGGATGGAGGGCGTTCACTCTGCAGGACTGACATGCCGGAGACCCGAGTTCCACATCAAGTACCCCGTGAGGTAGGGTTTATAGGCAAGAAAAGTACTGAGGTTAGGGTTAGAAAAAAGATCATCATCATCAAAGATGGTTTCATTTTTAATGCAGACGTTGTGTGTTTGAAACGACTGTGTGAAATGACATTTTTATCTGGTAACCAGCCCACAGTCTTTCCCGGACTCTAACCCACTGCCGTAATGCCTGATCCCAACCATAAAACATGCTACACTCACATGTATGGATGTTGAAATGTAACATCGAATATTTCAGCCGACAGAAATACGGTTGTAGATCGGATATTTTGGCCATCAAAAATACGTTGCATGTGGACATTTCATTAATACGTTCAGTATCAACATATTTGCGACTTGTCATTAACATTAACTGTGGACATAATGGTCGCAAATACATCCTATATCAAAACGTAATTGGGATAGCAGGTTCATCTTATACAAACGTAATTTTTAGGAGACAGGGTTGGTCACTTCACACTCGAAACACGATCTTTCTCTAAACCTAAACCCTTCAGCTCTTTTCTTGCCTAGGCCAACCTCATGTGGAACTTTTGTCTCATATTCTGGTCCGCAGCTTGTCAGCCTTGCACGGTATCCACCACAATCCTTGCCACTGGCTTTGTGTAAATAAATGTAGCGCATAATTCATTCAAAAAATACATTTCCACACAGCATGATTACAAATTACGCTAGCTACAAAAACGTAATTGCCATTGCAGTTTAGTTGTAAAGGAATGTAATTTTTACATGACAGGGTTGTAAGGTTTCAGCCTTGCCCTGAGCCACTAAAAGCCTTCAAATCATTTGAATTTTGCAGCCAGAAATTTATACTAATCCAGAAAAACTAACTTTCAATTACTGCCAGGGTATGTACCTGTTAGCAATCAGCTTCATTGAATTTAGTAAACAGAGTGTTTAAGGTGTAGTCCATGTAGTCCTGCAGTTGAGATTATGGCATTTTCTCTGAAAATCACTGCATTCCTCTAACCCTCTTTTTTCTATCAAGCACATATCAAGCGTATAGGCTGTGAGTCTCTCCCCCTTCTTCTTTTTCTCCCTTTCTCTCTTGTGCATTCTATCTTTTTTCAAGATCTTTATCATGGGAGGAGGTTGTATGGTCCAAGTCCTATCGGCTAGCAGCACCTGTCATGATTCGGCTCTAGACTTCCTGTTCAAGGACTTTTAGTTTGAAATCTTCACTACTTCCTGTGTGTCTCAAGTGAGCAGGGGCAAAGACAAGATGGCCTCCTCCCTAGGTGGCAACTGCCATGCGGTCTTCAAGATGGAGCCCGAACACACAAGCACAAACAGATTCACAGGGACAATCCTCCCCTTATCAAGTCAGCCAGAGCAAATCCAAAACCAAACCAGAGTCAGAGTCCAAACAGGGTTCAGGGCCAAAGACAGGGTAAGTGAGCCAGGGAACACAGAGCCGACAGGGGACAGGCTGAGGGGGGAAACCAGAGGCAGGCCGAGATCCAAAACCAGGTGATCAAAAACTCACAGTCTTTCTGGGGGTTAGGCTTAAGATAGGCCTGGAGCAGAAGTCAGGTCCAATAATCCAAATAGGCAGTCCATAAACAAGAAAGCTGGAGAGTTGCAACCAGTGTGGGTAAAAAGACAATCTGGCAAAAGGTGAGTGTGTGGTGAGCTGCTTAAATAGGGAGTGAGGAGCACAGGTGAAAGCAATCAAGACTGATTAGGGTGAATCAGGCAGAAACAAGAGACTGGACAGACAGGAAGTGACCAGGGATTTCAGAGTGAAACAGGAAGTCCAGGTGTAACCGCGACATTTCTCGGTTCATCATGACCCATGTCTTATAGCCATGTCAAGATAGTAGGCTCCACGTAGCTAGATTCCAGTGTCTTTCTTCCTGCACTCTTTCAGGGTCACAACTCCCACTTGTGTGCAGGGGCATAAATGTGCGTTTCCATCTATGTGGCTTTTTTCACTCTGCAGAGTGCTCTGGCACTCTGCATGACTGTTAGCCTTTCTTCCCTCTCAATCAGTTATTGGAGTATAAAATTACACTACTTGTAGACATACTACAGTACATAGTTTTCTGCAACTGAAGCACTATGGTAGTTATAGTCATGCAACTGTCTGGTGACTCGAAGTATTTATGTTGACAAATTAAAATGCACATTTTAACCATATTAAAAGTGGGATAAAGGTACACTGATAGTATACATGTATGTTTAATATTTGTATTTAGATGTTTACTTTCATAAACCAGAAAGTATAGTAACTGAATAGTGGGCCAGTTTAGTTCTAAGAAGTATTAAATAAGTATAATATAATATAATATAATAGTAGTAGTATAATAGTATAATAAGTACATTGTTATTAGTATACTTACTACACGAAGTATACTTGGGAAGTATACTTGAACATGTCTGTGAAGATTCTCAGTTGTCCAGGTCATGGTTATCCCAAAAAATGTTATTCTGTTGGCAACAATAAGTCCAGTTGCCTCGGAATAACATTTTTTGGGATATACTTGAACATTACTTAAGTATACTTGAAGAAGCAAACTTTGAGTATACTTTATTTCTTACAAGTATAGAGACACATTTCAGTACCAGGAACTTGCTGCTCTCCGCTTTCCACTCACCCCAACTGGTCAAGGCAGATGATGACCCACCCTGAGCCTGGTTCTGCTGGGGGGTTCTTCCATTAAGGGGAGTTTTTCTTGTGTCTGTCTTGGATTATTCTGTTGTGATTTGGTCGTAAATAAATAAATTGAATTGAAAACATAAAAACGTCAATTAGTGATTATGTGATTGACAGATTACACGCTGTTACCTTGTTCTCTACTCTTGCTTTTGTCTCTGTTTCTTCCTTCATCCTTCAATGTAGACAGGTAAAGTTGTTGTAGGCTAAAAAACTAGAGCTTAGATAACCCTGGATTTCCACCCTGGAGGTGCAGGAATAGAGGTGCTGACACAGATTAATAACACTTTCTCTCTCTTTTTTTCTATGTATTACTCGTTCTCTTTCTCTTTTTCAGCTGGCTGCATTTCAGCAGCTTCCTTTCCTATTTGTCAAACATATGAATAATAATTACACGCTGCACTAATTCATTGTTTCTCTCTACCGGTATTCTTTGGAATTCATGCATACTTAAGCTGCTATTATTCTGATATGGGTCATTTCATGGCAACAATAGGCTCTGCATTGCTAGGTCTTTGGTTTCTCTTTGGTCTCCATGCATGTTTCATTGCCTGGAGGAACCATGGATCCATTTCATTGTACAGCATCAGCACGCAGGTTTGCAATATGCATTTTTTATATCCCTAAGAATGAACTGTTTAAAAAAAAGGCCATACCTGTATCAAGGTTAAAAAAAAGGATTCATCATAAAAAAAATTTGGCTATACGTTGTGATGAAATACCTTTAGTTATTCACTGTATCTGTTTTTCATAACATGAATATCTGTTAATACCAGTAACAGTATTCAAAAGTAATTTCTCAGGCTGTGAAAACAAATAAACTTTAAGTAGTATGTACAGTACATCATGCATAGATAATCGTAATATGCTTTTAAAGAACCGCTCCACCACGTTCATACATTGACACTTCAGAGATTACCTCATCATATATTATGACTGGTAATTTAACTTGAATTGTGGCAATTTTTATCAGTTACATAATTGGCTTTTAAACCAGCATTTCCAGTCTGTGAAACAACTTTTAATAAATGGAATTACTGAGACGTTGTGAGGTGACAGACTAATCCTGTATTCAAGATTCTTTATTGTAATATGTATACTCTCTATGATAGGTCAAATACTGGTTTTATGTTAAGATAACAATTTTTACCACACCAGCTTAAGTTCAGCATATTTCTCATTAGCCTACACCAAAAAAAAAAAAAGAAAACACATATACTTGTCTATGTGCAACTGCATATCAAACTAAATCCAATTGTTACCTAGATGTTAATATACTAAATTTGCCTTCATAAAATAATAGAGAAATAAAAACTTTGAAGCAGAAAGCACATTTTTTAGGATGATGGGTTTACATCGTGTGAAGTTCAACCCATTCTCTGTGTCCTCCATCTGAACCCTGTGTTTATCTCAGCTGCAACTGTCCTCCATCCTCATTCTGTACATTTCAAAGGAAGCATGAGCCAGTGATTTGCATAATCCAGAATGTATTGTGTGTATGTGGATGTGTGTGTATGCATGTGTATTTGGATGAGCATTGACTTAGTCTCTGCATTCCCAAATCTAATTATCCCAATTGGCCTGGGGACAAGACCTGCTCAGTGAGCAAGAGAAAGAAGCTGGTCACAAATGAAAATGGACCGGACAAAACCAGCAGATCTGCAAAGAACTGAGAGGAAAAACTATAAAAAATATTTCAGAACTAGGTCACCGTTTTCTATAACTCTATAAATTACATCCATGAATGACTGACTACAGGTGAAATTAATCAAATGCAGCCATAAGGTGTCTGAATTCTCACAAAATTGCATTGTGTTTTCCAGTCTTGTGATTTCATAAATGCATAGGGCAGTCAGTTTTTGGACATAATTTATAGAGTGAAACACCCACTTGGACTCATTGCCGAAGTACTTCTTAGAATATGAGTCTGGCATCGACAGTGACATTGGTCTGTATTGTAAAAATTGAATAAACATCAATGAATTGTCAAATGGACCACTATCTAAACTGTTCCTAGGAAATTGTTTCTTTATGAACAGGTAAACCATCATATTGTATGTTGTTTTTACTCAGATGACCATGAGAAGAACATAAGATGATTCATGCAGCAGCAAAGTTATCCACCAAAGAAGTTTGCATCTTTGCTATAAAGGGGATTCCGCAGACAGGGTGACCACAAACTAGCAGAGGCATTCAGACAACTGAGAGCCAGAGCTTGGCAGAGATCTGATTCACATGAGAGCCTCCCTAGATCAGAATCTTGCTTTCACTTAGGTATGCAGATCCACTCCCACCTCTTCTGCCTAGCACCCCTCTCTCCATCTTCTCCTCACTTTCCTTCATCTTAGCCTCCCCCTCATTAAAAATCTTAATTGACTGATTCACACCTGCTCGTACACTGGCTCATTTGGGACAAGCCTCCACCACCAGAGCAGATTTTCTCATCAACTGCAAGTTCACTCGGGTACACACTGTCCTTCAGTCACCTAAAGGGCAAAACAATGATTCAGGACTGTGCGAAGGTCTGGGTAAATCAGAGTATGTTTAACCAATATGTTTGTGCACACATAAGACAAATGGGATGACACTGAAAGAAACAAGAGTGAGGTATGAAAGATGCCACTTATATATTCATGAAGTCCATGTAAATCTACTGTAAGTATATTTAAGTACTCTATTAATTTTCAGTATTTGTGTTTGTGACTGTGATATCAGTGGCAGATTAGATAACAAGACTTAATAAGTGTCTAGTGCTCTACTGTATTACTGTACTGATCAGCATACAGACACCATATATACAGTAAATAGAATTGCACAATACACTACACCAATACAATATACCTTATATATAGTTACCTGTGTCATCCTTAGACCTCATGTTGATCATCAGTTTGATGAGTTTAATCTGTTTCATCTGTCACCTAATCCCCCCCCAAAAAACTAAACACGTCAAACACAATTCCTGGAGATGAGAAAAAAAACAGCTACAGTTGATTAGTTGATTTCATAATTTAATGAAAAAAAGGTTGTTTTGGTGCCTTGATACCTGGCTAGTTAGCATAAAGCAAACATAAAAACTAAACACATATGTTGATGTAAGTAATATTAAAAGTTGGAACAAATACGAAAAACTTTGGATGCGATACGTAGACTGATCAGCGTATATAGTTTTACTACATTGCAAAACAAAGTTCCGGTAGGTGCCAGCTAACACTGGCTGTTAACTCTTTCTGGCTGGCTGGCTGTTGTATGTTTTTCATTGGAAGTAACATAACTAATTTCATATTTCTCATATGTGAACCCCCTTAACCCCAAACTAACATTCATCCAGGATTGGCGTTTTCCCAATGGCAATGGACCATCAAATTTTTCATCAGATCATTAGACGTCAGCTAATGTTAGCCTAATATATTGTTACAAGCTTTAGTCTTATCACTGTTACAATTGTTTTGTTTTTTTTCATTTGGAGTTATAGCAGCTCTGCACATTTAAAAAGAAATGAACAGGGCAGATCATATTTAGATGCTGCAAGACAACTAGATGGCTTCCTACAGACTTTCCTAAATACCTTAACCTCATAAATCAGCTGAATATCTCCAATATCTCCATGCGTTATCATATTGTCATGCACACAGTTTATTCACCAAAACAGCGGCTGTGGTGGGTGGAGCCAGGGGCTGCATCTAATATTATTATTTTACTGGGTTTACTGAACTTTTCGTGGAAAGAAAACTGTCAGATAATATGTTTTTCATAGAAGTGTATTTATATATGCTTTAAAATGTAAATGGAGTAGGACTTTAAAGGATAAGGCCAGTAATTTTCTGTATCCTCCTGAGAACTGAGGAAAACTAATCTTTCAATTCAACCTTTTTTGTGATTTCCAGCATATTTGGAGCTAAAACAACAACTCACAATTTTGAATTTTACGGCATGTCCACTGTAGTAGACAACAGAATGATTTTTCTGTAAAACAAACAGCGAGACTTTGAAATCAAAATACGCTGACAAGAAAGCAACCATCTAGATCTATTTTCTAATGAAAGATTCTAAATTAAACTGAACATTTGGCCTGTCTTTTTTTGAACTGCTGAACAGAATATCTGTATTGGAATTTGACTTGAGTTTTCACAGGTGTTCAGGTGTACATGAGCACAGGTACAAGCCTGTTAGCTCCACCTCCTCTTCTTGGTCTTCTCCTCTTCCCCTTTCTTTTCTTCATTTATCAAATTCTTAGCAATGGTAGTTTAGAATGCAGAGGAACATTTTGCAACTGATGCATTGCATGCATGTTTTGCCCTTGCAACCTTGGTTTCGGCACCTCTCTGCATGGTTGTAGTCTACCATCTCTGGCATGTGCCTGGCCCCATATTTTCTTAACAATGCTTCTAGTTGTGGAATCCTCTTTTTGATGGGTGGCTCGTTATCTATCATATGTGCTGGTCTTGGCCCACAAAGGATGTTTTCCTGTTCATCTGTGTCTGTCTGTATATATACACTACTCACAAAAAGTTAGGGATATTCGTTTTTCGGGTGAAATTTCAGGATGAACCTAAAATGCAACCTTTACAGGTGAACTTAATGTGACCTTACCTAAACCTTTGAATGCACATGTCCAACTGTTCAATGTTTCAATACTTTTTACAGAACTAGCTGTTCTCTAACAAGGAGCTTCACGGCAAAATTCACAACAGGTGTTTGATCCATGAATCGACCTATAAATTTCCTGGTTCAATCAGAATTGGTATTTAA
>JAUMHL010000014.1:16253420-16263986 GCA_032362345.1 Sandelia bainsii
TGTGTGAAACGGCATTTCGATACGCTGTATACTGTGTATATTGCTGTATTGACAATAAACCTCTCTTGAATCTTGAAAGAGTTGAGTGCTTTCTCCTCCACTTCTTCCATGTACAGGTTGTTATTAGTTTATTAGACTCAGATAATATACTTACCCATTGTCTTCGCTATTGGAGATGTAATGAGGGAATTTAAACAGTTTTGAAATTGAAAATGAGTGGTATATTTTAGGATGAAAGGTCTATGGGTCCAAAAAAAATAACATATAAAACAGTGTTTACATGGATTTGAATTCAGACTAAGTTAGCAATAAGATGAAAAACAATATTGGATGATAACTATTGTTTTTTGAGTATTTTGGGCTGAGTTAAATCACGGGTCAAATTTCACCCCCTAACACTAAAGATGTATGCAGCTTTCTAACACAGTACAAGGGTTAAGAGTTACATTTTACGCATTAGCCAGTGTTTTGTGTCTTTGGTGCCAACAAAGGACAGACATTGTGTAACCTCATTCCTCACTCAGGTTTAGCCAGAAAACAAAACTTGCTTCAATCTACTTTGTCTTCATTAAATCTAAACATAACATAAAATACTGCAAAACATATATGAAAAAATATGAACTTGTAGTCAATGTTTGTTTACAGTAAAAAGTGTTGTTCATTATCGCTAGGCTTTTGACAGTAACATACAGCATGCTGTGGTCAAAGTTATCTGTTAATGGTTTGGTTAAGCCCCCTACATACTGTTGTCTCTCCAGATTGCTCAATTTGTCAGCATGCCAAGGCCTTGCATACAGTGCATAATTACAAAATGATTTATGTGTGGAGCGTCTACCCTATAGAACTATTCTTATAGAGACAGTATTGGTGATGAAACTCTCTGAAAGGCATCAAGCTGTAGAAGATTTGGTTAAGGTTGTATCACCTGGCACAGTGATGACAGATTTGCAACGAGAGAGTCTTACTCTTTTGATCAGAGTGTGTCTAGATGGTCACACACAGTGATCATAGATGAGTTATTGACCTCCCGCAGAACAGAGGCTTTAGAGAAACTGCAGCAATTCATCACATGCCTCGTGGCTGGAGATAAAAGGCTTTTCCTAAGACTTTCAAGAATTAAAGGAAACTCAAACTTCCATTTACCCAAGTCTTTATATATTGTATATGATGTTGTCAATTTTAAATGTTGGTTCCACTTCCATATGATCTATAGTTATTTGCCTGATCCACAAGGATTCTGAAAGCAAAGTTCAGTAAGGCTCCAGAATGTGACCACCTTACTTGCATGCAAGTTCACTTGGTGCCACTAAACATTTTTGTTGGTTACAGCAGATTTGTTGAGAATCTAGCTGGCAAGATTGACATTTGATTGATGTCTCTGCTGTGAGTACAAGTCTTCTTTGCCTCCCCTAACTTCTTTCTGAGGCACACAGACAAAATTCCCCAGAAAAACTTTGGACTTTTCACAGCACATTCATGCTGAAAGCAAATCATCATGAATCATAGTTTGCAGGTTTGTTGCTTGGGTACCTTCCCTACTGCCTTTGTACCTAACAAATGCCTGCCTTTGTCTGCCTTATAGTTTCTTTTTCTGCACTGCCACAGCCTAGTTCAAGTTGATCGTTTACACTGTGCCATTTTACATTTAAAGCATTAATTTGTTTCCTGTAACACATACCTGGTCTGGTGTTAAATATATTTTTTATTTACAACTTTTATTTTGGCAACTACAGAAATGGCATTAGATGCTAATTCCAATATCAATTCAAAGTGAGTATAGGTGCAGTAACACCAGCTGTGTCTGAATAGGATGAGGCCAAATACAACACAACAGTAACAGCAGCAGTGCAGTAGTGTTTTGTTATGATTTTATGTGAATATATATTTTTTTAAATTGAATCTTCTAATCACTGTCATCTGTCTTGCATTACTCCCAAATTTGCAGAACATTTCTATTTTGTAGCTGGGATTTATCACTCTGTCAAACTAAAATTTAATCACAACTAGAAGAATCACAACTGCAGACATTTTATTATTATCTGGGATTCACTGAGATCTGTTTACAGTTATGACCACAGGGAACATATGTACCTATGTACATGCAGGAGGACTTCCCACAAGGTGAACCCTGCTCAATTAGGAAGAACAAAGAAAATGTGTGTATTCTTCACTGTTGGATCAGGGAGGTGTCCTGATCAATAGCTGCCTCTCCAGGCAGAGCTATTAGCAAACAGCACCATGTCTAATAACTGAGGGCTGACCTTTTAGTTTAATGCTTTCTCTGCTCAGCTCCAGGCTCCAGTCACAGTGCAATGGCTGTGCTGCAAGGAGAAAAGGTGAGTGTTGTTTTAGTAGTTTGTAAATGTAATGCAGATTGATCACTGTCTTGCAGCTGTTATTGCTGTTCATCAAGGCTGTGGGGAATAAAAGGAACAGGGCTGAAGTTCTATACTAAAGTGATTCATGGACCTGTCTGTCTTTATTTATTTTCAGTCATGGTGTGTGTCTTTAGAGGGCTTGACATTTTTACACTTGAAGTCATTTTCATCTTTCATGCATAACTATGTGCCATACATCATTTAAATTTTTCCATGGACAGGGAGGATGTATTTCCTATAGGGATAAGTCTACTACTGTCTCAATGTAACTTGCATTGAAAAGGTTTATGAAGTTAATAAAAAAGTAAATCACATGGAGCAAAATTTAAACTACAGGGTATTTTAGACTGTTAAAATGAAAAGACTATGACCCCTCATTTGAAACAAAGTCAAAATGGCATAAATCTGTTTTCAACCTAGTGTCTCCCAGTTTCCTACAGTGAAGAGTCCTTTATCTAGTATTTCACACCCTCGTTCTTGCTGCTTTTTGAGGGAGTTCTTTGCATAAAGCAGCAGATGGACATCTCCATTAGAAACCCCTGGCTGGGCTACTTCATCACACTGTCCATCAAACTCCTGTTCTCTTTCTGATCTGCACTTTTCCACAGGCATGACAGAGGACAGTAAAGACTCCAACCCCCTGCAGTGAACACTTCTGCTGTGAGTCAAGCTGATACTCAATAATGATATCACTTGTGTGGGATCTGTCTTAATGGGGTGACAGGTTGACGACGATCCAGGGAAAACTCACATTTATCTTGATAATAAATTGGTGCATGTTTGGGTGTACAACAGCTGGCGAACAGCCTCGGGTGTGTATGTAGTTTTGTGTATGTGTATCAGATGAGCAAGGCCAGCAATGAGTACTGTGTGGTTTCTCTGGTTGAGAACACTGAGAGCTTGTCAATAAACATACTTTTTTTTGCAACATGCAGTTCCGCTCATTTCCCAGGTGGAAAGCATATTTAATTATGAAGATATTACTTCTAGCCAACGTAAAGCAGCATTACTTGCTGTAAATCAGTTTTCAAATGAAGCAACTTACTTTATAGTGGAACAGGGTATATTCAGTATGATACTGAAGGCTACGGTACCTTCCCTTGCTAGTACCTTGCTAATGTTACTTCTTACAAGTTACATTAAATAATGAGTTCTTGCTCAGGGTAAAGGACATTCAATTCTGTAAGAAGAACTCTGTGTACCTATTGTACACAGATACAAACTCACAGGTACAGCTCAAGAGAAACAGCAGCTCAGACAGTGTTTTAGTCAAATTTGATCAAACATTTCTCAGTATCACAAGCAGTACACCTGCAATCATGTTTATATATGCTAATTGCTTTCTGGCTTGCACATTTGTCTTGGCATTTGGTTCTACATACATCCGCATTCACCCTTTCCATCTGCAAGTAGAAATCATTTGCATTCAGCCAACTTGAAGCACGGACACGACAGGGGAGGCTCAAGCCGGATTAGATTTGACAGAACCCCTGAGACAATGGCAGGTAAACAGACACTTCACAGAAGTTTACACAATCATTTACAGCTCTTTGCCATAGGTAGAGGAATTTGCTAATTCAGCATTCATGCTCAAGGGATGCCTTTTATAATTTTTGTCTTCTGTTGAGAAAATAAGCTGTTCAAAAGAAACACCAATAGGGTTTTTATGTAAAATATTAAAGGAATATGCATACACTGAATATTTTACTGGTAAGTAAGATAAGGTTAGATGTGACAATTGTTATCGACAGTGTGTATGACCTTCCACCTTATGAGGATATCTGAAAATAACTGTGATATGATATATGAGTGGGAAAATAAGTGATATATTCCTAAAGAAGCTTTTGTATTTTCATTTTTGTATTTACATGTATTTTCTATCACTGGCTTATAAAAGAGAACAAGCAAATTGCAAACAGCAGTCAAAGGTTTTTAGAACTTGGAAAGGAATACATTAGCTATGCTTCAATTATTTCTCATAGCTGTTCATAGCTATTTACTGGTATAGTATTATTTGTCACTTGGAGCAGATCAAGTTATTTACTGGTTGAACTAATTTTAACTAAACTGATTTCAACTAAACCACAGGGGTCCTTTCTATCATTCTGCAAAAGGCCTATTCTTGAAAAGCTGTAAGATATGACTACACTTATGGAAAGATTATGAGACAGCGAGCCCCTAGGCACAGATGTATACTTCTTCCCAGACATTTTGTTTATGGTGATGATGCTGAGTTTCTTGTCAAGGCAAGAGACTTATGTTGTAGGGTATATTTTCGTGAGGTTCTCTGCTGTGAAACATATTTAATATAGTTTATATTTTATTAAAGTTTTGCAGCAGCTCATGTATGCAGTAATGATGTTTAAACTGTTAAATCTGTCAAGTGAAACTCTTGTCAGTCCAAAAAGTTAGGACTTTTTCTCAAATGCAAAAAAAAAAAAAATCTGTGATTTGTTAATTTGCTTGAACCTTCATTTATCTGATAAAAGTACAAAGCAAAGACTTTCAGTGTTTTCACTAATCAACATAATTGTATTTTTTTTTATATAAGCAAGTTTAGAGTTTGAAGCATGCAACACAACAAATAAGACAGAAAAAATCCACTTTGAAAACTGAAAATAATTAGTATCCAAAGTTCTCAAATGATTAAGAAATGTAATTAAAAGGAAGGGTGATGTAACACAGTAGTAAACATACCTCTATCCAACATTTTGCAAACGTCAAACTCTCAATTTGCTTATGTTTACAAAACAAAATGTAATTGATCAGTGAAGACACTTTATTTGTTCTTCTGTCAGATAAATAAAGGTTCAAGTGAATTAACAAATCACAGCATCACTAGCATGGCTAAAGAATCTGAAATGAGTGTTGTCACCTGAATTCCATGTACAAATTACTTTCACTTACTGTACATACTGTATTAAGAAATACTTTCAGAGATAATTGCCAATACCAATGAATATTCTGTATTTCAACCTGACTAAAATGAACTAACTTAAATGAACAGTATGAAAAGTGTTGAGGCCACTTCAATCAAAACTGATGTCCTAAAAATAAACAGCCCAAACACAGCTGTGATGTTTGTGTAAAACTCTGACTGTGTGTGATCTGTCTTGGGATGTAACAGCCAGTGAAGTGGGAGTGTGTCAACTCAGCTGTAGTGTCAGCAGATGGAGAGGGAAACACATAGATAACACAGCTGGTCCTATGCTCCACCACTCATACTGATCATCAGGAAGTTTTCTGTAATTCTCCCAGCTAGAGGTTTCCAGTTCATACCAGGACACCAGGACCTGTGCAGAAAAAATAAAGACACCTCCATTACATGCGTACAGTGTCCAGTTACCACAGAAAAGTAAGGTTCTCAGTGTTCAAATCATAACATTTAGCAAGGTTTAACCAGCAGCATATGAAACTGTGTGTGACTGTTTGTATAGTTACAGTTACATCCATTTCAGTCATGTAAACTTTATGATAACATCACAGCAAACGGCAAGTATTGTTGATACTGTATATTGACCTGCAGTGGAGCAGTGTGTTAGACAGCAGGTTGATATACAGACAGGTGACTAATTAAAGGAAAAACCCCTGAATACTTGACCTCTACAATGAGGAGATCTGGTGGCTCTGTTGTGTTGCGGGTATTTTGCTTTGGGTCCACTTGTCCCGTTAGAGGTAAGGGTCACTGCAAACTCAATACAAAGTTGCTCTGAGTGATCACCTTTATCTTCTGATTCTGACGAGAATGGTCTCTTTCATGACAGTGTCCTGATCCATAGGGAAAGAGGGGTCACTGAATGGTTTGATAAGATAATGATGTGAATCATATGCTATGCCCTTTGCAGTTGTCAGATCTCAATCAAACTGAAGACACGTGATTTTAGAGCAGTGTGTTAGACAGTACTCCCTACTGCAATCATAAATATCTTTTGACTACCAAGTCCTTAAACCTAAATGACCATATATGTTATTTGGCCCAACCTTTTTATTCTACCCATAAGGTGCACGCTTGGCAGCAGGCATCCAAATGTGGCCTGGTGAAACACACTTTTACATCCTGCACAGTCCAAAATAGATGGGTTTGTTTGGGTTTAAGCACAAAGACAAATTGGTTATGTGTATGTACAAAATAAACATAATTAAGTTTAATAAAAATGACATTTGACCTTACCTGAGGAATGTCATGCACATAATGCCCTTGTGGTTACAATAACATAAATAAATAAACATTTTCTACTAGACTCAAACTCTAGTCTGTTACAGGATGGTGCTTTGTTAAGCCAACCATTCAACCTGATCTCTTTACTTTGTGCCTCTAAATAGTACATGACCATGTCATATTTACTACAGCCACCTAACTGTAATACGTCGTAGGGTTTTTTTTCTAGGCTACTGGCACAAACAACCTAATGAGTCTCCTGTCTCCTCTTACAACTATTTTGCACTAGCAAATACATTTTTTATTGTTTTATTAAATTATTATTGATTTATAACATATTATTAAGGAAATGTTACATATTTGGAAAGTTGCAAGCACGTTGACACTGAATGTAAAATGTCAATAAAAGCTTTGATCGTGCAGTTTTGCAACTTTTATGACATTTTTTGTGGTTATGTTTAGGGTCAAACAGAAACTGTTTACTTTTAGGAAAAGATAACAGCTTTAATAGAGATAAAGTTGGGCGTCATTTAAGATATGACATGGTTAAACCACAATTACACAAAAACCACCTACTGGAAATACCAGTAAAGTGTCTGGTAACAATAAATAAGTCTTTGTACAACTCTCACCAACAGCTGATGGAATATATTTTCATGGCAGCAACTATTTATTTACTAAGGTATAAATGAGATCGGCATTTTGAGCCCCCCTTCGTAATGAATAAAAATATAATAAGAGAAGCCTTGTATATTGGAAGTCTTGCCTAGTTTTAATCACACCAGTACATATTTGAAACAAAATTAAATATCTTGCCTGCAAGTCTCCTCCAAAGGCATAATTTTTTGCTGTATGGCATGTTATTTTACTTTGGTTTCCTGCGGCACCTGTCTTGACTTGAGCTTTCTGAGTTAAGCAACCTTGACCAGGGATTAAAGCTCCTTAAATTAGCCACATTTCTGCCCCACTATATTATATAAGAAGCTGAAAACTACAGTTCTTATATTTGTGGAAGTAATCAACAACAACTCTCAAGAGTAACATGATCTAAAAATCTTACATTGATGGATCAGTGCAATAGCTCCTTATGCACTTTTTTGTTGGTCTCTTAAAAACTTACTTTCAAGAGTCCACCTGGACTCTTTTGAGACCATCTTTTGAGAGTCTGCTGTTGATTAGAAATTATACCCAAGCCCCTTCAACATCGCTCTGCTATCCAATTATCTCTCAAGTTTCAGTCCACTGCATGCTGTACACACACTGGAGAACAGCATTTCGAAATCTGAGGAATACTTCATCCAGTTTGCATGTACTTAAAACCACTTCTCCAGAGAAATTACTTTACCAGGGGGTGTATATATATTAATTGTTTATTGTAGAAAGTTTTACATTGAATATGAGAGATTTGAGGACTCAGCGGTTGTTATTACTGCCTCAATGCAAAAAACTGATGGCTTTATTTCAAATACTGATCTCTCTCTCTCTATGAAGCTTCCATGTTTTTGTATGTGTATTTTGATTGTATATCCTATGTATTAGCCTTGTCATTGTATGTATATTAAATGGATGCTAGCCCAGGATTGTACAAGGCATGTTATGACAATGACATGAAAATAACTCTTACTAAATGTACAGAAATGTAACTTGTTACATTTGTGCTTTGAGCGGATGAAGGAGTGCAATGCCAGTCAACTTGCTGTGATAGTTTTGTGTACAGTGTGCAGAAGCCAAATGGCAGATGGTGTCTGGCTGTGTATGAGCAAATGTGTTTGGTGCAGCGCAGTAATGTACTGTAGGTGAAGGATGCACCTAAGAGCAATACCTTGACAGGTCAGAACACAAACACATTCTTTAGCTTGATTATTTTATATATCACTATCTTAATAAATATATTACTCAGTACAAATATGTTCTGATTTAATGAAGCTATAACAGCTAGAATGTGTGAGAAATGTATGAATAACTGTTCAACGACCTAATCCTCTATTGTGCAGAAACAAGAGTGAGATATTTTTACATTTCTGAATTAAATTTATATTCCTATAGAGAAAAATAATTAAACACACCTCTAACCTTTTTATTTAACCTTGTGGAACAATGTGGTTCCCCAACAGCAACCATGTCTACTTAAAATACTTTCCTATGCAACTAAACTAAACATAATTACATTTTTGTAGCAAATTTAATCATATTATGTTGTGATGCACTACATTTTTAACAGATATAACACATGTATTTTATTTTGCCACAATTTAAACTGTCTCAAAAAAAAAAAAAAATGACATGATCCCCTGACAAAACAGCCAGTTCATTCCATGCCAGGTGGTAAAAATGACATGCCACAGCTAGAGGACCAAATAGACAAGCAAAAAAAGCAATGTTTATTAACAATAAATTTAAAATGAGTTACATTTTACTTTTATTTGAGTAGAAACTAGTAATTTTACTTGAGTATAGTTTGACCATAGTAATAGTACTTTTGCTATACTAAAAAAATTACAGTTTCTTCTAACACCTTAACAGCACTCATTAAACTAGGACTGGCTAGGTTCATTAATGTCTACAAAATGACTAAAGATTCATACAGTAACACATCTGAGGTTATGGTGTGCAACAAAAATAGTTCAGATACAGCCAGCCTTACAAAAAGGTCTTGAATGTCAGATCCTAGACTGATGGCATTTTCTCTTGTCTCAACTCTTGCAACAAAGGATAATAAAAGTTTTGACCACAACTTTTGTCTGGCCTTTTTAAATAGACTACTACATAAACCTCTTTCTATCTGCTTATGAATAAAGCTTACACCAATTCCTGTGGCCTATTGATTGTAGGAACACCACTATTATATACTAGTTCTGCATGGGGAAGTGTATTGACTGCAGAAGGCTGCTGTGTTGCAACATTAAGGAGAAAAGATGAGTGTGTCTGTCCTGTTATGATGGATGGTCGTGAGCTGCAGAGGAGCTAATTGGCTCTTGATGAGGCTGGCGTTGCAGAGAGAAAGCATACCAGGCTAGATTAGCACATTAGCGGAGTTAATCAATGAGGAAATTAAGGTGTGCCATTTCCCTGTTACTGTTTCTCTTTGCTGTTTTCTCTACACTTCTTTTTCATCTATGTTGTTGTTCTGTTCTGAATTCTACACAACAGTGTAGAGACAATACAGTTTATCCACCACATTGGAAATTAACCAGACTACTTTTACCATCTATTAAAATACACCGCTAAATGCTAACTTTGTGATTTAGTGATGTCCTAATGTCCATTGGTAAAATTCCATGAATCTTATACTTAGTCCATTTGGATTAGCAGTTTGAAGGTTGACACTGTCCTCCTGCATGCGTACATACATAATCCAGTCACGCAAGTCATGTGGTGAACGTCATGTGAAGAAAGCAGTAGCTTTTCATCAAACATAGATTTTTACCAAGCCTATGTTGTTTTAGTATACAGTTGTTGTCCAATGCATTTGACTGTTTAGGGCAAAAATAAGCATTGCCAGCAGCTATTTTGGTGCCTTAATGAGACAGCAGCCGCCATTTTTGCACCTGATGTCAAAAGGGGAGCAATTTTAACAAACGCCTGCCTCCGTACGTGGGGGCGCTCTTACAACAAACCAACAAACGATGGTGTATGAGATGTTGGGACAGAGGACCTATATTGGTGTTAAACAGAGGTGGGTAGAGTAGCCAAAAATTGGGTAGAGGTGGGTAGAGTAGCCAAAAATTGTACTCAAGTAAGTAGCGTTACTTCAAAATAAGTAAAATAAATAAATAAATAATAATAATAATGAAAAAAAATAGTAAAAATAAATAACATCTTTACAAAATAACAAATTAAGGCATAGGAAGCACAGATTTCCAAATCTCACTTTCTCACAACATAAAGCTTTTGATACCAACACCTACATGTAACATATGTATGAACTGCACCATTTCTCATGTGTTTATTGATTCACTGTCTGCTACGTCACGTAGCACGTAGACTACGTGTGAAGATATTTGGAAGTTGAGTCCTGGCAACTGGATT
>JAUMHL010000014.1:16264086-16279919 GCA_032362345.1 Sandelia bainsii
GGCCCTACCCCCTTCATATTTTACATCACTTATTCAAAAATAATTTCTTTCATTCAATGGAGAAAACAAACAAAAAAACCCAAAACAAAACAATATAATTTCTTTCATATAAAGAAAAGACAGAATATGCTAAATGACACAGATTTTCTAATAAAGAAACAAAACAAAACAGTGTAAAAGTAAAAAGTATGGTGCAGTAAAACTACTCTTACAAGTACATTTTTCTCAAAAAGTTACTTAAGTAAATGTAACTCGTTACTATCCACCTCTGGTGTTGAAGTTGGAGGCCTTGTTGGAAGGTTTGAGATACTAGTGAAATTTTGCCACATAAACTGTGAAAAAAAGCACTAACTAAAACAAAGTAAAATTAGTAATAAAAAATAAAAATCTAAAAATGATGATATCATTTAAACATAAGTTAGAGCACCCAAGGTACTGAAAATATGAAATTGCAGTTGCCAGAAGATTTAATTAATAAAAGAATACAATAACTTGACTTTCAGTGTCTCATTATTAAGTCTCCCCAGGTAGTACAACATTAGATTAATACACTAGATATAACGATACAACAATAACAATATATTAACAAAATATTAACCACAGTTTGGTAATATGATGGCAAGTCTGACAAACACTGTCCTGATTGCAGAAAAACAAAAAAGGTGAAATGGATACAGTGCTCCAACAGGGGTGTATACAAGGTGAGTAAAAGATGGCTGGCTTTGTAGTGGATGTCAAAATATGAGTTAAACTGCACCTGCACTAGAATTATGCATAAATGAAATTGACTGCTGTTGGCAGAATAGTGTCATTGCCTATCAGAGTTCCCACAAGCGAAGCCCTGAACCCCCTATCTGTTCATTTGTTGTAAGATAACACTGTTTAAAAAACAACAATAAACTATCTGAAAAAATAATCTAAAACAAAAAATAATTTAATCATTGTGGATGAATAACAAGTGTGTAGCTTCCTTAAATGTTGCTCTAGTTTCTACTGAGCAGAGAAAGCATGAGATGAGCAGTGCTGCGGTATTCTAATTTAAACTCTGGCTGAACCCTGCATTTGAATTCTTTTGAAATCCTCTACAGCCCCGTCATGCAATTTTAAACACATCTATACAATAGTTGCCACCTTTCATATCTATCAGCATATCCTCTTTTTCCACATACTGTAGCATATTTCAGAAATAGATTTTGCAGCATTTTTAATCTGATATCATCTCCTTATTTTCTTTTTCTTTTTTTAACTTTGTTTCATGTTATAAATTCATCCAACACCTTTAGTGCTGTTGTCACTACCTGCACAATCAGTCATTCTCCATGACTCCTCCTCCCACATATGCATATACTGTATCTATTGCATTATCCATAGAACATTTTATCCTTTCCATCCATGAAACTGTACATTTTGCCAGCTTTCTTTGAATTTGTGTATGGTGCCCTTTTCATGGAAGATGTCAAACAATTGAAATAATGTAAAATTATTCCTATAGACAGACAATCAGTTGAACATTTTTTTGACATTTATTCTTTAACTTTGATTCTTGATATAGTTGGGCACTTTGAACAGCCAACTCAGTATGTTAGAATATTAATTGACTTTAGTTCAGCTTTTAATTCCTTGAAAATACGTATTGTTCTGAAAGGGCTGTTGGGTAAATGGTGGTTTTATTTTGTGGCTCAGAGATTTTCTGTCCAAGACACCATATACATTGTGAAAGGTAGGTTAAATTAGATAGTTGTCGTGTACAGTATCACCCCATACGTTGCCTGTGCACCCAGCTTATTATGACTCATATGTTATATTGTTAGGCATCCACTAGCAGTCCTGTTATGATAGGAGCAAAGGAAAAAGTTATGTATAGAGCAACCAAGTCCATGTGAGGAAAAAGTTTGTTGGCTTTCTGTAGGAAGGGGACACTGCCAGAGATTGCACATATTTATAACATATTTTCTTTGCAGCAGTGACATGAGGAAATAGCTTGAAATAAATGCATATTAAATTTAACTCATTTCGCAACATATAAGCCACTACTGATAAAGTAGATATACAGTATTATTTATATATCAACAGTCATGGTGTTGGCTGGACAAGGTGGCCAAATAGCTGAGTTGATGGTCTGCTATTCCATTGTGCTCTGCACACATGGGTTTGAATGCCATCCTTGCACTAGTACACTCAACTTTGGGCCTTCTTGGCAAAGCAGTTAGAGCAGATTGTCCTTTTCTTTTAAGTGTCCTTGAGTAAGACACTGAACCCCAAGCTACTCTTAATTGATACATAAAGTTCAAATAAAAAAAATGGAGGTGATGGACATGGCCAACACTGTAAGAATTTCTTGGACTTCTTATCCAGATTGTTTTGCAGCAAAAGTTGAGTGTCCAGAACTTTTATTTGAGTAATAATTTTACAATTTTAGTAAGGTAAAAATATTAGTTTTCTCAAGAAAATGAATAGAACATTTACTTAATATAAATTTAATTAATCATCATTAGACAACAATTTACAATTGTCCTCAGTAATTTTCAGTGCCTTTAACAAGTATTCATACCCATAGAATCATATCATAGAAATCTGAAAAGTGTGGTGTGCATTTGTATTCATCCCCCTTTACTCTGATACCTCTAAATAAAATCCAGTGCAACCAATTGCTTTCAGAAGTCACCTAATTAGTCCAGTTGAGTGTAATTTAATCTCAGTATGAATACAGCTGTTCTGCTGAAGGCCTCAGAGGTTTGTTAGATAACATAAGTGAACAAACAGCATCATGAAGACCAAGAAACACACCAGACAAGTTGTGGAGAAGTAAAAATATCCCAAACTTTGAACAACAAACTTTGAAAGAGTATGGCACAATGGGAAACCTACCAAGACATGGCCGTCCACCTAAGGCCGGGCAAGGAGAGCATCAATTGGAGAAGCAGCCAAGAGGCCCATGGTAACTCTGGAGGAGCTGCAGAGAGCCTACATCATTATTTTTCACCATGACCGGAGGGTCAGTTGGCTAACTGAAGTTAAGCTAGCTAGCACATTACACAAACTGAGTTCACATTCAAGATTTACTTAAACTTGAAAAGGATGATGGACTTTGTTTTCATTTATATTTATAATATTTGTGTTTGCTTGGTGGGCATTAGTAAATGTGACTGGTTGTTGATGGGATGTATATTTGTAATGGAGCATCCTGTTATACTGGATAATAGTGGTATATTCCTAATATTACGTATTGTATTTATGTTGTGCAGTAAATGTATTGTTACTCTCACAAGCGTTGAGCCTTGTGTTAACTACTGTCATGCTGATGTTATGCTAAGAACATTTAATTTTAGGAGGATAGCACTGAAGGCCTAGGTATAAAATACATGGCCCACCACTGGTGAAACATGGTGGTGGCAGTATCATGCTGTGGGGATGCTTTTCTTCAGCAGGGACAGGGAAGCTGGTCAAAGTTGATGGGAAGATGGATGGAGCTAAATACAGGGCAACCCTGGAAAAAACCTGTTAGAGGCTGCAAAAGATTTGAGACTGGGGCAGAGGTTCATCTTCCAACAGGACAATGAACATACAGCCAGAGCTACAGTGGAATGGTTGAGATCAAAGTATATTCATGTTTTAGAATGGCCCAGTCAAAGCCCAGACCTAAATCCTATTGAGAATGTGGCAAGACTTGAATATTGCTGTTCACAGACGGTCTCCATCCATATTTTGCAAAGGAGAATGGGCAAAAATTGCAGTCTCTAGATGTGCAAAGCTGGTAGAGACATTCCCCAAAAGACTTGCAGCTGCAATTTCAGCGAGAGGTGGTTCAACAAAGTGTGCAGTGCAAATGCATGCTGCACTTTTCAGATGTTTATTTGTAAAAATGTTTTTAATACAATGTGTAATTTTCCTTCTGCTTCACAATTATGCCCCACTTTGTGTTGGTCTATCACAAATCCCAACAAAATACATTTAAGTAACAAAATGTTCAAGAGGTAAGAATACTTTTTCAAGGCACTATAAAACAGTGTAGCCCAATGTGCTACTGTCAGATGTCCCCAGCCTTTGTATTTGAATACATAGTTAACCAAAATATAAAATGGATGGCTTCTCAAACTAGTATGTCATTGAAAGAAGAGAAGAAACAAAACTTTACAGATTTTAACTTGTCTTTCTAAAAACCTTGTCGCTGGAGAGCTGTCTCCTAGTTGACAGCTAGCACCCATCGTGATTGGCTGTTGCTGTACTGACTTCCTGTCAGGTTGACCCTTGTGTGAACCAGCTGCTTTGCATTTCCATAATACCAAGATGACAGCTCATCAGCACACTAGGTTCACAGACTCCCTCTTTCTCTCTCTCTCGCTGCTTCATGCAACCAGTCTTTATCCTGCCTCCCTGCCACTCTCTCTTTCTTCCTGAGACACTCTCAGGAAAAAAAGTCTGATGACTGGTGTTACTGCCCTGTAACTGAGGTATAAGTTTATTTTTTGTTTGGTTTGGTGTTTAATTTATTTTTTTGTTTATGGCTTTAGTCATATTACAGAAATAGTTCTGGTTTCAGGGATTTTGAGATTAAGTAAAATATTGCATTATATTTTTATCAGGTATTCTCTTTGCATCTTTAGCTTATTTTGATCACTCAGAGATGTGTTAACTGTCAGATTTACTCAAAACAGGTGTCCAAGAATCCCAGGCAGTAACAACAAGGATTGTGCTGAAAAAAATAAATCTGCCTTAACAATTAATACATAAACATGTCCTGTGTCCTCGGCTGCGCTTTGCTGGTGTTTCAGTAAATGTATCTTTAATTATAATTTATCTAAACTGTGAGGTTATATATATGGTCATGTTTTATAACATGTCCACACATTAAAAATTGATGCCGCCTTTGAACAACTTGTCTGACGTGTTTCAGCATTTATTTGTTTCAAGTCCATCTGACAGAAGGCCATACACTATAATGACTTGTTTTTCACACATACTTTATTTTTTGATCACCATAGCCTTACTAAACTGTACAATCTGCTAGTTTTTTATTATATATATATATTATTAAATGTGTCAATCATGAAACAGCTTTGTAGATGTATATCAAGATTTGTTGTTGTTTCTTACATTACACTTGATTTTTAAACTAATATTAATGACTTTTTCTGATAAATCTTTATACTGTAAATGAGCATGTAATGCAAGAGTATCATAAAGCTTAGAGAGGCAGGCTTGTGATGGCAATATCGTTCTCAAGATGGGTGAAGAAGTTAAATTTTACTTAAAAAATCACTCATGGATTGTCCTGGGCATTTTCCAAGTATGAATATTGCAGAGTAGCCTTCCTAGTAAAGAGTATTGGTTTTCTCAGAAAATATACCTATCTTAAAGGAAAATCTAATTTCACTGGTATGCTAGTTAATGTTTCATAGCATTTTGTCTTACTCATGAAACATTACTAATTGCTCATAGTAGTATCACTCATAGTGATGTAGAGTATGTTGCTAAAATAGCAAGTACAGTAGGTGGGGCAATCTCTCCAAACTAATTCCTGAATGTCTTCATTTGCTCTCTTTCTCTTCCTTGACAAATGGTTTTCTCCTCGTCTGTAACTTTCTCTTTTTTACTCTTCCTTTCCTCAATCCCATTATGTCTGATGGGCTTTAGCGTCTCCTGAGACCCCTGGCTGATTGACAGGTGGGAATTAGCCATGTGTAAACACTTCACGCATCTATTTGCATCCCATCATACCTGACATCACCAATCTCAAACACTCTCCTATCCCCGCTGTTCCTTTACACATTGCCTCTTCAGCTGTTTTCTGCATTTTCACTTTTGCATTTTCACTCCTCATTTTGTAGGAGTGAGACATGAACAGAGCAACTATTGAGCTGCTGTGGGTTGTGTACACTGTTTGTCACCTTTCCAGATGGTAAGCATGTAACAGCTTCAGAGAAGCGGCTTTGATTAGATTAGATTTAGCCCCAAACCTCAGATAAAATCAAGATTAAGATGTGTATAGATTTAAAGTAAACAAGAATTTCAAAAAAGTTAAACTTGTACACAGTTGAGTTACAAAGTAGGGCAGTAAGTAAGTCCTCCAAACTAAACTACCGTATAGTGTTTGTCCCTACCTCCTCATTCAACGCACAGAAGCATTTTTTGTATGAATGTCACCATGGCAGCAGGCATCTGATAAAATTGCATCAGTCCATTTTGGTGCATTGGCAGGGAACCAACATGGTGGCTTCCACATCTTACAGTGGCACCAAATTGGCCTCAATTTCTCATTCTAAGCAAAGACACTGGATTACAACAGTCACAGTCACATAAATGAATAGACATCATTGATTATTATCATATACTAAAATGAAAACAGAAGAACTATTCATCCATCCATTTTCCTAACCGCTTGTCCTTGTAGGGGTCGCGGGAGTGCTGGAGCCTATCTCAGCTGTCATCGGGCGAGAGGCGGGGTACACCCTGGACAGGTTGCCAGTCTACAGAAGAACTATTGGTTTTGAAATATTTTTCTAGTGTAGTGTAGTGACACATTTTTGTAGGAAAATAAAATAGAAATTGTATAAACTAAAATGAAAGGTAGAGTCAGATCACATAGTTTGTTTGTATTTTACCTTAGTACCTTCAGTGTTTGTGACATAAATCAAAGGAAAACCCCAAGCCACCATTGGAGGTAACACATGCTGTTGATGGAAAAAGATGCAGAGAGAAAGAGCGTCAAGATAAAGGTTGGTATCAAGCAGCAGCTTATCCTAATGCACTGAAAAGATGAGCAGAGGATGCCCGGCTCCAATTAATTCAAAAAAATACTAAAACACGATCAGTCAATCAATTAATCTATTCAATAGACTGGTATGTCAGCTAGTTTATGACACACAAGCTTTCAAAGAATTTAAGACTGCATTTGATGAAATTCTAAATTCTGTGGGCTGTGTGCATCAAATAATCTTTGTGCTAAAAATTCAAAGAGGAACTCAAAGCATTGGTCCATTATTAATGTTTATAATTAAAGCCCCACAACGTTCTTATGACACATTACATAGTACATAGAGTCAAGTTACATAGAGCAGTAACAGACAATGGCAGAGATGCCTGTGGCATTAACTCAATGTATCATCAGAACAATGTCAAAGCCGCTATTGTAATGTTAAAATTTTTACATACTGGGGCTTAAACACAGAAATCTGTCGTAGATGGTTGATATCCATCCGTAATGTGGCCTGAACTCAATGATTCAAATATCCATCACTCTTTCCTTTAGTATATGCAAGATGCTTTGCCAGTCTGAAACAAATGTATCGCCCTGTGTTAATGAAGTTTAGTGTTGAAATGTTGAATATAAATGACCAGTATAGATTACCTTTCGCACCACACTGAACCTTGCTCAACTAAAGTTACTATAACTACAACTGAAAGAAAAGTGATACCATGGACAATATGTCATGTGCGTAGTGTGGTTCTCTATCACAGCTGAGGGTATTTCTGAATAAAGCATAAAAGTGATCAATGTCTGAACGTTTAACAGATTGATGAAGCCAACAATATTACATATCCAATGTCTGAGAAGAGTGTTAACTTTTCATATAACCACTAGACACTGTAATACGTGTTAGTTGGCCATTTATTATATTGCTGGTACAAATAACCTGTACAGGCATATTTTACAGAAAAGTCTCAGTTTGATTACTTGACAATTGCTTCCTGAAGCTGAATTTCCACCAAGTTAAATTACATAATGGTTTTGATAACTTGTAGTCACACATCTCCACAGCATGTCTAATACAATTTATTAACAACGTGCAGGGGTCTTTTGTTCTATTTATATTGGAGAAATATAGTTCTTTTCTGCTGAAGAGCAGCACTCTATCCATCTATTTCTGTTTTATCCCTCACCAGGAGAGGCTATCATGCTGGTTTTATCCAGGCAGCAGTGTTATTGATCTGCAGTCATTTTACTCCCCAACTTCAAAGTTATTGATTAGCCCTCAGAAGGTTGTCCGCTCAACAGGGGAAACTCTGAATCCTAGGAGCAAAAATACAGTAAGACAACATAAGAAAACAGCCACAAGGTTAGACTCCAGACACATTTAATATCAAATGCTTTCATGGGTACAGAAGCATTAATAGGTCAGTTTTCTTTCAACTAGGGAATAGTACTCTGATCTCTGAACGGGTGCCAATTATTTACATATGCAAGGCTATCTCTCTTGTATATGTAGTAAACATTACACACACACAACCTGGGAGAACTGAGCTGGTCAGGATCTAAAAGAAAGAAACAAATGCTATTTATCAGTCCTAACATGATACAGGACACTTTTTTAACTGGATTTGTCTTGTTTTGTTTTGTCTAGATATCGTAATTTTGTGTGAGCATGTGCCCATGTATGGTGTCTTAGGAGGCTGTAGTCATGCATGTGATAAGTACAGGAAGTCCAGAGTTTTATTATCTTCATTCTGATATATGAACAAACCATTACTCTCACCAGCCCTAACATTAATGCCCAAATGAGCAATAATTAACTCAGACAATAAACCAGACACATGAGCAGCGCTGCAGAAACACACATACACACACTTAAAGTAGAAGTGCACATATATGTACCGTAATTTGTTAATGCATTAACATCCTTTGCAGCACACAAGCATGTGCTGTACATATTTTTAAAAAAGATGTGCTTTTTTAGTTTAATGAATTACACTGAAGTTAGGTCCTCTTTTGTACATTATTTTTTGCCAGCTCTTATCTTCAATGCTTACCCATGCAAAAGGCAGTAAAATGTTATGGGAATTAAAAAGGAATGTGCAGAGATAAATGTAAAGTGTTGCCTGAGCCATTCTATTAAGCCTGAGGATGTCTGTATTATTTGCACAAATTAGTGCCTTATAGCATGAATGCATTTGCACATTGAATATTTCTCATAAACAAGTGAAAATTAAAATATCCACTTGAGTGAGTTTTGTGGCTGTACAAGCAGTGGTGTCTTGTTTTGTCTTGTACTGCACCGTGATAAAGCTGTTCCAGCCTTATCATGGTGCGATACAGACTTATGTATAAATCAAGTCACAGCACACAAGCTGCACTCACGTTCTGTCTCTGACACACAAGCATGCCCGCGTTCCCTTGCTGTGAGTTTGAGCATGTCCTAATGACTGACAAGCAAACAACAGCTCATGCAAATCAGCCTACCATACCAGAGTGCAACCCTTACATCTCTCTTGCTGAATTCACATCAGCATTGCTAACAGTATCAATATAACAATCTTTCAGTGTGTATATGCATCTGTGCACTTGTGTATAACTGTGTGGGAGTTTGTATTATTGTTTTTACTTATTGGCTAAAATCTCAAAAAAGTTAAACATGTCCTTTTTGCTTAAGAAGGTGTTGTTACATTGCCATTGTAAAAACCATTAAAATCAGCAATACATGTACATGTATAAAGACTTTATAATGGGACAAAAGAGAAACAGAGCATCTCAGTCATCTCAACTGTAGTGTGTCTGTATGCATTTGTTTGGTTAGGCATGACACTCATTTGTTCTTTCTGACAGCTTTGTATCTGCAGCAGTTATCAGTGCCACCTAGCATGTACTTGGCATGGAACATTTAGTTACCACAATAACATACATAATATACACACAGTATACAAAGTGATCCTTGAAGAAATCCTTTTCTCAACAGCTTTATATGGTTAATAGTATGTTGTTAAATGCAAACTTCCAATTTTTTTCTTTAACATTATGTGTGCCCAAAATATATGGCACTTTCTACCTCTAGACGTCGTCTTTCAGCTAAATCTTTCCAGTGATCTACAGCACTAAATGAGCTTCTACCAATTTTTAAATCCATAGGTTTCACATTTCCGTTCAGTAAAGATACAAATTATGTAATTACGTGGGTTTTTACCTTAAGCACATTGTGTTTGCCCATAGATTATTTTGTCTTTATGAAAATCTGATAATTTTTTTATGATCTATCACTACACAAAAAATTTGAATTACATATCATATTTCTTGCAGCTGTCACTATGTGAATTTGCCTTGAATTTTGTTGTTTCTGAACACAGCATGTAAAGCTTAGTCAAAATAGTGAAATGACTTTAAATGACAGTACATTTTAGAAATAAAGAAGCTGAAGATAAGAAACTAACCTGCATTGTTTAATGGTTATTGGTTACCATGGACCTAAACCTCACTACTTCATGATCAGCTTGGAGCTAAGCTACATTACTTCATAGTTATTGGGAGCTAAACTGCAATATTAGATGAACCTAAACAGCAATACTGGCAAAGCTAAAGAAAACAGTAGCTATGGCTGTTGCTAGTGTACTATAATAGAGGTACCAGGTTGTATGTACGTGTGAGTGTGTGTTCTTGTCTGTTTTTGTTTATCTGTGTCTGGGTGCATGCATGACTGCTTGGGCACATATATTGGGCTATATTTAAATGCTTACACTTGTCAACCAGTGCATGTGTGAACACTTACTCATGCATAGATTTTCACCCATTCTAACACATAACACATGTTAGGCATCATCAAAGCTGTACTTATGTGCCACTGAATGAAATAGCTCTCAGCTCTAAAGCAGAACTCTAAAGCCCAGGAAGCAGTGGCTTTAGCAGAATGATTGGAGCAAGTACACAGCCCTCTCATCTATCCTCTGCAATCTGAAGGTGCCATCTTATTCTCAACAGATGGCACACAACACCAAGACTGACTGACTACCAATTTAGCTCCCCCATCTGTTTTCTCCTGCTTACTTTTGATAAAAGACATTCAACACAGTGTTAGAATGTTCCTTTATCTTCAAATCCTGATTTGCTACTTCTAAGCATGTTAAGAGTGTTGTATTGTGTGATATGTTATCTCTTCTTATAGTTGCATCCTGCTTGAATGCGGACTTAGGCAGGTAGTCAGGAAGTCATTCTAAAAAGCTGGGGGGTGGGAGTGGTCTCCCAACACTTAGAAGTGTCATCATCACTCATCTAAAATCTTTCACCTTTCGGCCCTCCGACTCCATCATTTACTCTCCATTCATCTCACTCTCATTTTAAAATTGAGCATTTCATTGCCAGCATTCACCACATCCCTTTTACCTGCATAACAATGACTTAATGTGGTTTAATGGTGAGGGCTGTATCAAAGTGGGGCCTTGAGGAATATGATGTATACTGGCTGATGGAGAGGTTAACAGCAGGGTCAAGGGGCAAGGAAATGCTGCTACGGTGGCATTTCTTATGGCAGTAACATTCATATGCATACATTACATTAATAGACAGATGCTTATACAGACACATGAAGACGTAAGTAAAAATAAAACCACATTATATGATATACATTTACATAAAACACTGCACAATCTTGGTCATACAAACAGTAACATACACAAGCACAGACGTCCACCCATTTGAGATGTGTGTCCCTATTGAGTGTTAATGAGGGATCATAAACCCTGAAAAGCCTCCGTCTCCCAGAGTCCAGGGTCAGCAGGGCCACAGTCTTAAACCGATGAATTAAACATCAGTCTATCTGTCTGGCAGGTATAAATATTTCTCTTCCATTCTGACTGGAGCAGTGTGACACAAGGCCAAAGTCCTTCCACAGAGTCCCCGTCATCGTTTGACATAGGGGGGCAAGATGATGATTGTCAGTGTAATAGGATACAGAGTGAAGCGCAGTTGTAGAGTAGGTTTCATATTAGACCCGTGAAATTATGTCCTACTCTAGAGGAGGGACTGGAGGAGGAATGAGTGTGTGTGGGGGGGTAGGTGTGTGTGTGTTTGGAGGTTGCTGTTACCATGAACTGAACTCATGACTGCTTCTTGGAATGACAGCATAGCATTAGTGTTTGCTGGGACAGAGATGTGGCATCGTATACAGAGAAGAGACATCATGCTGTAACTTTGTGAACTTTCAAACTCATGGTTTGGAGTTCATGTGAGCCTATTTTTATTAAACTCATCGGCAGCCATGTCAGTCTTCCACTTTCTTAAAGAATGTTCTTTTCTCAAGGCTCCCTCAGCATCTGCTGTACAATATGTCAGTGGAGTGTGGAATAATCTATTCAATGCTGCATCACCGGAAAGATGGAAAAATCTAAAAGGGAAAGAAAAAAAAACAGAACTTGTTACAGTGATGCAATCACATCAGCAGCACTCCACCATTCTTATCTACTATATTTACTATATGTAAATATATATAGAACCATAGCCACTGTATAGTATAAAAAACAGTGTGGTTCACTGTTAACCCAGTAAACTGGATTTATGACACATTCTCTACTCTGATACATATTTTAGTCAATTACGCCATTGTTTCATGTTTTTACTTAAGACCTATTTTCTTATTTCAGACCTGACACAATGTTTCTTTTCTCTCGAGCTGAATACTTCCCATCTCTACTAGTCTTTAGTTTGTACTCATCTGGGTCCTTACTGAGGTCTGAGAATGAGAACAAAGGCCTTTGTTTGAATTCACGAGGTCGAATGGAGGTCAGGCCAATAGAGGATCAAAGAACGTGTTCCCAGGCACTGAGGAGGAACCGCTGCCTTTGATCTACACCTTACTGTGGACAGGATGGTGAACTGCTGCTCGCTGCTTTGGATCTGTGTTTACTTTATCTCAAGGGTACTTTTCTGGAAGAGATTTTTACATACTGTGGTAGGAAAAAGAACTAGCACGAGCATAAATGACTAACTTTAAAGCTCTAAAATATGAGCAGGTTGGCACGACCATATTCACTAAACTTGATGATGTGACCTTATGAAGTGTAGCAGGTAGTTCCAGGCACAGTAACACTAATCTATGATGTGGAAAAATGGGAACTGTTATGTAAAAGTGCAATTTAGCATTACCTAGGTGTAGTAGTTATATTCTGTATTTCAATATAGGCAAGTACAGTATATAGTCCAACTGTAGCTACACTATAGATTACCAGACAATTGTTACAAAAAGCAGAAATGGGGCAATACAACAAAGGATAAGAAGGAGTAGTAATACACTGTCTCCAGGTACTACCTACCATTTTATAGTATAAACTCAAAGCTGAAGTGGAGTTCTCATATGAAGTTCCATCATCAAACTGCTGTGTTCACAAAGTAAACCTGTCCCTGGGTTTGGGCTCTAAAACAAGACTGCTACATCCATCTACTGGAGATAATAGTGGTTTTGAGAGTCATGCAACACTTCCTACCTCTTCACAAGGGCAGAGATGTCTTAGTACAATCACACTGTGGTGGCATACATCAACAGGCAGTGAGAGGTGTTGGGTCACCTCTGTATTCTGGATCTGGTTTGGGCATGCAGAGGTGGACAAGCCAGAACACCCAATATACCAATGATTTTTCCTTTCTCCTGCAGTTAGCTCCCCCTTCACACCACTTGGATGTGGAGCTTTGCAACTTATGTTCATCTGTGCAGCATGTGATTCTGTACAGTAGGAAGCAGAATCCAACCTTAAAAAATATAAGAACATTGGGAATTCTTTCAAGGAAATTTTGCATAACTTCTGAACATATACCTGTAGAAGAAGTATTGCGTATACACCTAAAAATCCCTCTCACTGATCCTTGATCAGTGGCTGGTAGCAATTCCACTATCATATTTTTTTAATTTCAATTTAAACAAAAGTATTTTTGCATAGTAAATTGTGCAAGATTAAGTAAACGATTCTGCCTTTAAGTTGTTGGGGTGCTTTTAAACCCAATTATACATGGTATTTTTTTATCAGGCACTCAGAAACAGCACTCTAGAGCTGAGACGATTTTAGTCAATTCATTGACTGACAAATTTAACTGGAAAAAATTCTGACAAGTGACTACTAAGTTGAGTCTCATTTCAAAAGAGAACTGCCAAAATGCACTTTTTTAACATTAACTATTTTCATCAGTTTTCTAGTAAACTAAATTCTAGTAAACCTTTAAATGGAAAACTGCATTTCCCCATTTAAAGTAGCATATTTTCATTCCACCCTGATCTCCTCTTTAAGAAGCTCTGCGGAGTTTCAATAGGTCATAATTCCAATGGCAACAAGAGGCACTTGTCACATAAGTATTCTGTTGTTGAGTGACTGCAGCTGTTTGTTTTTGTTGTTTTTTTTACTCGTTAGAATAGTCTCCTTGCTTTAAATTTTGTGAGAATTCTTTTCATACCTCAGTGAATTCTGGCTGGGATTGAGCTGTTTTCTGTACGGGCTTCAAAGGCTGTGATAAGTTGTCTCATGATGGGTTTGTTGAAGATTTCAAATGCCTTGTGTTAGAGCCAGAAAAGTTTATTGGAGCTTCCAGTGGTTTGGCTCTCACACTTTTGCCTCTGAGCAGCTCATTTCAGCACTGCTTTGCTGCATGTCTTGAATGGTCAAGCCAATGGAACTGTCTTTCATCAGTTGAATGTACTGATGAACTGTCAAATTTTGAAATGACACCTTTGTAACATGAACTTGAGGTTAACACAGTCTAAGAGACAGTACCTGTTCTGCTTGTCTGATATAGTAATTAGGAGCACTATTGGACCAATAACAAGATGAACAAGGGGAAAGAAAGAAAAAACAATTTTGTTTTCCACGCAGTTGGCCTGTTAAAGGCTCAGGCCCCAATATAGAGATAAAAAAGGTCATTCAGTGATGTTTTATAAGTAAAACTGTAATATGCTTTCATTTAGAAATTTGTAGGAAACAAACACACAGTACTGATTTTCCATTGATTTAACTTCATCAATTATAATTCTGAAACCTCACATTTCTTGGTAAAAAAATAAATAAATATTTGCCATTGATGTTTGCATTGTTCTCCCTGTGTCTGCATGGGTTTTCGCTGCTCTCCGGTTTATTGATGACTCTAAAATGTTCATATGTGTGAGTGTTTATGGATGTCTGTGTCTGTATGTCAACCCTGTGATAGACTGGAAACCTGTCCAGGGCGTGACTCGCTTCTCGCCCAATGACAGCTGGGGTAGGCTGGATGGAGAGTTGGCCTTTCAGCAGCAGTGTAGACACATTCTTTTTTTTTTTCAATTTTTGCCCTTAATAGAGGTAGGGAAACATTCCACTAGCCAGGATATTCTAGTCTAGTTCTAAGACTCTAGTAATATCTCCACTGCTTTTTTTTATTTATTTGTCCAATTAAGTAACAATTTGGCAAGCAGCTGTTATTGGCAATGTTACAATGTTATATATATGTACACAAGGGATATGAGTGTATGGATGCAGCAGAGAGTGTGTATTAGTCTATGACCTTGTCAAGCATCCTGTGTACAAATCAAAAATTGGTGGCACAAGAACAAGCTTTACCAAATAAGTCTAAGTCTAGGGCACAGGAAAGTTTCTGAGTAGTTACATAATGGCACAAAATTTACTAACACCAAACTAAAAAAACACTGTCACTCCCAAAAAAACACCAAACACAGAATACACAAATACAGCAGAATGCTGCTCTCTCAACATTGCAGCTGTCCTGGATGAATTCTAGACAGGGTTTTTAACATGAGCCATGATGAGTCCGAGAACTTGATTGGAGGGTCAGCGTAGACCAATGGTAAAGCTGAGGTGGGAAACTGGGGCAGAGCACATGGTGATTAGCTTGAGACAGCAGCTGAGGTGATCCTCCAGTCAGGAGTATGCACTGGCACAGCACAGACTTGCTTATGAGAAAATATAACAAAACAGGGTCAAGAAAATAAAAGTGAGGAATGAAGCTGTAACAGCCAACTAATGTAAACTTAAACTAGCTAAATATCTGTGAAGATTCTCAGTCATCCAGGTCATGGTTATCTCAAAAAAACGGTTTTTAATGGCAACTGCACTTGTTTTAGTTCCTTGACTACGTTTCACCCTTCCATTCCAGAGGG
>JAUMHL010000014.1:16280019-16295554 GCA_032362345.1 Sandelia bainsii
ACTCGTACCAGTCAGGCAGACTTGAAAAAGCCCTCTGGAATGGAAGGGTGAAACGTAGTCAAGGAACTAAAACAAGTGCAGTTGCCATTAAAAACCGTTTTTTTGAGTTAAACTAGCTAACTTTGACTAGCTTGTAGAATCTCTCTAGATGTTTTCAATTCTTCATCTCTTCCTGCTGCTATAATTTTCTCCCTGGGCATTATCTTCCATATCTAATAAATCTTGAGCCAGCAAAACTACATGTTTCTATGTCTTTGTCTTCACATATTTCAACAGCATAATGGGTTTTAAAGATACAGTGACTATAAACAGTTTTATGTTTCTTGGCTGGTGTATTAACAATGACAGGGATTGACTTAACTGTTTTGTTTCACTCTTGTACCTCCTCTGTCACTGTGCAATGATTCAAGTGTTGAAAAAAGTGAAATTAATTTTTTTCTACGTATGATTTCCAAAGTAATATCCCTATAACCAAAATCATGCTGTCATTTTATCAACACATCCATCAGTGGGGCACAAAAGAGGAATGAAGTCTGTAGACAGCAGCAGAGGACGCTCTATGTCTTTTTTCAGCACAGCCTGACCTGAAATCTTATAATAGCGTGATGTGTGTGTGACAGTGTGCATTTCTAAAAGCTCTCTCCATTTCCACCCTCCTTCTCCGCACTCTGTAAGGGTTTCACACCAAATTCATTTAACATTTGTTTTGCTTGCTGCAAACGCTGTCACCATCAGAAACTGTGACATCTAAGGAGGAGTTAGGCCAGACCACTAAGCCCCTCTTGAACAAGAGGAAAGACTTGCTAAATCACTTCTTGTCACGCAACCCTCTATTTCTTTATTTATTTGTTTATTTGTGACTTACACTACCTCTAGTTTTTAACTGGCTTACTTTGAAATCTATGGAGTTTTTTTGTGAACTTAAAATAAGAAGCTATCAACAGCCTATATATATATTTGTATGTAATGTGACTTGTTTCAGGCTAGATATAAACAATAGAAAATTGTACTGCTTGACAATGTGGCAAAAGTGATCTTTATATGTCAAACTGTGATTAAATGACTTTAAAAAACAAAGAAAAATAATTCACTTTAATGAATGCCACCCCACATGTCTGCTGGATGTCTGTATTTTCAGAATGCTACACAGCTATTAGAACAAATTGTTTTATATATACACTGCAACTCATCATATTCCAGTCACACTATAAGTGCTTCTAGAACAAAATAAATTCATTATTCACTTCAAAAAATGTGGTAAAAGTATTTGTCTCCAAATCATGAAATCTTCAGACTGTGCAGATTGGGTGCTGAAATTCTGCCATTTAAAATTCACATTTTGCTAGCTTTTTATTTCCTGTAATTAACTTTTCTCCTCTTCATTGTCCACTCTTTCACTATCTTGCCTTCTCTGCTTATTTTTTACTGCTGGTACATCATTTCCTGTTTCCTCCAATTCATTGTCACCATCACGTGTCATATCTTGCATAACCATTCCTCCCATCCTCTACGCCCTTGTGATTCTCAGAAGATGTTTGTATGTCAGAACACAGCAACATCCAACACATTTCGAGCCTTCTTGGCAATAGGAGCCACTGAAGATAGTATAAGATAAGATATAAGATAAGTCTCTGGTCACTTGAAATTCTTAAAGTTAGCTTTAAAAGATTTGTATAGGATGGAGTTGCCAAAGCTCACAGCCGGTAATTGGAAGAAACTGAAACTTTGATCATTCCTGCTGGTGCATGTATACACTGTATCTACAGTACTTTTTATAGGCATATACAGCGCCTATAAAAAGTATTCACCCTCCTTGGACGTTTTCACCGCAGTATTATGAGGGTGCAGAAGAAATCTTTATAGGTCCACTGGGTTAGGATGAGTGGGTCCAAGTGTGTTATAGATGTATTCTGATGACATATTTTAAAATGACCTTTCTGAAAAATCATCCCATGCATAAGTCTGAAAGAACAGGTAGGTTTTCTTGTGACCTAAAAGCTGCAAGTCAACGTTCATTAAGGTCTGTAATCATTTGGCTGAGTAAGCAGAACCAGCACATTTTTGATTAGTAGTATAATTAATGTTCACAAACTGTGACTACAAAATTAAAAGGAGATCTGAGTGCATCAGATATAATAATATTAAATGCATTATTAAATACAACATGCTGTAGCCTATTTCAGAAAAAATGTAATCAAATTAAATAAATATTTTTATTTAATTAATTTCAAATTTATTTATTTATTGTTTAAATTATAAAGTAAAATAATTTACCTTGAAAGAAGCTTTAAAAAAATAAAAGAAACAAACTGATCACACTTCTCAGGCAATGCTTCTGACTCTCATTCTGATAGTTTCATCAATATTAGAACTTTAAAACAAAATTAGAACTCACTTTCCATGATCTTTAGAAACAATTTATGTCACATTTAGTAAGATAAAACAGATCTAGATTATGATAACTACTAATCAGAATGTAAATGCGATGTGATGGGACAGCTCTGGAAACATTAGTTTAGCAAAATGAGATGCTTCACAGCTCAAGAATCTGGAAAGAATATGTTATGATACATGAAAAGTTTAACTCAATTAAATATTTTTGTCAATTAACTATGAAATTAAAATGATGCTTTACAATTTCTAATGAAATAAAAAGATTTTAATGTCACTATCAACATTCAGAAGTTCACATTGATTGGACCAGACTGTGCATGTTTTTCAGTTTCTTATTCTTTCTGCCCTTCTGCACACATCTGCCTTGCTGCCTACATGTGAGACACTGAGTTGGAAGTGCAAATTATCCTCTCAGCATGCCCTTGTAGCCCTGTTTTCATTCCTCTGTCCTCCCTCCTCACTAACTCTTTTCCCTCCTTTTCCTCTCTTCCTTCTTCCTCCTTTTAATTTCCCACTTCACAGTGTGCTGGACAGGTTCTGTCTTTATAATAAGCACCATTTAATCTGCTTTGGAAAAAAACATTGTATACAATTGGAGGGCCCTAATTGATTTATACAATGTAATTACTCCATTCTTGCACGTCTCATAAACGACAAACCTGGTCCCAGAGCCACTAATTAGAAGGGAACACGATTTGCGGCTAATATAATTCATTATTTCCAAATTAGAGCCACATAAGTTGTCACAATAAAATGATCAGGCAAATGAACGTAGTTGTTTTCTGCTGTTGGGCCTCTTGGTTTGTTTTGAAAAAGAATGCAGAGAGCTGGTCGCAGTATTTGCTTCTCAAGCCCCTGGGTGGTGCCCTGAGGTTAATCTTCAAGGAAAAGACATATATTCAATGTATTTGGAACATAACAGCTAAATGCACAGTGATCTCTTTAAGCAATGACATTTAGTTTTGAATGTTGGATACCAAACCATCTGACAATTAATGTGTGGAAGTAGTTTGGATTAGACACCAGATAACTAGGTAACTTTGGGGATTAAAGTAAGGCTCTTTACTGACTTATAACATCACCGCAACAACATACTAGAAGTAAGGCACTTCAAATGAACAGGATAATTTCAATTCAACAACATGATTCAAGATTATATATATAATATATATATATACAAGGTGAGAGTCAGTCATAACAGCAATTTGAAGCCCCAGATTAGGAAAGAAAACCAAGGCACAGTTAACTGTTATACTTGAGGTGTCCTTGAACATAACACGTAACCTCCAACTGTTACAGTGAGATGCTTCATAGCAGCAGATTGGGGTTGTACTCTGTAAGAATGAATGCAACAGCATGAATATAATTTTGTTGCAAAGAAGCCAACATGCTCGGCGAACCCTCTCTAGATAAAAAGGATAGCTGTAATTAAAATTATCGTGCTTATTCAAAGATGCATGTGTGTTTTTGTAGGCCTGCACAAATATGCACAGTGCATATGATCATGCAATTACATAGTGTATGTACTGTATGTGTGCATGAAATAGACAAATCTAATTCATTTTATACCCAATGTTTAGGCTATTAGAACAAACAGCCATGGGGGTGTGGCTGTCAACAGTCATTAGTGCTGCTGTCACCATCACCACACCAATAATTACTGCCACTGTAAACTCACTAGTGTCACTACACTCCACACACACTGAGTATACAGTGAAGCCTCTTAGGCCTGTCAATTAGTGCAAGTCAAAACAGATTTACTTGCACATGAATGTCCTGTTTTAATGTCCTGGTGAGAGACGGGCCATTTTGCAGAAGTAGGGGGTCATCAACAGTTTTGATATGCTTTTGTTTTCCTGTCATCTTCTATTAACGTGCAAACTGGTCTGTATACTATACAGTGTTTGCTTATACTGTCCAAAAATTCAAAGTATGAGTTGAATAAAGAAGAATTATTCTTTTTGCATTTTTTGTTACTCATTAGGATAACTATTAGGATACTTATTTATTTACATTTATTATTATTGATTATGGTTGTATGTTTTTAAAGGTACTTGTCTTTGCAGCTTTTCATTTTAGGCTGAAAAGTCAACAAGTGTCCATTTCATTCTTGTAAGTACAACATTATATGCTGGTAATCCTTTTAAACAATGCAACTTATTTGCATTGGTTGCATTTTAGGGCTTGCTTTTTATTTCAATAATTGTTTGTTGTCATAAATAATATCTAAAGAAAATAATATTTAAGGTATTATTTATTAGATCTGATATTTAGTGTCTCTCAATAAGGTAAAACTAAATGCAATGAAAAATAAATATAGTTTGCATACCATACCATAGCATACCATTAAAGTACAATATGTTAAACCATTATTGTCATGTACAGTAATAATAGTCTTGTTGATTCAGTCATTTTATGTCATTTTCAAAATAATTCTATATTTTCTATTAACATTTCATAGTTCTTGTGTTTCTAGTTATTGTACTTTTTGGTTTCTTTAAGAACTGACAGAATTTTAATAGGAGAAACTATGGATGAGAATCAGTCAACAGTAACGTTTACTTTTTACTCTTTTTAATTTCTTCTGTTTAACATGTGCTTAAATAGACAAAGGGGCATAGAAAGTGAGCTGAATGTATGACCTTTCTGCATGACTCCTTTTAGCCATTTCTCTGCCCCCCTTTTTACAGACAAGACATTATGGTGGTTATGCCCTATATTTTTCTGAGGTTTTTATAATCCATTGGGTTTTAATTTGTAACTAATTTTTTACATGTTTCTTACTGTTTCATAAAGTAGGAGACAACATTTGACTTTGGCATAGCTGTGTGGTCTTGTTTGCCCAGTTATTGTTTTGCAATGAATGCACTGAGCACATTTAGTTTTTGTAATTTGACATTTCCAATATGCATGTCCTCAATTGTTATGGAGTAATTGGTTGGCTGTTGTATGCTGAATGCTGTGTGCTCTACCTACAGCACATCATGAATACCAATGTGGCATGCCCAGTGTAAAGAGACATACAGGAGTTGCCATGTATGTATAATGTTAATAACTGTCTCCTAAAACTGCAAACGTGATTACGCTTTTGTAAAGAACATAAAGACTGGATGGATTATGTTCTGATACAACACTTTTTCAAATGAATGAAGACATCTTGCATTCACTAACGGACAGTGTATAGACTGTTACAACACAGACATGAGTTCGACTCCAGAGTCCTGTGTGTGATTAGGTGTAGACAAGAAAAGCACTTTGCTTAGTTTAGAGAAATATTAGAATTTTGTTTCCAAATTAATAAACACATCGTGTGTGAAGTAACTAAGTCTTATGATGAACACTGTAGTCAGACAAACTTGATGATTTCAAGTACATTCCCTACAAAATGTATCTACATTTGCAGCTGTATAGAAACAGAATTATTAGGAGATTATTGTAATTGTTATGGTTGAATATGTGACTTGAGTCTTTGTTGTCAAAGGTCGATACAGGTTGAGTTAGTTGTTTCTTTATGAAATGTTATATTCTGTAGTGTAATTGTAATAATGCAGTAATTTGATGCCTGGTTACCAGCATTAAAAGCATTATTAGCTAATAAGATGTAATTACAGCGTCACTCTGAATTCCTCTGCATCCCCACTACATGACCACATAAGTGTCTTGAGGGGAAAAACTTTCATTTTTCACCTTTATGATAAGTAACGTGCTCTTTCTTCATTCAAAAGTTACATATTGTAGACTTGCTTTGTGTCTGACAAGATATTCCATGACACTGGGGGCAAGTAGGAGGGAGAGAAAGTGAATGAGAGAGAGAGAACGAAAGAGAGTTCTCAGGGTAATGCAGGCCAGCAAGGCTGGAAGAGGAGAACCAAGGAGAGGTCGATTCAGGGTCGGTGAAGGCCCGGCGGCCATGGATCCATCTCTAGGAGGACAGACACCGATAAGGCGCAGGTAGCTAATACAGTGCTGAAGTTTAAGAGGGCACCGAGATAACACCCTGCTGATAGGACCAACCAACTCAGCTGGACTGCAGATAAGAGGCAAGGACTTGTTGCCCTCAACATGAACAAGACTTCAAATTTTTTCAGCATTTGCGCTGGTGTTCTGTGGATTCCTTTTGATTCCACCACTTTAGTGTATTTAGCTGAAAGGGTTTTCTGCCTTCTAATAGTGAAATAAAGAGAAACACTGAATGTTTTAGAAATGAAAGGATTAACTTATTTTGGCAGCTCTATACCCCAAAAATTGGCATTGTTATAGTCCTGTAAAAACTCACATCAGTCAGAGCCAGACTTCTGCTGCTCTAATACTGTGTATTATTTATGACACAGCTGTGTGCAGTGTACACTGCTACCCAGAGGCGTGATGAACCTGAGGTGTGCTCTTTTACCTTTCCCTTTTATCATGTATTAGCTGAAACACAGTCATCAAACCTCCATATGGAGCCCCAAGGACAAAAGACATTAGGTAGGAAATGTTTCATTTTGGAAGAAACATGCTCATTCTCTGATCTTTTACATTTAGCATTCATCTCACTCAGCATGCTCCTCCTACAAGCTCTGCTCCCGTCGTTTGAAGTTAACCCAGGCTGTTATCTGCCTTGTTAGTGAAATAGTTTGGATATGCAATTTAGGAGTGATTTATCACTGGGTACTGAAACAGCCACCCTATACATAGTGGCTTTTGTTTTTGTTGTTTTTGGTCTTTTCGTGACAAATTGCAGAAAGTGGTATGCATTTAACTCAGTCAATAGCAAATAAGTTTGGAGGAGTCACTGAAGGTTCTTATACAGTTTAGGCTATTTTACTTTGTGAGATATCTTTGGTTTCATATCACTCAAATTAAAGTATCCTCTGCACTGTTTAATTTAGTCACCCAATGTTTGATATGACCAAATATGACCAGATAAACATATGTTTATCAGCAATTCCATTAATGCTTCACACAAGTATCCAGTAGGGATATGATATTTAAGAAAAGTCATTGGTTGTTAATCAGCATGCTCATTTGCTGGTTACATTTAGGTAAACATTTGTATGTGCTACCCATACAAACAATTTATACTTTCTGTTTGCTCTCCGACGAATCTGTGCTCTCGCTATAGACACACGTGCACTTCTATTCATACTACAGTTGGGGATTCATACAATGTACGGACACATACCATACATGTGAACTTGCAAAGCATGACGGCAACACAGAACTGGAATTGCAGACAGTCGATGTGAACACACATTTTTAAGCTGCATGCAGACATTTCTAGAGAGTCCATTCGGACCCTCTCAGACTTAATGGAATTTACACCCTGCATAATGTAGCGGAGAGGTGAATGCAGAAAGTATAAACTGGCCTTTACTCTGCCACTTTCACACTGTGTCCTCTCCATGGCTCCACTCCCACTGTTTCTGCACTGGGAACAATTGGGGGTTCGTGAGGAACTGATATCAATATGGCTACACACTGCGGATGTGTCCCATGTGCTCCATTATTGATGAAAGTGTGCTCTCCCTTCCAACAGTGTATTACAGCAAGGTGCCTGGGAACACATTCAGACGGCAAAAACTTCTATGGCTACACATGTAGTGAGGAACAAGAGATGTGTGTGCATAACTGAAGAGAATGCATTTATTTGAAAGCCTCAAGGGACAATTTTAGATGTTCAAAGATGACAGGTTTGGCAGATGTTGTCTGCAACTGTCTCATTTCATGCCCTCTTGGTTTTTTATCTGGATGTTTGCTTTGACATCTCCAAATCAAATCAAAGAAAGTAACAAAAGAAAAAGTAACATTATGCACAACACTAAATTCTATGATGTGTGCCAAAAACACAATGAAGAGATCTAATTTATCTAGATTTATGACGTCTGCCTTTTAGTACCATTGTTAGTACCTTTACATAATTACTGTCCTTTGGTACAAGTAAAACCACTTTCTTTTTCATTTCCATTTCATGTCGTGTTTGACCTCTAATCAATTACTTCTCAGTGGAAAGCACTTTTAACTCATCTACATTTATCTGATGTCTTTAGTTATTAGGTACATTAGAAAATACAGTAAAATGTTTACCTATAATATATATGAAATGCTTATAAAGCATTGCTTTTTTTTATTAAGCTACACAGAAGTACAACAATCCCTCCAAGAGCAGGAAGGAAAATAAATGTCATGGTCAATTTGTTTTACTTAAACACATTACATTAAACAAGATAGAACATAGAACCTTTTCAAGCAGATCACCCAGTTTTTAAGTGATGAAAAAGTGATGTAGATACAGATGTAACAGATCATTTTAAAGTAAGTTTAAAGCCCATAAAATTTCATATTTGGCTGCAAATCCCTTGTTTGCAATAATTGCAACCAACTTGTTGGTTTCTTCTTCTTAAGCCTTTTTCTGAAGCCTCTTTCAGCTGTTTGTTTTGGAGGGCTTCTGCCTTCAATCTCCTCTTCAGCATGAGATGCATGTTCAATTGGGTTAAGGTCTGGTGATTGAATTGGCTGCTCCAAAACCTTCAATTTCTGCATCTTGTGGTATGGCCTCTGTAGTCTTGCTGAAGTCTTGTTCCGATCCCGTCTCCTAAAAATTGCATTCCTCCTCAAATGCATGTTTGTGATTGCAGTTTAGTTGTATGGAAACATTTTTAGGAGCCTGGGTTGGACATACAGTATTTTGGATTTGATTATTGATATTCAGGAGTGCCATTGCCATTAGAAGAAGTCAGCTGGGAGATGTTTCAAAATCCTTCATGTGCATTCTGTCTCGATTACTGGTCAGACTCCTTCTTGAAGCAATTAGACCACACTTAAAAAGACTTACTCATTTGCTTGCCTACATGAATGTTCTGACATTTTCCCAGTTAGTCTCAACCAATCTTTTCCTCTATTTCCTTCTTCTGCTTTTTCTCACATCGTTCGTGCTGAACACTATTTATCCAATACTAATGCCAGCTCTCTCACACTCTTCTTGGTTCTTTCCCCGAGTCACCTTCACTCCTCCTTCTCGCCCTCCTCCTCCTACTCTGCTGTGTTTTATGACTAAAAGCTGTTATTCCGCTCGGCTGCAGCCCGACTCCTCTCTGTAATATTTCATTCATCAGAACAATTAAAGCGGAACATTGGTTTCCAGGGTGATAATTAGGGTTTGATGAGTGAACCTGAACACCAGCAGGACAAGACAGCTTGATTACTCTCATTTGCTGGTCTCTGTGCTATTCCAGGGTTATTATCCATTGTCCTGTCAAGCAAATAGAGGAAGAAAACAGCCATGAAATGGAGAGAGGTGAGACCTAGAGAGACAGGAGTGAGTCATGGGAGAGTTTGTTGGAGATGAGTGGCTTGTAATAGTAGCTGGTCTTTTGGATAGCAATACTCCACATTAACTTCGTCTCCTGCTGCTTTTCAGTAAAACCCCCAAGCATTTCTAACCCTGTGACCTGCAACAGTGAACTTCCTCCAACTTTTCAGCACATTTCAAATCCTATTCGCAGTTTTTATTCTGTTCATGATTCTACTTTTATTTTGAGTTTTACTTTTTAAAGTACTTTTTGTAAAACTGACACAATAATTTGATTCCTTTGGTCACTTCCACAGAAAAAAAACAACATAAAAATCAAACAGCATATACATATTTTCATTAATCATAGAAAAATATTAAAACCCTATAAAGCCACGGGTGGAATTTCAGAAGTTAGGTTAGCATGTATCCAAATCTATTTATTTTGCAACATCAAGGCAAAATGTCTTGGACAAATGACTAGACTTTTCTTGTAATGTAGTGTTCTATATTCCTCCTGACTGGTTACACTCAAAAAAGGCCTAACAATTAAAATAAGAATCAAACATACATATATGTTTCAACAAAAACAGCATATACTGTACATAAGGCACACAAATATGCACTCCCTGACACAGTTGTCACACCATAACATTAGAAATATTGATAGTGAAATAGAACGTATTTTTAAAATACATAGAAATGCTGCCACTATTTTACTATGTTTAACGTTATGTTCTTTAAACATAGGATTCTTTTCAGACAACAGATTTATGTTCAAAGTAAAATTATATAGTATATATATTTACACTTTAGATACACTTAGATAGATCGTTCTCTTATTGATATAGTATCTTTAAAAGTTTTGGGTTGTGTATGATTAAAATATCAAATATATATTTTTTTTATGTATGTGAGATATAATAATAACATACATACAGGATTCCTCAACAAAATAACTTTCAAATGATTTTAATGTTGCAGTGAACTGGGGTCATCTCTGATGGTGTTCTGTCACCCGTCAAAACTGGCCAGCATTTACATTCCAATGCAGTCCCTGTACATCACAACACTACAACCACCAGGTGGTACTGTATTAATGTATTGGCTGATTGGTGTACATTAAAACCACTTCAGTGATGAAAATAATGAGCAGACCTGCACAACGCTATAAACCATCCCAAGTCACACCAAATACATTGCTTGACTGCTGATATTAAATTAATTTGGTCAGGAAATGTCCATGCAGTGAAATTTGTGTTTGGACCGCACACAATAACAACCTCCAGTATCCCCAATAAAAGACAAGAAAAATAGTCACATTCAGGTAAATAAGGTTTTATTACATTTTTATCAGTGTTATGACTCCGACTTCTTTTTTTGCCTGGGCTCAGGTCCATTTCAGATTCTTTCATCAGATTTAATTCTCAGTCAGCATTGTTTCTTACCATAATTTAAAAAATCCATTAAATCTGTAAAAAAGATGCATCTAATGCCATTAGGTAATTACAATAGAATTCAGTCATAAAGAGTGCTGTTTCTCATATACTTTAACCTAATAAAAACTAGCATTTAGGACACTGGCTCAATGTACGTAATTCATGGCCAAACATAGAGATTACTAGGACATCCCTGCATGACCGTGTTTCTGCAACACTTCAGATCAAAAACATTTGTCTCAGCTGCAAAGCTGTTAAGGGCACTTTCAGTATTTTGGGACACGCAACGGTGCACTAGGGTGTAAATATTTATGGTTTTAAGTGTGTGTCTATCCCTAGTTAATGCACTCTATATGTTCCCTTCAGAAGTAGCAATCCATTAATCCTGTTCAAGGTTGTGACCTGGGACAATCAGCCAGCGTAAGAATTGTTTAATCTTGACCTCTTGAATACCAAGCAGCATGTGTGTTTGTGTAGTCACATGTGTACACTTTATGTATATGTAAGCCAAGGTATACATAACATAACTCAAAGATGCTAATGGCAGATGTTAATGTACAGTAATGTACAAGAAAAAGTGGCAAGAAGAAGCATGCATTTCCCAGTTTTCTGTTGTCATCGTAATGACATTCACAGAACACACAGTAAACATTTACATTGCTGGTGGAAAGTAAGTGAGCTCTCTGTACCTGCAGGACAGACCTGCACAATGTAGACGATACTTCTCACAGACTTGCTTCAGCTCAGACATATTGTTGGGATGTCTGGTGTGAATGGCCATTTGAGATCATTTCACTGCATCTCCGTTAGGTTAAGTCTGGACTGGGCCACACCAAAAAATGGATTTTCTTTATATAAATTTTCATTTCATTCAAGTCATTCTGTGCTAGATTAACTTTTATGTTTAGAGTCATTGTCCTGCTGAATCACCCAACTTGTAATGAGCTACTGTCATCCTGATGCTTTTCAGGGAATAATTTTCTTGGGAGGCTGGCCACACTACAAAACATTTCCTTATCATTGGCCTTATCCCTTGCGTACAGAGATTTCTCTAAATTCTCAGAATCTTCTAATGACATTATACTGTATATCACCGATGATTAAATCTCCCAGTTATTTGCATATTTATGTAAAGAAATGTCATTCTTACTAGTTGAACTAGTTGCCCACACAGTCTTTTACAGAATGGTGAACCTCATAAAATCCTTGCTTCTGAAAGACTCTGTAAAACTCTTTTTATACGCATTCATGATACTGAAATGTTACTAATTAACCCTATTAGTTTGACTTTGTGGCGTTTTAGCACTACATAACCTTTCCAGTCTTTTGTTGCCTCTGTCTCTACCTCTTCTGAAACGTATTACTTACAAAAAATGAAAAGTTTTTTTGAAACTGAGAAATCAAACTTCTCAACAGTACATTCTGTTTTTATTTACATTTACAGCTTTCTGTAGATGACGATCTGACCATTTTGAGGAGTCTGTAGTGGGAGTGATCCAAATGTTTGAGAAGTTTATATTAGCATGACAGGTGAGTAGCTGCCAGGCTTTTTTCTGAATGCTAATGTTGTTGACCTTCTGGAGAAGTAGAATAATGTCTGGGTGATGTTTGAAGCTAGAACTGACCTCTATGTGTGCACACAAAACATCTTTCCCACCAAATAGTAAATTGCTTCCAGTCCTTCTTCCCTGTTTTTTAGGGCAGCTGAGTGACATTTCACTGGGCCTTGGCACTTACATCTCTGTAGTAATCACTTCAAACTTGTGACGCTCCATTTGCTTAACGATTAAGCACAGAGAGGAGGCTGAAAGAATTTTGCTGCTAATTCAATGTTTTAATGAGCCTGGTAATTAGAGTTAAATGTTAATGAACACTAGGTACTGCAATTCAATGCCCGGGCAGAGGTTTCCAGCTAAAGCCAGTGGTTTCTGAATAGCCATGGCGCCATGTGACAATAAACAGCGAAGTGAAGCATGATGTGTAACGTTATGAATCATGTTGTTACGTGTAGTAACTGTACCAGAGATAACTAGAAAACTATCAAAAGCCTACAGTATGTAATGACACATTTTCTGTAAATAGACGTTTTTACAGAATTACAGTTAATAGAAGACCATATTATAAACATTCAGCTAGTTTTTATTTCAGTTGCAAGGTGTGAATCTCTCTAAACAGCTGTGCCAGAGGAACTTTAAATAAAAATCGTAAATTCTGATAATATTCAAATCTTTAATGTTACATTTTACTAAAAATCTGTTTCTGTAGGAACAGGAAAGGAATCGAAAATTTAAATTGTGGTAGAAAAAAGGATAAAAGGAGATAAGGAAATACTGCAGATGAAAAAAGCTGATGTGGTTTGAGGATGCTTCCTCTTTGTTTGTGTGAATCAGGAAGAGAAGGAGAGAAGAAGTGGTGTTCCCCCTGCAGCAGTCTGTCGGCTCGGCGTTCACGGTGGCTGAGCAGAGTGGAAGGCACAGCCAGCCCGTAGGGAGCACTTGGCACGCCATCAGCTCTGCACCGGGCACACTCGCCGCCCAGCCAGCACAGCCCAAACACACAAGCACCGACGATCAAAACAACGCCAAACAAACACACACCAAAGACACTGACAACATGTGGAGTGGTGAAGGTGGGGGGAGGAGGGCCGGAGATACAGCAGAGAAGTGATGTGCTGTGCCTGCTTCTGGTGCCTTGTCCTGCTCTGCCATGTTTAGAGGCAGAAGTAAAAGCACAACTGAACCATACTGCTGAAATTTTACTTATTAATTAAACTAACATGGTGCTAAAAAGGTGCAGTATTTAAAATTACTTCCCATAGTACATGCAATTACAATACATATAAACTAATTATTAGGTGTAAATAAGATGCAGAGATCTGGTTGGTGATGTTTTGTGCTACTTAAAAGAAATACAGATAATTTAGAATTTTAATATAAAGCCAAAATGTACAAAGAAAAAAAATCTGCACTGATTTTTTAAATCAGTTTGTTTTCCACTATTACTGACACAGGTGGACAAAGTGTTAAGCAATCTTTCACAACTGCAACTGCAATCTAAATTGTGCAAAATTATATGACTGATTGCAGATTTAGCGATTTGACTGTACTCAGTAAAACAGTGAAAGCAAAATTATAGTTTAATGTTTACACTAAATCTTAAACTCTATCGATCAACAACATTAAAATAGCTTGATTCTGTAAAATCCTGGATTACACTCAGTGTAATGTTTGTTAATGTCCAATATGCTATCAGCTTTTTTAAAGATTTGTGCATTGCAACTACAATATGTCTCTGGTTAGGGCAAGATCAGGGTGATCACCAACAAAATATGCTTGAGGCATGGTTAGCATGAGTGCCACAGTATGTCTATATTGGAATTATTCACTATGTATATAATTGCTACAGGCATCCATATTCCTAAACATAACATCACTTTAACATCTTAGGGTTGTAATATCAAGAGGTCTCCATCTCCTTTCTTCCTTTCTGAAGGAAAACCACTGTGTCCCTCTTTTCCTCCCTGTTTTTACTCAGTGCCAGTTGTGTATGTGCCAGTAAAGCAAAATAAAAAGAGACATAAATGGCAGCACCATCTGGAGTCTGCCCTGCTGAAGAGTGAACAGAGAGGTGGAGGGGGTTGATTTCCAGTTGATTTCAATCAGCTCCTTTACAGCACAGGAGCCACTCTATCAGCAGCCCCCAGGCAGCAGCTCTTAGGATGCCTAAATGTGCCAACACAAATGCCAGTGGGAACTAAGTCCCAGGTTTCTGGTTCCCTCTGGACAGCACTCATGCTGGACAAAACAGGGCTATTTATTGCCTACGCTTCCTTGGGTTTGAAAACTGAAATGGCGGATGTTGTGAAGCTCACTTCACAGCCTAGAGGGTGAGACAATCTAACCTCAGTATGGGATGGAGATGACTAAAGTGAAGAAGGAAGTGCTAGTGCAGAGCAATAAGCAGTTTGGGTTTTAATTAGAAAGCTGAAAAAACAGTTTTTGGAACATTTAAGTGATGAAAGTCACAACACAAGCCTTAGTGAAAACATCAGAGTTTTCATTAGCACATACACATTATGTTTTGATGGTAAAGCAAGTTAGCTTACAGGATTCTTTTGGATTTTACTATCTTAGTGCAATGCTCACATGCCCTGTAGTTTGAAAACGTTGTTAGTAGATGCATTTCCATCCCCAACTGTTTACGGGGAATATCACAATAATGGCCAGAGGGTGCAAGACATTTAAAGGATAAAAATCTCAAACAATGAGAAAAAATTTAAAAATATTAATGAAAATCCATCCATGCGTCAATCCATTATCCTAGCCGCTTGTCCTCTTAAGCAGTGGTTCTCAAATTTTTTACACCGGGTACCACCTCAAAAAATATTTGGCTCTCCAAGTACCACCATTATGACCAGAGGTGGGTAGTAACG
>JAUMHL010000014.1:16299021-16357944 GCA_032362345.1 Sandelia bainsii
GTGCTTTTGGTATCCCACTGTAAAATGATAAACAAGATGATATGCAGAACTTGGATAAAAATATGTTATTAAGTATGTTGTTAAAAATATCCCTTTAGCCAAAGAAATTCACAGATATTAAAACATTTGTGTGTTATGTTGAGTGTTACAAGGAAATATTATAATATAAAAAAAGGTCTAGTTGGCTATACACTGATATAATTATAGCTGGACAACAGGCCACTCCACTTCCTGTTGTTTCTCTAGTTGGTGCTGACAGTGATGCTTAATAAGCTTCCACAGTGCATTGCTGCTGGGCAGGAGCTGTCCATGGTGCTGCAACAGCACTGCTGCATGTTTCCTCAGTGCAGTGATTTTGCTCTGCTGGCTCACAGGATAAGTTGTCCAGGTCATTGGATTTCCTTTACTCTCACTTAGGTAACTGGTGTGCCTTTTAAAGGCTCACCTCCTGATCAGTGTTGTAATAGTGGGTGTTACAGCTCAAAAACCTTTGTTCGGAACATTTATAATACTATTAAAGTGTTGAGGACTAGAATACTAATTAAATTACTTCAAATTACTTTACACAGGTATAAATAAAGAAGGTGCAGAGAGAGAATTTAGGGGGAAGAAGAAATGGCAGGAATTGAGAGGAGATGGACGAAATGCTAGGGGAAGAGAGGATTTCGACATGGTAAGCTAAGGGACCATTGTGGTACATAATATGGGTGAATTGTGGGAAAGCATAGCCTGATCTCCAGACAGATATATATAGAGAGGTAGATGGCAGTGGTTAAGAAGGACTGAGAGAGACAGACAGAGAGAAAGAGAGAGAGAGAGACAGAGAATGGTGCTGATGTACGAGGGAGGTAGAGGGGAAACCATGTATTAACTCAGTGTGATAATGATGTGTCCAAAGCGTGACCAAGCTGTGAAAATGGGAAAATGTCTTTCATCATCACTAAAGTGTCCTCTTCCTGACCCCTTCAGGTGAAAATTAAAATGGTTGGGACTCGATGGAAAAACAGTTTCAATTTACTTCTAAGTGGAGTAACATTGATTCTGGATTGAAAGCGGGGCCCGGAGGCTTGCAGACACAGGAAGCCAGTCTCTGTCTCTTGCTCTCTGACAGAAATACAAATCTATTTGTGTCTGCATACTGCCTAATTGATTGCCTGTATTAAATCACAAGATTCTTAATTATTTAACCAGAATATCTGCACTACTATCAAGTTTATTACAACACATTTCAGACTCACATTTCATAAGTCCAACAACTGTGTTTCCCATAAGTTCACCATGATCAATATTTAAAGTGAAAATGTACAAGATGAAAAACAGTAATAATAATAACAATATTAGAAAATAAGGAAATATTTATTTTATACAGTTTTATTCAGCTTCAGGATAGTTCTTACTGAAATCAGTCACATTTACTTTGCTTTGATTTGCATCTCTATCTGTGATTTCATGCACAATTACATTTCCCCAGCCCTCTGTATTTCTCAGGAATTTTGAATTGCGTCTGGACTCCCTCCAATCCCAATCAATCGACCTTCCCAACCCACTCAGATATCTGTTACCAGTTTCCCAATGATCCATGGTTGTATTTAAACTTGCCAGTTCCACCTGCTTGCTGACAGGATGGTGTATCCTTTATGCTGTGGATTCCATGTTCTTCTTCCTTTTTTGTACAATTAATTTAAAATCTCTTCCTTCTGTCTGTCTGTGTGTCTGTGTTTGGGTTCTCCTTAGTTGTTGCGCTGAACACCAACCATGACAATATACATACAGTGTAAATGTCTATTTTAAACGTATGCAGCAGCAAAAATGATCTAACCTTCAGTCTGCTCACAATTAGTTCCTTTACCTGTTTTAAACAAGAATCCGATTCAGAAAAATCTTCTGTTCATGACTTTCTCTTTTGAATTACTTAAAGAAGAAAAAAATATTAAACAAAACTCACCACCACATACACAGAACAATCAAGAAAGAAAATGTCCTATTGCCTGCCGAAACTGGGAGTTGATTATGACATCAACTGCACCTATTTTTGGTGCAGTTGATGTCATAATCAAGAAGCACTATACAGTATATGCTGTACATAACCTCACAATGTCAGCCCCCAACTTATACTTTCCTTAAGATGGCCTCAATGGCTTTGCTCAACGCTCAAAAAACAGTTGCTTATAAATAATTTTAACGCATGTACTGGTACTTAAGTATAATCTCCTAAAATAATCACCAAAAAACTTGGCTTGAAGCAAAAGACCATACATGTACACAGTCAAGCATCATTTTATATTCTACATAGCATCACATTTAAATGGCTACTGATGCTAGATGTCATCATTGAAATGCTACTGTAAGTTGACTGATTGACCTGAGGAATATTTCAGCTACTTTCATCACTTTTAGTTTTGTTTAGTTGCAAACTAAAATCTCTCCCCTCATTTTATATCAGGCTTTCAAGGACCACATGTGCTGTCTATGAGGCTCTTGGGAGGCAAGGTTTGGTCCCAGAGCCCCATAATGTGTTGTGCATGCAGCATGAAGTTTTAGCCTGTAGTGTGACCAAGAATTGCCACGAGAGCAAGGGTGAGAAGGTGAAAGTGGGAACAGCCACAAGGATTCACTCTCTCATGCACAGACTAACACCTTTGAATATAATCTGCAATATTTCCTCCGGTAAAAAATACAAAGAAGCATAAAAGCAAACACAGACATACAGTATACATTCTTATCATGGCACCAAAACCCCAGTATGTAACATTTTTGTATTAAAATAACTTCAAAATCATTTTGATGGTACACTGACTTGTAATAAAGTGATTTGCATCTCTGCTATTGGCACTTCATGCCCAGATTGTCTGTACCTGCACTATGTAGCTTTGGAATCATGTCCTAGAGGTGGGATAGGATACCAGAAGAGTTACACAAGAAGTTCTGCTTTAAGGCATGTGACACTAATGTGCTGTATCCAAGCACATCATATGCACAAGTGTTTTATAGCTAAAGTTTCAATTCTTACACCTTTCTGACATAACTTAAAAGCTGGTCAGTTTAGGTTAGTACAAGTTAGTTTAAGAGATACTTTAAAGCGTACTAACATTACTTAACACTACCACACAGAGTGACATAGCTTATTTATATATTATTTTTTAAATAAAAATATAAAGCAATGTTCTTCCCCTGGCAGTAAGCTTAACTTAGTATTGACTGTCATTTAATGTTAACTTAAAAGAAGAATAACTTATGGTGATATATCAAAGTCAGCTTACCTTAAAAAGTAAGTTTTCTAAGTTCTCGCCTGTGAAATATTATTTCTCGTTTCTTGGTTTTGGCATTTCTCTCATTAGAGAGTCCAAAACCAGCAGCAAAGTCCGTTGTTTTCTGCTCGAACAGATTTAAAAAATCTCCATTTCAGAAGTTCAAAGATACAGAAGAATGTTTAAACCTAAAACAGATATGCAAAAAAGATCAAACTGCAATCTACAACCTTTTGAGAAAAAGACCATCAAAATGGCCTCATTCTGAAAGATCTTCTCTCTGTATGAGAACAAGAGGTTCTAATATTTGACTGGCCTCAGTATGCTGTGTGAATGCACACACACAGTCAAGGCTCCACAGTACATATGAATGCTTTGAGAGAAAAGGCACTGTGACACATATTGACTCATGCTGGGCTGGAGACAGTATTGATTTCCCAGTCAGATCCAAAGACAGAGGCATACAGCAGGGGAGAGAGAAGGCATATTAACTCAGTGGCTGCACTCCAGGCCACATTACTGCTTCTACAAATTACTTTCTAAAGCAGTCCAAACCAAATTTCTTCTGCAAAATAAAGATTTCAAACATCATGGGAACTGACCTATAAGGACCTTTATTTGATTCTACAGTAAAGTGCATTTGGGTGGAAAATTTGTGTCCAGTTTAGTTTACCGCCATACTGTAGTTTTATAAGCAGGAATAAACGCCTGGAGATTGTGTGAAAATGTGGACGTATATGCCGGTAAGGAAAAATGAGCACAGCTGACTAGTGTGCATCAATGGCGTGTTTGACATACGTTGTACGATATAGTGTTCACCTTGGTCAAGCGCAGCGAGGTTAATAGTGGCCACATCAGCAGATGACCTAAAAAGCGTTTAGCAGTTATAATTGATGATGCAATTACTGTCTGGATAAAGCAGAAGTCTGTTTCCCCTCCAGCTTCATGCCCTGAAAGCTATACATCTTTGAGCAGGCCGGCCTCACCTCCTTGTTCCTCCACTCTCCCCTCCACTGTCAGCTCCCCTTTAGGGAAAATCATGTTATCTCCTGAAGGGGTTTAGTTCAGTGCAGTTAGTTAACATCTTGTAGTTACTAAACCAGAATTGGCAAAGGGTTGAAGGGGGTGTATACTGTAACTGGAATTTCTCTATTGAAGTATTCTCAGTTTCATTGTATTATTATAATGTTTATACTGTTATTAATAGAGCAGAATATTGACACTGATATCTGTATTTGACTCCTATTTGCAAACCAAATCTATTCCATTTGATTCTTGATTCAGTTACATCAAATAAATACTAGTGCTGCAGAATCTGTGAACTTACACACATACATTCTACACTGAATAAGTGAGCAGCACAACATCTTCTTTGAACACTAAACTGTTTACATTATAGGCTAATATTATTTGAAGGCCAATGTGTGCAAAACAGTTCAGCAAGCATAAAAACTGCAACACCTATCTGCATGTGACTGTCCAGAGCAGATGCTTCAGTTTTACAGCACACCCACTTTATGATTTTGAGCACAGCCAGGATGGAAATTGAAACTCTGCTCACTAATTAAGCTGCTTGTTTGTGTTAGGCAGCCTGATCTGCAGACAAGTGGCTAGTTAGCATTAGCTACAGGGCAGGGAAATCCACACTTCACATCTAGTAGCCAGAGATACAATACCTTTCTATTATTATTAAATAATAAAAGTTGTGAAATAATACAATAATAAAAATAGCTGCACTTTAGTTCAAAGAAACTGAACAATGCCTAAATAATAAACTGTCTAATCTGATCACCACTGCTGCTCCACCGTGGGTGGAGTGAATGATCTTCACTCACCACAGTGGCTCTTTGTTAATGTCAAAAAACTAGCAAGGTAGTTGAATCCACTGAAAGGTTACACAAATTACTAGAGAAGATTACAAGCAGAGTGCTTGTAGTTCAAAGCAATTTATCCCCACACATCATCTGATGAATAGCTCCAACCGCTGTTGATCAGACACTAGTTAGTTTCACTTACTAAGTTAAGTTATTTACTTAACTACCATTAAATCAGTTCATTTAACGTCAGAATGATAAGCTTTTAATGAAGCCAAGAGTCACCAAACAAAATTTCGTTATGTGTAATGCATAATGACAATAAAGACTTCTTGAATCTTGAAAAGGAAGTACTTACGTATTTTTCCATTGCAAGATTATCCAAGTGAATTGTTTTATAACATCAATTAATGCTGTGTTTACTTTCTTTACTAATACAGAAGAAAATGACTGCATCAATCATGGCTTAGAGACTAGAAGAGACATAAGACAGATGAAAAGACAGTGAAAAAGAAAGAGAGCATGTGATGGAGATGAGAGAGGAAGAGCAGGTGCTGGCCATTGTGATCAGAATAGAATTAGCATTCAAACAATTGCCAAATTATCAGATAGTGTATGTTATATATATATTACAGCAAAACATATAGGCTCAATATAACAACAGCATAGACCTAGCATAAATATACAGTATTCTCCTAATGTAGAATTCCTATTTATTTTTCTTAGGTACTGTCTGAGACACATTTCTGCAAAGTCAACAACGAATAAATAATTTTTTGAAATGATGTTTAAATACTTTTTGTCAGAAGAAACAAATGAGGTCACAGAGAAAGGGACGGGCAGTGAATACAGAAAGAACAAAGAGTAGAGAGAAATAAACAGAAACAGCGTAATGCTGAAGAGGAGAATAAAGGAGATGAGAGGGAGGGAGCAGGTTAAGTGTGGATCATTCATTGCAACATTGAACCAGATTTATATGCTTTACTGCTTGATTGATCATTTATGCTATGGCCCACTGATATGATTTAAACATACTGTAATCAAATACCTGCTCTCTAAATGTCTTAAAAAGCACACATGTAGCTATGTAATGTTACGTCTTTAACCAGCCTTACACAGTATTCAGCCTAGCTTTGTTATCCTTATTCACTTGTTCAAATGGAGACCTTATAATACCAGTTGATATGATTGGTTATAATACATTAATTAATCATCTATCTAATTATACAGAACAAAGTGGGAAAATTTACACTCACCTAAACCTCACTTGGAAGGGTTATATTGACAGATAAGTGCTTGACTTGAAATACATCTGATGTTCCCATTTAACCTTAACTCCTGGTCACTCTTTTTTATTCCGGTCATGAGAATAATTACCCCCTGCTCTGGTTCAACCTTCAGGTGAACTATAGTCCAATGATGGGTCATGACAAAACTCAGTCAGGTCATTGGGTGTGTTGATTTGCATTTGGATAGCCCACCCTTCACCTAATTAGAGTCTTGTGAGAACTCCTGGGTCGCTGGTGGTGGTAACCTGCAATACAAACACAGCCTGTCCATGTGAGGAGGTGTGTGAGTGACACTGAGTTCATTTCACACAGCAGGTGGGGACTTTTACTGTTATTACCTGAGGGCTGTTATGCAGACAGATGCCTTCTCAGCAGGAGACATTCAAGTGAGCAACACACACTTAAACATGCAGGGTGCACACTCAACCCCACCTAGCGTCATTTGTATCTACTCCCAAACACATGCGTCATCAATTTTAGTTTGCAGACAATGAATTTATAATAAAGCAGCACTTAGTAGGTCAGTGGATAAACGTAATAAAAATACATGACAATGTTTGAGTGCCAAAACTGTGGAAGAACTCAGACAAACTGTTTGTAAATTTAAAAAAATGTTCATGTAAACGTTCATCTGAGTAGACATCTGGAGCAAAGGGTGACTCCTGTCAGACACAGTCAGCTCTGTATCAGCCTGGACAAAGAGGAAACTGAAAGTGTTGAGCTCACTCACAGTCAAATATACTAAAGCTGAAATTAGTTGTTAGATAATTAGTTGATTATTATATTAGTCCCAAAAAATGTTGTTCAGTGAAGACATTTCCCCTCTTATCCAGAAGGCTTTATCAGTTCTGGTTGGAGTAGCAGGTTTATAAACCCTTTGGAGTACTCAAGTCATTAGCACTTGATGGTCACCTGTGAAACGTAAAGTTTTTCAGTGCCCAGTTGGTCAGTAGAAATGAATGGGTATAACATTTTCCTCAAATGCTTTATTACAGTGAGACATAATATTATGAAGACGAGTTGAGACTTTACTTCTTTGTACATTACAGGATAACATCTCAAATACTTGCCAGCACCGAAAGGTTTTATGAATGTCACATTTTACCATTTAAAGTGTAAATGTGACACTGCAGTGTTGCTGATGGCGCACACACACACCCACCCTCCCTTGATATCTGGCTTCAGTTCATTAACACTCTACATGCCTCACTTTTGCAGAGAATATGAAAAATCAAAAACGATAATTGTAATACATTTTCTCTTACACAGACTATTTTGTGATCACAGCTGTCACAGATCTATTACAGGTTTACTTGACAGTTTCTTTGCGAGACATACTGTGGCTGGTGGCAGACAAAGAGAAGGGGGCTTGTGCCTTAGCAATTTACTAATTGGTAAATCTGCCAACCTGTGCTGTGGTGTCACTGACCTTGTCTTAGTTTTGCTATTTTTTATGCAAAGAGTGCCACCATTGTGCCATGGCTTTCAACAGAAGCTTTTCACAGCATGGTATAGAAATCCAGTTGTGCAAAACAATGTTGCTAAATATGTCCATATGAGAAATGTAATAAACCACTAAATTAAATATTGTGAAAAGGAGGAGAAACATCAAGCAGAGCCAAAGATTGTTTTACTATTTTAGAATGTTTTATCTTACTTTGGTTAAAAATATTGGCCAAACAATAAAAAACTCCAAACAAGCCCTCCATGAAAAGTACAAGATTCAATATAGCTCTATTTTATGAAACAACTAAATAAAGTGTATATACAACTTTATCAACCCGAGCCTTGAATTGCTTCTTTGACCTGCTGATCCATACAAATGGCATTACTTTAGCTGTACACATCAAATCTACTGCATCTCCCATTTAAGGATGTAAGGGATCATAGATTAAACAGCTACACATGCACTGCTAGAACAGCAAAGTTTCCACACGTTCCCATTTCACAGCATCAGATAATGACACTTGGCGTCAAATAGTGACACTTTGTAAATTCTTTAGAGTGGGCCTATATGACACCATGGAGAGGATGGTAATGCATGTCGTCATAAATGCTTGGTTACAGTTACAGTTGGTTACTTGAATTCAGTGAAAAAATGACAGTTTGGTTCAGTTTAGGCATAGAGACAATTTGAGTATTATCAGGCACATAAAATTCTAAATTAGGCTATTTGAAAAGATAAAGTAACTACAGCGGGACAGCCTTTGTTACAATGCCTCGCACTAAACTTGAACTACTGTCTCCTGTTGCGGGAGATGGGTCCTGCATGTTGGCCCTGTCCAACCGCCCTGTCCTGCTCCCTGTGTGGATTATTGGCTTACTATATAATTTCAAGTCAAATATATAATATTATAAAATAAAATGTAAAGGACTTGACAAAGCATCATTATCCGATGCCCTGTTAATGAGATTGGTCTGATAGGTTTATGTAATATGGTGTAGTATAGTTGTAGTAGTATAGTGTTCTCTCCTCTGTACAAACAATAAAATACTTCCCCTTTAGATATCTAATTTACTAAACATACACTGGTGTTTTAAGAGACTTAAAAAACAAAGTATCGTTTTAATACCAGTGGTACTGCACCATATACTTCATTAATTGTTTGTTTGCTAGCATGAACTAACAATACGTCTGTCATTGGAATGTCCTCACCTGTTTATCTGTTGGCTTTTCTTTTTTTTTTGACATACTGTACTAGTGTGTCCACTTTATTAGGTACACCTGTACAATCTAATTCAATTCAATATAGCAGCTCTGCCATTAATCCTACTTTTAGAAGGGCATAATTTAACACTTTATTAAGATGTGTTTTCTAATGTTTTGCCCCTCTAATACTCCAATACAACTCCACCAACCACTACAACCTCAATAATAAACATATTATCACCTTTTTGACAGTTTCAACAAAAACTGACAATTACGTATAAATCTGATGTATTGGACTGCATTAGACTGTACAGGTGTACCTAAGCCAGTGCCTTTTAAATTATTCCTCTGTGAAGGCAACAGTGATCTAATGCATTGTCTCTTTCTTTCTGGGCTTAGTGGTCTCAGATGACTTGTGCTTACTAAAGTATTGTTCCTTCACAGAATATGCATGGAGGGCAGTTCTTTACTCTGAAAGCTGAGGTGAATTCTGAGCTTCTGCCTATTAGACACTTACAAGTGTATAAATAATAAGTTAAGATGTGTGCAAAGCCTTAACCACATATTGTAGTTGCCTAACCATTTAGTTCCCATACTCTGACTTTTCCCTAAACATAATCATTAAAATGTATGTGAATAAAATTTTAATTTAGTTTAAAAATAGAATTGTTGTGCAAAATTGTATCTACATTATTGAGTGCTATTGAGTGGTAGTGTCCCAAACCGACACAACTTAACTGACCAGTACCCTCTAATAAGGAGAATTTCAGCTTTTTCTGTAAAGGCTTAGATGGTGAAGGAATTATAGCATATATATATAACAAAAATGTCCTCTCCTCATAGTACATGTCAAGAGATCAAATCCTGCTGAGATGATGGATTCCTGCTTCCAGCATGGATACATAAAGGTAAAGCAAGCCATTCTTCATATAAAAATGTCTCTCTCATTTTCTACCCCTCTTTCACTGTCTCTTTTTTTTCCTTCATCGTGCTCTCATTACTCATAATTCTGTTACCTAGCACCAAGATGAGACATCAATTCCTCTGCCACTGAGAATTGCAAATTAGCTTTGAGTTAGCTCTTGAGGAGATGGGAGGAGACAGGAGTGGGAGGCGGAGAAGAGATAAGCTGATGAGTATGTTTGAATTAGCCCTAACTCGCAGTGGGAGAGAAACAACACTAGGAAATTTGAGAGATTTTCAGTGACAAATAGGGATTTTTTAATGTCATGAGTGAGGATTTGCATCAGAGTAGCATGCTGTCTTGGCTTCAGTGGTTGGGGTCTTGCAGAGAAGGTTCCAGCAAGAGAGGAATTAGCATGGGACGAGCTTCAAACTGGCTTTGCAAGGTCAGTTGACTGGAAGACAATGAGCAATGAGCTAAAGACTGAGTCTGCTAGCTTTACAGCAGTCACATATTATTGGTAAGAAATCCTGAGTTTACATCCTGAGTTCACTTTTTCAAATTTGCGTGTGTCTGTTACATATTAAATGCAAAATTGCATATATGTGTTAAAACAAACTGATGCATTATGAAAGCACCGTGCCTTTCTGTACATGTTTTGTCAAACACTACTTGCTTTTGATATTTGAGCATTTTCCTTCTTCTTCTCTTCCACAGACAGATTAAATTTCAAGCATAAATAAATATTGTGAAAAGGTCACCTTTCCATCTGTTATTTGTGCAACCTCTAAAAGTAATTACATACAGGATGGTGTCAGAAAAGCTGTTTGTGTGCTTTCGTTGTCTAAACAGCATATCTCCCAGAGCTCATTTCATATACACCTGAGGAGAGTGCAATGGTAAACAGGTGAGGTAAACAAGAGTAAATTCATATACAATCCGATTACTTAAACAGACATAAAGGGTCATTTACAGGTAGTCATTAGAAATCAGCAAATCATGTTGACATCTGTTTTTTTCTTCTGTCCTTTCTGCGCCTTGTTACGAACTGAGTGACATTCTTTATTTTCTTAAGTTGCACTATTAATAGCAAAGTGCCCCTAAAAAGACCATTGTATAAATATATAAAGCTTATAACACTAAAGGTACTGTATGTAAAAACATGTGTTCGTCACAGTGCTGTGGATTTGAGCTCATGAACTCATAGGCGATAATGCATACATTATAAATGACATAATAGGCCACGTCTTCCCTGCAGCACAAGATCGCGTGCCTGCCTCCTTTTAGGAGAAGCAATAGAAAGAGGTCAAACATGACATCAGGGGAAGGCAAGTGATGGCACTGAAGCACCACACTGCAATCTGAAGAGTGAGAGAGAGAACTTTCTCTTGGGAGTGATTTTAAAGGCCAGGTGGTCCTCTAACTTTAGCTCCAGTTTATTCTGGCTGTCCTGACCAGGAAATATTTTCTTTTAGAATTCCAAGCCAAACATGACATTTCTTTTTCCTTCATGTTCCCCCCACATGTATTCTAATTGTGTCATTTTCATTCTAATTACTCTTAATTCATCATATTTCCAATTACTTTTGGTGACGCTTGATTGCTAACTTAATAAGCAGTAATTGAGCAATAATTTATTTCAATGTTAATATATGCTTTGCATGAATTCCCATGTATTTTCATATTCATACAGAAATAAATTTCACATAGAATGAGCATGTCATTGAGCTGCTGGTTCAAAGCGATGATACACCTCTTTACTCAAATTCAAGCTTTCACGTTTTTCACCAATAATAATTTGTCAAGACAAGGCTCTCTGTCCCAAAATCTTCATTTTCTTTTTTACAAATGCTACATTTGCTACAGTTGATAGCTATACATGCTAGCAACTATGTACAGTATGTCCATTTATCCATGAGTTAATTTACTTTCATGAGTAAAGTTACTGAGGAGTTGAGCATGTGAATCGAGTTTGGCAGAACTTTCTGCTGCTTCCTCAAAGAATTCATGCTGTCAGTGCTCTGAGCTCTGTTCACACTCAGACTGAACCCATGAAAAATGTGAAGAATGATGCCACTTAGCTGCATTATACAACAGTAAAAACCCAGAGGTGAACAAGAACTGAAGTGAAGACATGTTCACTCAAGTTGAACCTATGTCTCAATTTCCCTAATGCATTCAGGAGTGCAGTGTAAATGTAGGTAAGACAATAATTAACTTCAATTGCACCTAAGAGCAACTCGCTTATTGGATCTTGGAGTAAGAGAAATCACACTTCACACCCTCTCTGCACTGCCTACATATCCAGTTGAGGAGCCATGCAATTATTAATTACACATGTCACCCAGAAAAATGAATTCCTTCTGAACACAACTCATGACTTTTATGGACCTCCAAAGGTGATCAAGAAACTACAGCAAAACAGACAGATTATCGCCACTACTACTGGAAGCCTGTACTGTAAATGTCAGAATAAAGCCCGAATTTACATAAAATAGAAAGGCACCTGTAGTGAGAATTAGATAAGGTTAAAGACTGAAATAAGAAATACTTAACATGTGGCAATAACGTCATTTATCATTAGCTGCCATAACCTTTAGGCTTAAGAGCAAAGAAAATGTTTTGTATGTTTTATAGTGAGTTTTGTACACACTGATGAGAGTTATTGGTATTCATTAAGCAGTCACACTATAAAGGACACCAGGTGTACAACAGAAAGTTACAGGATCTCACATATATTTTTGTAGTGACATGGGAAAGGTCTATAAAAGAGGAGTAAACAATAACACATTACAAGAAGGCTGTGTCATACATGATAGATAGATTTTAGTTAAGTTAGTTCCAGTGACAGACATCCCACAATTGTGTACCACACAGAGGTGAGAGAGAGGTCAGAGTCATACGAGACTGAGATGAACAGTTTAATAAGTATGGATCTGTCAGAGATTTATTCAGTCTTACAGTCAAAATATTGTACAGTCATAGTCTTGGCACCTCCAATAAAATTGTCTTGTCTGCAGCCACAAAATTGTTTTGTCTGCAGTTATGCACTTATTATGAAAGTGCAATATTAATATTACTAATAATATTTCCATGCAGCATCAGGCAGAACCTCAAGTCTCTTGTCACTGAGATTGTTGAAAGCAATTATACGAGCAAGTATATTGTGTGGGCAAACTTTCTGTCAACTCTGAATTGGTATCTGAAAAATCCACTATGGGGTTATGTAATGGTGTTTTGACACTCCAACATTGCAGTTTTAAAACCTAAGCCATCTGTGCCAAGGTCTAATGTGAAGCAGCTTGTCGTAAACTATTTGTTGGCCTCACAGCCCAGGAACCATGAGGCTAATAACATCGCTGTTGTTAAAATTTACTGTGTTTCTACTCGCTAGAGTCAGATCTGTCATTGATCAGAGTAAATCAACTCCCACCAAACCGTAAAACATCATCTCAGAGTGATACCACTAATGATCTGCCCCAGCAGACTACACCCGCTGTCTGAGGGGCTGCTCCTGTATCAAAGCTGTGCTGTCTGTCTCCTCTGCCACCACGGCCTCCTCACACGTCTTCACACATCTAATAATGGGAATTTACTGCAGTTCTTTTTTTTCTTGCTCTCTTGGCGAGATAAACAAGCGATTGATGAATCAGGCGTAATGCACAGGCTTACGGGCACAGACAGCATGCAGCCCACAGTAAATATGTGCAGACAGGATCGGATTACGGCATTAGCAGTGAAGAGATGCATTTATTTTCCTCTCACCCAGACTCATAACAGCACTGAGCCTCAATTACCACGTCTGAGAGGTGTAGATAATACATGCAAACGGCACCACTCCCAGCCATTACTACCATATATATACAGTTTGCTTTGCACACTGTCTGTCTGAGCTGCACTTCATTGAACAATGTTTGTAACGTCCACAGTACATGCAGAGGGATTTGTGTGAACGCATGCATTTGTCTGTGTGTGTGGTTGCTGCATGTGTTTGAACAAATACTGTACATGTGTCAGGTCATCCTGCTAGTGCATGGAGAGATAATGAATCACATAATTTAAAATGGAACGACTACAGGCGACAATCCATCTGTAATAAAGTAACATGTTTCAACTATACCTTTTTTATACTTCATGTCACATTTCCTTTTTACTTATGGCACATTAATAATGTACGAGGGCTAATGAGCTGCAGGCCAGAATGTCATCTGTAAAGAAGTAGAAATAAAACTTTTAAAAATTACTTCTTCTTTTTTTTTTTGGCCTGGGGACTTGCTCTGTGTCTCAAGTTAATACAACATATTAATTCTATGTGTCTTCTGGACCGTGTTCACAATGTAAAACTGTCAGAGTTAGTGTAAACCGGTCAGGAACAGGCAGGCATTGCATAGCATGAAAAGTCTGACAATTAACTATGTGGCCCATGCATTGAAATGAGCAGGTCTTGTGTGTATTTTAAATGAAGAAGTGAAAGGTACAGGTTCAAATGTGACATATCTAAAATTTGATGGTCAGTAAATATCTTAAAGAAAAACATTCTGACTGCAAAGTGTGTATGAAGATTTATCATTTGTCGTGGAGAGCTTAAAAGAAAGGTTTGAGACTTGGCTTAAGACTTCCTGTTTGACATGAAACCTAAACCTAAACTAAAGACCTACTTTGGACATGTCACAAAAGCCTTACAACACCTCTCATAAGAATTAGAAAATCATAGAAAGCATCACCTTACACTTATTCTTTTCTACAGTCTGAATGTTGAGCACCAGGAAAAGGCCCTGCTAAGCCAGCAGCTTAGCCGCAGTGCAGTGTTTGCAGCATGGGCACTCTGTTAGCCCCCTCCCCTTTCCTCTGCCCACTGGATGTCAGTACCCTGAATTGTGTTTTGATGTTTCTTCAGACCTACAATTGAGCTCCATTCTCAGCAGCCAAAACAGACATTTGTCAATTCATATGCATCAGGGCACTTTTTTTCCCTCTCCCCCTCATCCGCTGCCGCTTTCTCTCTCCGCTGTGTCTTCCCCAGTTTTAACTCTACCACTGCACTCAGTAACATCAATCCAACATGAGGATATGAGTGGCCACGAGCCCCCCTGCTGTGAGTGGTGTCACATGTGATTACCATTATTTATAAAACTCACTCAGGCTCTGTTGCGTAGTCGGCCTCTCCCGGCCCTCAGCCCTGCACACTACAGTCAATATTTGCACGCAATCCTGAATTGTTGAGAGTTTCCATGGTGGTGAGAGCCTCCATTACATGAAATATTCAGGGTGCGCAGAGACTCCCGTGAGGCCCAGCGCAGGGTTTTTACTCCGATTTGATTATACGACATGATTTTTTCATGAGCTATGACAGTCCTGTTGAATTAGAGTCAGCTCTGAGTCCTTGTGATAGTCACGGAAGCCAGAGAGGAGGAGGAGCAGGCTGTCCTCTTGCTTGACTCTGTCTTTAATTGTCTCTGTCTGAATCAGGGGAGAACTAATTATACCAGGAAAAAGAAGGACTGCTTGTAAAATACACAACATATACATCATGTGGACATGTGCTCATTATTACATATTATCATTATGTCACAGATAAAAGATCATTTTGTCTTATTTCCACAGAGTACATAATACCAAATCCATTTTCCTCTGACTTTTTTGAAAGGTTTTACTGATATCTGTGTTTTTATCTTTTATTTGTATCTTTTAAAGTCTTTAAAACAATGAGTTTGCGTTCACATAAATATGGTTATTTAAATTCAAACAATTGTCATGCCCACACATTGAGCACTCATCAATAGCTGTGTAAAAACAAGTATAAATATCACATTGCAGTCATTTTAGGAAGCTCAGTGCTCTAACATCAAATCACTCTTATTGTGAAAATGTTACCATACAAACTCCATCACATCCAAAATATCAGAGGTGCATGATATTAAATTTTTAATGAAAGTGTGAATTTCTGTCCAGGTAACCTGTCTATACATGTCAGGTAGTCAAGCTGCCCTAAGAACCAGACCTCTTTTTATATCTTTCACATTTTAATGCCCTATGACTACATGCTGTCACATATAAGTGATTGTCTGTGGCGTTACTATGTCACACTTTGGCACTTTAATAATATTCAAGCAGTACTGCAATTTACTCTAAACCATTAAATACAACAGCAATTACGTCTAAGCTGTGCAGGGTATCATGGATTAAGTGTTTGGACGGTCAGCTTAAAAACCTTTGTACAGTAAAGGAGTGTGAATAAGAGAGAGAGGGGAGAGGAGTATTGACGATAACAGTACCACAGATAGTGATGGTATCATGAGCATAAAATGATCATTAGAGGCTTCTAATAGCAAAATCAGTCATGCTCCCACAAACACAGTCTGTTATAAGGTTAGTTAACAATATTGTGTTGTTGCTGTGTGAGGATTTTATGCCCTATAAAGATATGATATATTTTCAGAGAATAGAACCAGACATGGTTTAAACATCATGTTCTGGCTAAATGACACAACAAGTCTGCTGGGGCAGATCATTTAAAATGTAAACCTCATGTTGTTATGATAAATAAATGTGATTAAACCTTTGTGTTGTCTAATAGGAATAAATGTTTATTTGCTCACTTGTATTAATATAATTTATACAAAAAGCTACATGTCATGCTCCATTTGATTAAAAAAAAAAGATTTAGTTGCTGAATGCCAACACAGTTTATTAAGTAATTACAGTCTAAACAATATACAGCTATAAGCATTAAATGGTTGTGAACTAAATTCTACAGCCCTGGTTCCAAAATGTTGGGATGTTGTATGAAGATGTAAATAAAAAGTGCAATAATTTGCAAATCTTTTAAAACTATAATTGATTTAAAGCGATGCACAGACAAGACAACATATCAAATGTTGCAAAAAACTGTTGCTGGAACATGTCTCATCAACTAATGAGGTGAGTATCATGAGTGAATGTAAAAAGAACATCCCAGAGAGGGTGAGTCTTTCAGAAATAAAGATGGGGTGAGGTTCCCCACTCTGTGGCTGATTGTGTTGGCAAATTTTTTCAACAACTTAAAAAATAAATTTCTCAGTGTAAAAATTGTAATGAGGGATTTCAGCATCTACAGTACATCGTATCAAATCTGGAAGATTCAAAGAATCCAGAGAAATTTTCGTACACAATGAATATGACCGAAGACCAAAACTGAATGGTCGTGACCCTCGAGTCCTCAGGTGAAACTGCATTAAATACAGAAATGATGGGGTGTGCACTGGTAGCCTAGAGGTTCGCACACGTGCCATGAAAGCGCAACTTCCCTGGCTCGCTTCCCGGGCCGGGGACCCTTGTTGCATGTCTCCCTCTCTCTTCACCCCATGTTTCCTGTCTGCCTCTCTCACTGTCAAGCTGTCAAATAAAGGCTAAAAATGCCAAATAAAAATCATCTTTAAAAAAACAAACAAAAAAAACCCCAGAAACGATTCTGTGATGGCAATCACTGCAGTCAGAACACCTCTCAAAATTACTGTCCCAAGTTAAAACTCTACCATGCAAATAAAAAATAAACAGTCCTGTGGTCTGACCTTTCAGTTAGTCAATTCTTTTAATTCTTTCTAGGAATAATGAATGTGGCATCCTCCATGTTGAAGAGGATAGGGATCATCCAGTTTGTTATCAGCGTTCAGTTCAAAAGCCAACATTCATCAACATTCATGATGGTATGGTGGTGGCACTGGTGCACATGGCATGGATAACTTGCACATCTGTTACGGCACTATTAACTGTGCAACATACAAAAAACAATATACAGATTTTTGGAGCAACATGTGCTACCATCCAGACAAGGGCTTTTTCAGGGATGGTCTTGCTTACATTATGAACTGTTGAGCAGCTGAAATCCTTTATCATGAAGGACTGGTAAGGAGTGGTAAACATGGCCCTGTCCCAGCTTTACTGAAATATGCTGGTTGGCATCAAATTTAAAATGACAATATATTTTCCAAAGAACAATTATATTTCGCGTTTACTGTTTATGACAGCTACAGCTGGTTTTTGAGTTATGGTGTTTAATGATGCTGATTAGAATTGAACTCATTACAATAAATAGTTAATTTAGTAATAATTTCTGAGCTAAAACTCCAGTATATTTGATAATATGTGAATTATGGAGACATCAGCCTAAACTCAGACAAATAGTGGACATTGACATTTTGCATCACTTTCTGACATTTCTCAACTATGCAATTAATTATTTATGAAAAAAAATCTATTGTTTCAGCACTCCTGAACAAAATATTTTTGTGGAAAATATATTTACTGAAAAATATATTTAACTTCACTTTAATAATAATAATAATAATAAATTTTAGTAGGCGCCTTTCCAAACACTCAAGGACACTGAACAATGAATGAAGGAAGAATATAAACAGTCCTAACTTAAAGTATTTAGAGGTAAATAAACCTACTCCAAATTTTATTTTTTTAGGATGTAGACAATGTTTTCACAGGACTTGTTAAACAATGTTATTATGGCCATGTAAACTGTTTTCTTTTCTGGTTCTGAGATTCACCTTTTTAAACACCTTAACACTGTAACATCAATATCTCATGAAATTATTTAATTCCGGTGTTTCCCAGTGATGAACAGTTACTGTGATATTTCAGGCACTGTGTGAATCTGCTCCTTCCTGGGACAGTCAAGGTCATTCTCAACACCTGCCTTTGGTCCACTGCACCAGATGATTGTCAGCTGCATCCAACATTGTCGATTTGGCCTTTTGATTCACACACGTCAACATACAGTGCACACACACAGAGTGAGAGATTATTGGCTCCTGGATTTAACAAACTGAACTCTGGCTTCCCAAACACTGACTTCTTTATGTGTGACCCAGCTCAAAATGATATTGGTCAGGGCCCAACAGCGTGCACAGAATGACAGCAGTGAGAGCGTGTGTTTTTAAAACATACACACTGTATGGCATTCGGGGTTGAATACAGATGGAAGGACTTTCTTCCTTAATTGCCAGGCTAATTGGTTTCCTTAGCTTTATGCTATAGTGACAAAAGGCTACAATAGTTTTGTAATAATAGCACACATTAATACGGAAAAGCTTGATTCTGCTTGGTACACCCCATAATAGGAACCTTTAACTTCTGATGATTGCAGTGTATTCAATAATGTGACTGCATTATCAGAGTTCTCTTTTTTGTCAGCATTTTGGCATCATGAACAATATATTTACAAATAAAATCAACACTGGATGAACTGCATTGCTTTTTTAAGTTATTTACATTTCTGACAGAAGAAGATCAGACTTCTACAAAACAGCCACCCTTAGGCAACTATAAATGCTCACATTATTACATCCATTACAGTACAACATTATATTAATAGTATTTTTCCACAGTATAGTTCCACTGAGCTGTATGTTTCCTGTTTGCAGTTACTTGCCCTACCAACCTGCCCGCTGTATTGTCTGCTGCTTGTTGTTGTTGTTCCTTTGTTGCCTGCTTTTCTTTTCTTTATCCACTTTCCACTCACCCCAACCGATCGAGGCAGATGGCCGCCCACCCTGGGCCTGGTTCTGCTGGTAAGGGAGTTTTTCCACTGCAGTGGTTAAAGAGAGTTTCTCCTCCTCTCCTCTGTTGCCTAGTGCTTGCTCAAGTGGGATTGTTGGGTTTTCAAAATAATTAATAGTTTTATTTTCATATTCTGTAACATTTTAATCCTTAAATTGTAAAATGCTTTGAGATAACTTTTGTTGTGATTTGGTGCTATTTCAGTAAATTGAATTGAATTTATTTTAAAGCTGAAAAACTGAACTTAGGATATTAATACCATCAAACATGTATTTGCATAATCAGTAATTTATTATATTATACGTACTATGTGAATAGTACTTAGGAATGCTTGTCCTAAGCTTGAATGGTTAAAATAAGGTAGGTGGAAAGTGTATTTTATATTTTTTTATGACAACTAAAATGTTGATGAACTGCAGTGTCTCTCACCAATAGCAGCCCCAACCAAACTGGGAGAGACAGTTCAAAAGCAGGAGATTCCCTGGGTTAACAGATTGGAATGTGCTGTTCTGGATGTAGTAGATACTATAACGCTGTGCTTTCAGGACCACATCATTACACAGCTTTAGTCTATCAATGAGATGATTCTATTCAGGAGCCTTCTGGATCATAATAATTATATTGTCATGATGCTAATTTATTCCATGTTTAATCATTTTTCCAACATTGCATTTTTGATTGCATTGTAGATCTCAAAATTGGAGAAAAGCAAAATGTGTCATCACAAATCTATGATTTCTCCTTGCTGCTCTCATCAAACCCATCCATGCAAACCAATTAATCAGTTTTGTCAGGAGAAAAGGTCAAGTTTGCATATTTGCTATTCTCAAGAAGCCACAATTACTGTTTTATCTCAAACTGTATAGTGCTGGAGGTAGCCTGCTGCTCTGGAACAGATCAAACCCAATCAGTTGAGAGTTGCTCTTTCTCGTGACTGCAGGGACTCTGACTTGTCATTTGTAGGCAGAGCGGTGCCCAGACTTATACAGTGTGATTGCCCCTACTCACTCTGGACCTCGCATGTCATGCAGAGGACAAATGCAACTTCATATTGATTAACACCAAATTGATTAACTTAACCAGTGATAACTTTACATCCTTTTGTATTATAATAAAACATTTATATGTTATAAATTATATGTTTATAAATTACCCTTAATAAATTCATGTAAAACGTCACAGTTTACAATGTCACCACAAAAAGTAGTGGTCCAGAATTTAGGATAATAGTATCAAAGGGAAGTTTGAAAAGACTACTCTGTGTTATCATTGATCTAAGTGAAGTGATAACAGCTTCATCACCACAGCGTACAGGCTGTGGTTCTATTATCTATTATGACGCTAATTATAGAAATATGCCTTGGGCACAGCAACTGTCCTTGGCGCTACACTATCTGTAATCTATTCCAAAACTTGAGAGTGCTTTACATGTTTAGAAATAGGATGAAATAGATGCATAGTGGATGTAGCTAATGTTTTATTATCTGATGGTATTATTTCCAAACAAAATCAACAAATATAGCTTTGAAATTAAAGGAAAAAAGTTTGATTGGAACTATTATTTGGTTGCACGTGCATTCATACTCGAGTGTCTCAGTGTGTGTGTGTGCGTGTGTGTGCTTGTGCAGCTGTTTGAGAGTGATTATGGTGTGACAGCTGTTGACAGAGCCCAACTTGAGGCAAGTGAAGAGGTCTTAAATAAGGCAGTAGCTTTATGAGTAGCTACACTCGTCTCTGTACACTTTCCCCCTGTCTGAAAGGCTGCAATTACCATGTCAGCTGCTCCACTGCTATCATGAAGTAAATAGCTTAAGCTAATTATTCACTCTCTTGTTCAGTTAGTAAGACGGGTGAGGATTGGGAAACAGAAACTGTGAATTGGATAAAAGCATGGTAATGACTCATACTGAAGACAGATTAAATGTGCAGTGTTGATCCTGGCAGGTTAATTTTCTTCCAGCTATATGAAAATACTATTATACGTTTGGCCTTCTACAGAGACAGACACTTGCTGGATTAAAGAATTAAGATTTGAAAACTGGGGGGCAAATTTTGGTTGCAATATTTGACATCACCACCAGGAGTGGGTCCATACAAGCCTAACAACAGAAAATGTTTTGGTTCTTTTGTTTTTTTAATTAAATTGAATTCCTACAATATTTATTGAAAGCCAGAGAGGTCATAATTAATTTCTCTTTTCCTGTCATTTGGTGTTTAATTTTAATTTTGCCACTTCGTGCAGCACCACGTGACCCCAAAGAGTACAATTGCACAGAACTGGTGATTGTCATTTATTACAAAACTGCCGGTGTACATTGGCAATTTCACTGGCGTAAACAGATGCTGTGTAGGATGGCGTTCATCTGCACAGCGCACTAGGACAAAAGTCAGCAGCGCAATCCCCAAGCGCTTGGTGCTACATATTGTTCTGCATGGAGCGCTGTTCATAAATCCTAAGTAACATTTACAACAGCATTTAAAAATACTGTCTGCAAAATTACACCACATTAAAGTTATTATTAAATAGGTATGGATAAGGAGACAAATTTTGACCTCTTTGAATCACATGTCTGTTAAAGGTATAGTTCATGATTCTGGCAGAAGTTTGTTATCATTAGTATCAACATCTAAATAAATCCACATCCCCCTTCAGTTAGGGTTGCATAACCACATCCCCAACAATTCATAAATGCGTGTTACCTTGGCAATGATAATCGAAACTGCGAAAAAAGTTGATCCAATTACACTGTCATGTAAAAGGCCATTTGAGCATAATGTAATCACATATACAGAAAAGTTAGGAAAAGGAAGAAAAGTTAGTTAGCATAACTACAGCTGCTACTACTACAGAGATAATCAAAGCCACATCAGCTGCAGACTCCGGGTACCGTTACTGATACTCTCTCAATCTCTAGCTGCTGTAGCTAACATCACAACAACAGTATACATTTGAAAACTAGCAAATTAGCTGAATGTCTATAGTGAAGAACTCTGGTGTCAGAAACGTGTGCCAATTTGTGCTCTCTGTCTCTCTCTCTCTCTCTCTCTCTCTCTCGTGCATGAGCAAGAGTGCTACTTGTGGCAATTAACTGTAATTACAGAGCCCGACCCACATTCTTTTTTTCCCATTAGTAAACCTTACATTTCATATGACGTGATGTTATTTGACCTTTCTCGTCTGCTTAGTCATCTATTAGGACTGTCACCTATGGATTCAGTAGCTTTAATTAAGACTGACTGGTATCACTGTATGGCTTCTGAAACTTCATCAGTCCTTTTTGTTATATGTTTGGTAAAATGTTTTAATAAACTTTTAATGTGATAACATGAAATCAGGAAGCTTGCAAAGCAGTGGTCATTCTTCATCTAAATATACTACTTGCTGCAGATTTCTGCTGCTTGTGATACAAGCTAAAAGAAGTTTCACATTTGCTCCTCCAGCTAATGTGTCATTAAAAATAAAGCATGGGCTGCAGTCTCTTTGTAAAGCAGTGTGTTTAAGTGTAAATACTCTCTTTAGAATAAAACATAGCTTTACGCTGTCGGGTTTTTTTCAAGAATTTTGTGGATGTTACCTCTGAACTTTGTTTACTTTCCTGACATGAAAAAGTCCTCCCACTTCTACAGAAATGTGTTATTCGTGTCTTCTTTTAAAAGTGAAGAGATTCTTTCAAGCAATTTCCTTTGAGAACAAAACTTTAAAGATTTAATAAGGCCAGGAGTAACATCTCTCATCAAAATCAATCAAACTGAAAGGTCAATCAGGAATTCTGCCACTGCTTGCAATTAGTGGTCCCCTGTTGAGAGAGGTATTTGAGTGGTTTAAAAAATTTGATGTCGTTTGATGTTGAGTGAAGTTACTTACAAGTATTTTGTTATCCTCACATATTATACATTACCTAGCCTATTGAGACAGCTCTTCAACTTTAACTGCTTCTATCCATACTCCAAAATAACCCTATTAACCCCGTAAACCACATTATGAACTCTAAGATAAATGTCATTCATGTAATTTCTGGAGTTAGTCATTCTCATTATCTTGAATGCCCAGTGCATTCTTGATAACTTAATGGTATTATGTTATTTATCAGGCTGCAGCAGTTAAGCATTAGGCATTTAACTTCACACACGTACAATATAGTAAGTTGGCACTGTTATGCATGACTACTAACACACAAAATATTGCACCTGTCCATAGCCAGCTGAACATTTTGCCTTGTCATTGTTTATATGCCTGATGCCATTTATTTAGTTGGATGGGTCTTTCTAATCCCTCAGGTTATTGAAATTCTGCAAAAAAAATGAGGGTTATGGGAATGGACAGGCATGTTACAAACACAAGACATCTCTCTCTCTGCATAACAGTGCTGATGCAGAGGTATTGATACCATCCCCTGGTCTGTTCACCCCACACACAAAGACAAATTGATAATTGATTAGCAATGCTTCTTTGTCTTTACGGCAGCACAACCAATGTTCTGTATCACAAACAACTTAAATCACATGCAGCGTGTAATTTCTATATCAAGAGATTGAAGAAGCTCATAGAACGGGTGAGGCAGTGATCAAGCTTGCCAAATAGATTTTCTTTTTCATTTACATTGCCAGAATCAACAGTTATGTTCACAATTAAATCCCTGGATGCAAACCCATGCAAATTGTTACCACTGTATTACGATTTATTTGGTTCAAGAATACGTTTGACCCCATATTTGTTATTATTGCAAGTAACCACCTTATTTAATTAAAAGTCAACAATCTGTGTGTTATACATGTTAGTTCAAACCTTCTAATGCTAAACCTGGGATCACAAGAAATGACTAATTAAACAAACATTCCAGTAAGAGTAGGTTGCACACAGACCAGCCACACACTAGTATCATTGCTATATACAGTATATATATAACTATAATTTCAACCAGCTGTTATTGTACAGTTATTGTGTACAAGTGATTTCTGGTTAGTTCAGTCTACTGTCATCATTTATATTGTGGATAAAATAACATGCATTCATCCTACATAGACATTCAGTTAAATTATTCATACATATAATAAAACTCATCCATATTACCTATGGGTCATAGGTTCAAACTCTCAAACAGGAAGTATGAGAATCCAGCAGCTTCTCAGAGAGTTCAGTTCATGTGTTGGTTTTCATTCAATGATTGATGAGTTTCCTTATGTTCTTTTGACAAGATATTACCTACCTTAGCTGTTTTGTTTGTCTGTCTGAGGCAAATAAAACATTCACCAGATGAATCTTTTTCTGCATGTCCTTGCTCTACCACCCAAATAACCATTTACACCCACACTCACTGGAGGTCTGTGTTAGATTTCAAATAACTACCATATGAAGTCAATGAATCACTAGCAACTCCCTGATAGGTAGACATTTCTTCACCATTCAGGTTAGCCTAAACTTTTTAGTTGTCTATATATAAATTAAAGTATAAGATTATCACATTACTGTTCTTTGTGCATTGATTTCAAATGAGTTATCAATCTTTTCTTTCATAAAAAATCAAGGGCAGTGCTATTTGAAATTCAGAACTGCAGGGAAAAGTGTCATTTTAGCTGAAATAGTGCTTTTATAGCAGGTAAAGGCAACCAGTGTTGTCTCCACTTACACAGAGGTCATGAGAAGCAAGCTCTAAAAAGACATGTCTGACAAGGTGGTGCTCCCTCACCCCATTTAGCCCAGTGATGGATGGGTCATTTTATACACCATTAATCCATTCATTTGTCAATTACTAATGGAAATTTTGCAGTTGGGGATGGAGTGGGGGGCAGGTCTCAGGAACTAGAGAAGTCACTGAATGCCACCTTGCATCAGTGTTGACTGTAATTACAGAACCTGTCAGAGAAGAAAACAGAAACACTCATCCTATAAAAGGTGCTATGGGTGATGATGTTTATTGTGCTGTGTGATTATTATCAGCACTGTCATGTCCATTTTGAATTCATTTTCTATTGGTACTGTGAACATGACTGGCTGAGTACCATACATTGTTGTGTTGTCTCATAAGCATTCCCCACAACACAAGTGTCTTGCTGATGACACTCAAATTATACTCAGTCTCTACTGGAGAATGTTGCATTTATAAACAAAGGAGAAAAGAGATGAATTTGTTCTACACCTTTCGAAACTCTTTAAATGAAAGAAAATGTGCAGGAAGTATGCAATGGCATACTAAGGGATTTGTTATGTTGTTCCATCCCTTAGAAGTGTCTTCATTTCCTGCATTACGCTGAATGCCATTCAGCAGTTGTTTTGCAATACAGCTGTAAAATTAATTTCAACAATATTTATATTTATTATATATAATATGGTAATTCTACTTGGCAAAAATATTACTGAAGGATTAAAATAAACCTGTAATAAAGCTTATAATAATAAATATCAGGCAAGAGGCATAAGAGAAACAGTCTATTGAATAGCTGAAGGGACATTATGGAGGTTGAAAAAAATGTCTATGAGAAGTTTTCTGCTGTCAGTAAAGGCATCCCATTTTCGTCCCTTTCTGAAAGATGGCCGGATGACTCTTTAACAGCTGGGGTTACTGACACACCAGCTCCCAGACCTGATGAGCTGCTCTTTCTATTTGCTCTGCTCATTCTCCTGAGCACTGTGGCCATCCAGATTAGAGCCTATGGCCCATTAGGCAGCCAGGGAGATGGGCTACCTCACAAATATATGTGTGTATGAGGGTTTGCATGTCTGTGTGTAGTAAGACAGACCCTGCAAGTCATATTGCGAAAAAAAATGGTCTGTAGGAGAGTTTTTTGAATTTTTTATTAGACCCAAATGTCCTGACGAAGACCCGAAACCTGAAGAAAATATATTTAACTTTGGTGTTGTTTCACGTTGCCTCATTATATAAAAAATAAGATATTTCAAAGGTTAGTAAAAGTGAAAATGTTTTAATTTCTAACTAAAAACAATAGAAAGACAGAACATAAAGACCTTCACGTTTAGTCTAAGATGCTGTCAGGTTGTGTAGACTTGGGTAACGCTGTAGATGAAACTAACTTGGGAAGCTTCCAGCTTTATGCTGCAGCACAAGACTTTTGAATGCACTGTATTTTATTTTTCCCAAATTTAAAACACGTTGACACTGCTGCATATTGATTATAGCTCACAACTCAGCAATCACTCCCTGACACAGACACAGTGGGGTGCACAGAGGGAGGTCAGGGGGCAATGAAAACATGCATAGTGTAGTGTTTGGCATATTGGTTATATTACAGGTCCAGAGGGTGAGGACAGTTCCCTGCTTCTGATCTGTGCTGCCTTTTTTCAGTGTGACCGTCCTGTAGGTGTCAGGTAATTTCTTGCCATTTTTTAAATAATCAAAATTAACTATACTAGAACTTTTTCTAAATGCTGACCATCATAACATAATATATGTTATTATATGTTTGTGTGTGTGTCTTGAGATAAATACAGTATATTTACAATGGTAATATTTTATAAAACACTTCACGAAAGCACAATTAATATTTATTTATTTTCTATTACTGCACCAATTACAAAATTGTTGCACAAATTACGAGATCTTCTCATAAACTGGAAAATTACATAATGAATTTAAAAGTATTTTAAATTTATACTTGTTACCTTAACAAATGTTGGTTTGATGGATGTGTTTGTGAACATTGATTAATGTGCAAATACTTCTTAACCCACTAAGATTGAACATGCAGAGAAAATTACTTGTTTTTTAAATCATGTTTCCTTGATTTCTGTTGGGTCGAAGTAAACATCTATTCCATATCAACTTAAATGGCAATAATATGTCAGCATTGTGTTCACAACCTTTATTGCAGCCACCAAGAGGCCAAAAAAAATCACTTCTTTTACTTGGAAAGGAACAAATCTGGTGCTTCTACGCTTCAACTCTGCCCAAATGTCAGTGGAGCCATTGTCTGTCTTGTTTGCCTAAATGCCCTTGCAGCAATAAAAATAAACCCTTGGCTTAACCCTAGGTTAATGATGTCCACTGTGTATCACCCTAAGGGGCCTGTGTTTGCCGACCAGGCATCTCCATACAAATGCATCATGAAGATCAAAAGACCTGACTTGCTTTTCAAAAGCAAATCAGAAGACGAGGCAGACTGTAAATTGCTGCAGGCAATTTTGAAGTGCTGTAACTATGGTTTGTTTTTGAGCAACTGTTTTTTTTTCTCTTTCACTGTTTGCTGTTATGCTATTTGAAAATATTCAATGTCATCCTCGCCATGGGCAACAGAATGAAGCTTCACATAGACAACCAAGTGTTCCCTCAGGGCCAATGCAGTAATGAAGAATAGGAAAATAGGTTTATGGTTGCAGTGCAAATCCTGTGAGTCTCAAAGTTTATTGTGGATGATGTGCAATGTAACCCCTACCATGTGAAAATATGTTCAAACATCAATAAATCATAGCTGAGTGAATGTCTATAAACAGCGTATAATTCACACATCTAATCAGAAAAACTGAATGAGTGTTGTATTATGTATTTTCTTTAACTGTTACACTTTCAGCGCGTAATTAACACAGACATTCAGGGGACTTTATTGTTCCAACCCAGAACAATACTGTTTAACAGCTGTGTAAGTCCTTAGACAGCACAGCTTCACAGCCAGTTTAATTACAGCCTTACTTGGCCGGAACTAGATCAACCAGAGTTGATTTAATGAGTGGTTAAAAGAGTTTTTAATATTGTTTTTGAGCTGAGTTAGTCACTGTTTTTACAATAACAAATTTGTGTTATTAACAACAAGGCTTTAAGTTAGTCTATTTCCCAAAATTACTTTCACAATCTAAGTCATCATTTGTTAACAGCAAATTAATTCTGCCTTCAACAGTTTCAACATTAAAGTGATGTGTGCAGTTATGCTTTAATAAATATAATGTTTTCTTATTCTTAAATGGTCCATTCTGCATAATTTACTTTTACTTGTGGTACTTTGCATGTATACTAATACAATTGTACTTACTGTATCAGTAAAATAGTGAATGCATGACATTTACTTGAAACAGGTTGAAAGTCAAATATTTTATTACAATACCACTTTTTTTAATGTAAGTAAAAGAAGCGATTGTCTTGGCATCTTGTAAGTCAGTGTCTTTTTTGGTCTACTGATACCACTGTAAACAGATAAATCAATATTCTTGTTTATTTTATGATGGAGTTGACTATTGGGGGTTGTGCAATGACATCACAACTTGACATTTTAACTATTCCAAGAGTGGGACACACACGACAACCTGCTCAATGTCAAGTAATTCAATCACATTTCTCCACTTATAAGAATCATTATAATACACGATCAAGCAACATACTTATAGTAAAACCAGATAAGCAAGTTACATTTTAATTGCAGTGTTCAATTTTTCTTTAAGGCCTGAATTTTTAACCATTTGGATTTAATCCTATATCCACTGGCACTTCATTGTGAACAGGACATTAGTGAAACCATCAGCATTATAAAGTCTCATTGTTTCTGTCAGTTGTGCTGATGTGGTCTTGTTCCAGCTCTTTGCTTGTGATGAGTACAGATGGACAGAGCTTGTTCTCTGTGGACAGGGGAAATCATAGCTCACAGTTAGGCCGCCTATACTACAGTCACACCTCATTGACCACTATTACAGTACAGGAAACCAAATCATTGCAGGGGGGTGGCAAAGAGGACCCTTTTCTAAGTTTGCCCTCTTTGAACATGATTCAAAGTCATCACACTGGATGAGAGATGATTTAAGTCATCAGGAATATGTTGTATTGTGCATTTTAGTAATAGCATTAGTAGTGTAAGACATGCAGGTTTAGTAGATTTTTTTTTTTTTGGGTGCAGCATGATAGCTCAGTGGGTAGAGCAGTCGTCTCCCAACCCAAGGGTGAGTGGTTTGATTCTCAGTCCTGGCAAGCTACATGTCGAGGTGTCCTTGGACAAGACACTGATACCCCGTAGTAGTGTTGACACAGGTCTAGCAGCTGTCCAAACAACAATTTCCCCAAGGGGATCAATAAAGTATCATTATTAATGTATTCATATTGATGATCATAGTGATTATAGTAGCAGTAAAATAAGAAGTTGATGCACATACAATCACTTATCTATGGTAAAAGTAAAGCATGTCAGGCATAAAGCCAATCATCTGGTGACAATTTACACAGTAGATTGCTTCATATGCATGAAGTGGTGGCAAATGTGACAGAAATTTGAATATTAAATTTTCTCCCCATATCAATAATAGGTCTACAATATACACACTGTTACAGCCAGTCTACAATTTCTATAACCACTTCTTTTGCTGAGAGGCAACAGAACATTTATCCATCTCTTTATAGCTGCAATACATCTGTGCTGTGACGTTAATAGCTTGATCCATTTCTGTAGAGTGTGTGGCCTCCCTCAAGCAACAATAGACACAAACAGGCCGCTGTGGTCAATATATTCTTCTTTACTACCCTTCATCCTCCTTTGTGTTTGCTCGTTGTGCTGTGCAAAGTTAGAAGTCGGTTGGCACCTTCCCTGCGTTGTTTGGTGATTGGCTGGGAGCTAAGTGTTGGTGACGGAATGTGATGTTGATGTATTTACCTCCTCTGTGCTGACAGGAAGCTGTTCATACGTCCTGACTGACTGGGTTTCATCACAGCAGCCTGCGTTGCTTTGTTTAATCCTGTCAGGTGGGGGAGGGTTTGCTTACTCACTCGATGAGACGTCCATGAAGATGAGGAGAAGACCTTCCTTAATCTTGGCTGACATTGGCAGCTTGGCAAGCAGAGGAACTCGCTGTTGAACTTGAAATGGACAAAGATGAGGCTACACTTTCTCTGGGATAAAGTTTGCTGTGCTAACATACTGAACATGTTATTGCTGTTCCACATCAGTGCTGCTGCAGCCTAATTATCTATTATCTGTAATTTATTTTCTCCGAACGTGGCAGTTTGATTTTTCAGATGTTCCACAATGAATAATGAGGCTCGGACAGAAAACCCACCCAAAAAAAGAATTGTTATTAAAATCACTCCACAGTAAAAGTAATGAGGAAATCAGTGCATTATACTGTCACTTAAATTGAAGGATTTATTTGATTTTAACAGTTGGTCTGTCTGCAGCAAAACTTTTTTTTCATTATTCACTTCTCATGGAGCAGCCCCTGGACTTGTCCCCAGATGACATCTTGATCACAGTCTGTCTGTCTGCTGGAAACGTATTGAGATTTACAGTCAAGGTCACAGCGTCTAGTTTGCCTTAAGAGTCTGACAGTATGGCTGTTCGCCATAAAGTAGCACAATAATATCCAGATGCTGAATGTCTTCTAATGCATAAAGCTGAACAGACAAACTAACTTTTAAGGCTCAAAATGAAATGTTAAAAACCCGTGAATTCATCTGTTCATCGTCAGATCATTGATTTCAAATGGATCCACAGTAAGACCATTGAATTTCTTATTATTTAATTCATCATACCATGTGCAGGAAACGTATTACAAGCGTCCTCTATTACAACTCGACATCATGAAAACAGCATAATAACAGAAGGTTCTCTAGTATCATTAGGCCAAAATCATATCACGCGGGGACACAAGTATATTTTACCATTATCGAGACTTGCGGAAAAGATTAGGAAGCCCTGAACTTCAACTAATAGATAACACACACATACAGACACACACACGCGCCATTGCCTTGTCAGCTAACCCCCTCTAGCGCCGAGCATCCTGCACAGATGCGCGCAGTCCTCCCACTGTAGCCGCCGCTTTCAGCTGTTCTTCAGCTGCATCCCAATCATTCCTCTATTCGCCGTCCTCATCTCGCTGCTGCAGCGGACCGGACAGGAAACAGGGAGCTATCAGTCCGCGGCACATAACCGCGCCAACAACAGGATTCCCGAAGTCTGTCACGACTCGGTGGGCAACGGAGACGCATTAGATTAATAAGGACATTTTAATAGTAGTAGTATCTTTGAGACAATGCAGTAACGGTGAAGTCTATTGGAAAGGTGCGAAGTTGCTTGGATGTAAGAGTTTCTTATCTTGCCTGAAATTTTGATTTCATTTTAGATATTTTCTGGACTTTATCCAGATTATTTGCGTTCCGTACTGCGCCGTTGCCTCCAGTTAAAGGATGTATCACCCGACAGTTCTCTCCAACCGGGAACAAATATAAGGACCGGGATCAGTGGATCGGTGAAGGATCCGACCGCGCTTCTCTCTGACCACGTCACCTCTCGGCCAGAAGTACCTCAAAGAAGCCGGTGATAGATGTTGCAGCAAACATGAGTACTGCAAACAGATCTTTTCTCGTTTCACTTTTTCTTGGAATTGTCCTCAATCACTTCAGCAACTGCAACCAAGGTGAGATCCAGAACATAACCTGAATTTCTGTTTCCCAACTTCAGATAATGTATTTCCTCTCGCCGTGCCTTTTCTTCTACATCATCGTTTGAAAAAAGAAAAGAAATTAAATGTTCATTAAGTGGACACTGACAATCTATTGTTATTACTGCGAAAGTCAGTAAAGTAACATGATCGGACACATGGAAATTGTTCAACCAATACACTGACAACATTCCGACAGGCAGGGCGAATCACGGAGCAGAGGTCGTGTACTTACATGTGTGCATGTAGTGCGGTAAAAGTAATAAGTTTGAAACGACACACATCACTTTTTTGCTTTTTGCCGTTGTCTGTGTCAATGTTTAACTTAATGAAAAAAAATTTGTCACGGAATTTAGAGAAGCTGCTTAGATTATAAATATCTTCATATTCCCGTTTATAAATTTAATTGTACGTCACTACTTGTATTACTCTTAATAATATTTTAGCTCACAATAATGTGCCATGACTTCATTTCAAGTTTATTATTTTCCTAGTAGAATTCAATAGATTGCCTTAGCTCAGTTTTTATTCAAACACTGAATCAGATAATAAAATGAAGAAACAAGTTTTATGACAATCACCTGGTGAAATGACAATGAGGCTGCTCTAATTACAAATTCTACATCAGACAAACACACCGACAAAGACAGAGAGACAGGCACGAAGTACAGAGACAGCCAGAGATTGAGTCATTAAGTGGGTGGCGGAGTGAGAATGTCAGTGCTTCTGTTTGTAGGTGCGTGAGTGCAGGCATGTCTGTTTTGTGCTGGGGTGTTGAAGTAGATTTTAAACACACATACTGAAAGGTTCTAAGTTGTCAAAGATACATTTATTCAGTGAGAGAGCGTCACACGTTTGTGTGTGTGAAAATGTATTTCATATTCGCACACATCTGTTTTGTGCTGTGTGCTTCTGTGACTGTATTTTTGGAAGGACAAATGGAACTGTGTATGTGTTTGTGTACACTGCTGCATGTATGTTTCTCCGACTGTATGGTCTCGCATGTGTGTGCGTGTGTTAACATGGTTCCACACACACACACACACACACACACACACGTTGCTGCAGCATCAGTGAGGTTTAAAATAGTCTTATTGATTGTGCGAGGACACAGCGGGATCTGCCCCCCAGGTTATATTTTATTGTTCTCTCTGTTCAATAAGAGTGATGCTACTCCCTGTTCTCCTCGACAGCTGCTACATAACAGCCTCACTCTGTGTTTTTCTCTGTCACAGACTGAATGATTGAACTGATGTCTGCTTTCTATTGTACTTTAGTCTGTCATATTGACTGGTCTGGGACCTCAGCAGCAGAATTGAACTCATTGTGTAGCACACAGCGCCGCAGCTCAGGATGGAAAACTTGATCATTCAGAGTGTCTCATTAAATGCCGAGGCACCTCGCCACATTACACTGTTCTCACTGTATTGCTTTCACATTTGCCAAATAAATGTTGGATTCCTGCTGTGTACAGTGTCTCAGCGAGTTCAAAGGTTTTATGTCTGGGGACAATTCAGTGTTGGGGTTGAATGATTATTGACGATAAATTTCCCAGAGGCATGAATGTTTCAACCTTTCTGCCAAGTTCACATGAAATTCCAGCTTCCCCATGACCATGACAGTGAAAACTAATAAACACATTGTTTTTCCTGCTCGCTCACCTTGTTATGTAGGTAGACTAGGGACAATAGCTAACACCTTTACATGGAGCCGTTTAAGTGTAGCTCCACGCTTATGAATATGAAAAAGAGAAATCCAAAGGTTGGGGATTTCACAGACAAAACTGGATGAGATGTCAGCTGTTAAGAGAACAATAAAAACCAATCACCTTTCGCTTCTCGCCTGTGTGCCTCCTCTTGCAGCAACATATCCCTCACATCCTCCCATCTGGGATTGCAGACAGTTATTAATAAAGCTCTACTCACTCACTGCCAAGTATGAACAAGCCTGTTTTCCCCATCAATAAATCTCTTCCCATAACATTCCCATTATACTTATTCATTTTTTCTTATTTTCCTCCCTTGTGAAGTCAGTTGAATCAATATTTAGTATAATGAACATTCACAAATCTCATTTATACTTTCCTGATTTCTTGGACACGTGTAGAATTTTCCTGAGTAGAAGATGGTTTAGATCTTTCAAATCAGGAGATGACGTCGTTGTTCCACACTTCTGAACTTGTTCAGATTGCTTTTCCTGACAGTGAAATTCAGAAAAGAAAAATCAAGAAAGCAAGTCAAATCAAACGACCACACATGATTTATTTATGTATTTGGTCAAATGCAACCCACTGAGATCTGATCACTGATATTTGAAAGAGAGCCAACAACACATGGCAGGAAACTGTTGTCCAAGCTGTTTATAGTTACTTACTGCAAAACTAAGAAGGATCTAGATATGAAAGCTAAGTGAAAATAATAATTCAACTCGTTACATTGATTTATGTGGATGGCTGATTAAAGCTTTCACTGATACCACCTGCAGAGAACTGACCAGCAGTGTGCTATCAAGGAAAATCAATCAACCCGCCAATCTGGAGCAGCCACAAAAATGTTCACTCTGCACCTTTGACTTGCAGGTTGTGTGTTTATGTTTGTGTGTCATGTGCGCATGCATGATTATCACACAGGAGCAAGGATGGTGTGTCTATTTTAACAGTTTCAATGTGCAGGTGTTTAATTTAAAACCACTGCTTAAAACACACACACAAGTCAGTGTTAGCTTTAACACGGACGGTGCATTTTCGTCTGATATTTCTTCGCATGTGTACACAGTTGTACACATACAGGTAGCTAAAGTATGGCAGTTTCAACTTTATTAAGAGTCGAGTGGAGCACATGCTGCTATCATGTAATAAAAGGTGTTTCCACAAAGGTCCCCTGCCTAGAGAGACTGAGATGACTCCATGTTGTAGACTGTTAATTTTGCCAGGGCTCAGTTTCTTCAAAGGCATTCCTGTATTAAGATAATGATTGTGGAGTTACTGGAGTACTGTATGTGAGCTTTATGGCCACCTGGCGAACAAGATCCACTTTATATTTTACTCGCGAGGAAAATAATTCTTTTGAATGCCATGAATGGTCAGGCAAATATACCTCAGTGAATGCTGTTTAATTTTAAAATGTCAAATATGAATAAGCTTTGGTATTAAATGGAACATGCTGCATAGTGTTGCATGCAAACTTTAAGATTTCACAATGGTGTTTCACTAGCAAGATATTTGATTATGTTATGAGAAACAATTTTAAACTTAGTTAAGGGCAATACACACAGTGGGTACACCCACCTAGGTGTTTTCACTTGCTTTGCCTAATTTACAAACCAGAAAATTTACCACAGGAAAGACAGTTTCATACAGAAACAATAAAGACAACCAGGGAGTGCTCACAGTTATGTTTTTACTGTACTTCTAAAACTAATGGCATTCTGTATACTAAAAAGTCATTATCCAAATGCATGGCATGTTTTGAAAAATGGTTAACAATCTTACAGAGGCAATGTAAGTGAAGTGTTTTTTCTAAATGCAAAAAAGAAAGATTTGTTTGATCACAAAACTTGTGAAAGTATTACTGTTGCTCTTGGCAGTGTTGCCAGATAAAAGTGTACTTCTTTCCATGAGTAAATCATAATGGCTCACTGCTGCTGCACCCTGTGGACACTTCTAGATTCACCGTAATCACTGATGTCCCCTCTGCTTTTGAGAGCTGACTGAAAACACCTGAAACAAACTTTGTGACCTTACTGACTGAGGTGTGGTCAGGACATCAACAGATTCTACTTGTGCTATAACCAGTGCTGAATGACAAGTTCACATCTTCCTGCCACAATTTCCCTTTATTAGGACTATATCAGTTCTATCAAGTACATTTGAACATTTGCTTTGCTGCCGTTTATTTTGTTGGTAAATGTTTGATCATGGTGGAATGTGTAGAAAATCCTGCCATGCCTGTCAGGTTGCGTCTGCTATGGATAGATTCCCATTTCACAGCACATCATTCCCTCGTCCGCTGAGTGTGCAACACTTTGTTTACACGACTAAATGACAATGTGCAGTCCTCACTGAAATACTCACATAAATCAATTTTCGCAAGTCTCTGTTCATCAAATGCTGTTGTTTGTCTTTTAACAAGGTTCGCTGTTTACCAGAATGAGTATGTAGGGAGCTCGCAAATTAAAAGGTTTTTTTTTTGTTTGTTTGGAGAGACTCACTTTGCTTTTTGAATCACAATAGTCTTAGGCCAAAAACATACCTGCTGCTACTGCTGCAAACAACAGCAACAACAGAAACCAGTGTGTTGCTACTACAACAACTTACATTACATTAAGTCTGAAATATCCCCAGATTCAAACTTTATAGCACAGTGTACATTCATGTGTAATCACAACTTTTGTAATGGCAAATCAGCCGCAATGAGCCATACGTCACCTGCATCACTGAAGCCTGAATTTGCCAACTGCTCCAAATTCAAATCAACATGAAGTAACAGTGGTTGAGGCTACCTTTTGAGTCTGTAGTTATTTTGGGCTGTTTGTGTGAACTGTGAGGGTTGTAGGCCTGACAAGAGATGTCATCATTCTTCTGGAGTCCCATATATTTATGAGTTGGCCAGCTCATGTTCTATTTATATCTAACTAGTGGAAGTCCCAGAGGACCCTCAGCCCCAGGCAGAGTCTGTGGGTGCCTCACTGAAAGATAACTCTATGGAGGGATAGAGAGAGTGAGAGAGAAAAAGAGGATGGATGGATACGAATTGTACACAGGCAGTTTTATTGTGCATTTAATGTATGTTGTTCAGATATAGACCTAAACCAGATTACACACACAGAGACAATGTGCACACAGATGGAAATACGTGCTTACACACAAAGTCGTACACATATGTACATAGTAATGTTGTTATCTGAAAACACTGTAACTATATTTTGTATTATCAAAAGCTCGATGAGTACAGTGCACAAAAGCAGGCACATTTTGGTTGGAGATGCTTTTTGTGGACTACAGCTGTTGTCAGGTCACACGTATAACTGTGGTAATGTCAGCTGAGCACAGTGTCAGCGTGCTAGAGGTGTTTCATTTCAAAGCATCTTTCGTCCTTTGCACAAAGTACAGTGCATTATACAAGTTTTACTAAGGTTGATTCAAAAAACACCTCATAAAACTTTTCTATCAAGGTAAGAGTCCCAGACTGCGTATTAAAGTATCAAGCAGGGAAAGGACTCACAAATGCAGGTACACAATGAGAGCAGGCAGGCAGGTACAATGTGAGGTGAGTTTATTAAGAAAACAGGCTTACTCTGCAGTCTGAACTGACAAACCAGGCTTGGAGGATCAGAAGGTAAAATCGACAGGCGGACTGGAATCAAAAAAAGCAGGCTGACATTTAAACCAGAGCAAACGACGACTAGTGTGTAATAGTTCAAAAGTTGAAACAAATAATCCAAGCAAAACCAGGCAGGTGTAACAAACAGGTAATAGGAAAACAGGTTGGTACGATCTCAGTCCATACAGAAACTGTTTAAACTACCATGTCAAACTGAGTGGAGGGAAGACAGGAGATCACTGGCAAAGAGAAAAGGGAAGACTACTTCACACCTAATGTAATGTACATAAGCTGTTTGTTATTTATGGTAAAGTGAGGTGTGAAACTGCTCAATGCAGATAATGACACAACCCACTCTCAGTAATTAGGCCAGTCTCCAGGAACTGTGTTGCTTACCTTCCTATGGTAGCCTAACGGTGTCCATTAACACCACTGGCAGTGCCAGCTAGTTCACGGTCCTGGCACTGGTGGTACAGACCCAACATTGGTGTGCAAAAAAAGACACACAGAGGCGCTGGAACGGATCCAAAACCGGTCAACATAGAGGAAGGATTAAACTAAGCTAGCAGAGCAGGAAAGATTGGAAGATAAAAGGATCAACATGAAGCCTTACTTTCCAGCGTTGGATAGGATGGTCAATCAGTAGAATTTTTTTTCATAGAAATTAAAGTCCATTTTCTACATTTTATCTCAGATTGACATGCAGGATATACATACAGTACAACAGGAGTCAGTAAGTGCTTTCTTTATTATGAAATACATCTAGTGCTCATTACCTGATGAATTTAATGTTTTCATTCAGTCTAAAATAAACCAAAAAAAACATTCTCTCTGCCTTGCCTATTTTTCTTGTATGTCTCTTGTATATGTCCACATCAGCCCTGTTTGCTTGTCAGTCGTTTAGAGCATATAGGTTTTTACAGATGCCATTTCTGGTAGAGGAAGCATCTGTTTAAACCTTACTTATAATCCAGGACGGAGGAAGCACACATGACCATTATGTTTCAGAATACATTCTCTGACACACTAGGAGATCCCACTTCATCACTTCATCTAGCTGGATGGTAACTCTTGCATGTTGTAAAACACCTATTTAACTTAAACTGAAACATGTGTTACATTCTGATACTGCTGTGTGCCCTGTACCATTTCCGTGGGCGATGAGGGGGAGATGAAGAGCATTTAGTTGTCTATGACAGACACATACACACAAACACAATGAAACCCTGAGTGAGCAGGTACTTTGATAATCTCTGTCAGCCAAGCTCCATCACAGGTGTACTGGTTCATAACTGAGAAACAGACAGATGTAAAAACACCCCTTGTTCCTTTCTTCTTGCCTTGATATTGCCAGAGTACATTCACAGAGATATAAATAGTGCATTTCTTTTGCACTGACATTGTAATTTGCAAATGATAATATCACAGCATTGAAACTACCTCATTTAATGTTCATTTGGTTGTAATAGCTAACTATCCCAGAGCAATGGTGTTAATGGAGATTAATTCAGGAAATATTGTCACTGATTGAGATTTGTGTTGGTATAATGAGCCCCCCAAGGATCACTTACAGAGCTCTAAGTGGACATCGTGACCCGCTCACACTTAAAAACTCAGTCATTATCCAAGTAGAAATTACACCATGCTTTGTCAGAAATCAGCATCGGCATTAAGCATGTGTGATTCACAAAGTAACACGTACGCTGTAAGTCCATGGCTGATCAAGGACAACTTTAAAGATAACATTTTTTTGTCAGGTTCACCAGTGATGACTAATAACATGTGACTGGATTGAAACAGTTGGTGTTTTTCTACTAGCTATCACTCTATCAGTGACTACCAATTGTTTTCTTACTGTATTCCTAATTCATGATGCAGTGTATCTACACATAATTAGGATGTATCTGTGTTGTCACAAATACTCATACATTTGACAAGGTGACTTGTCATGGATGGATTCCATGTAATATTTATGGATTTTGAAAATGCAGCTGTGTCTACTGTCTATTCCCTAATGTTGTCACAAGTAAAGATACAAATGTATTTATTTATTTATTTATTTGTATTTAGTGGTGGCATCACACTGAAGGTAAATTCAGAAAGCCTGCTTCCACTGTAAATCACTTGTCACTTGGAGAGACACTTTCCTCCTGAATTATTAAATCTGCTGTCCTTGAGAGTAAGACATAATATTGTCAAGGATGGAATAATGCTGCACTGTTTTTAACACCACCTGGAAAGTTCTAGTAAACTGACAACTATGCCATACCAAGATTAATAAAGCATCCAAATGCTACCAAATACCACAACTCATACACTAAAAGCATCCCTTTTCTTGTACCTGGCAAAGTGTAGGGAAGGGTTACAGGCAGATTCATCTATGATTGTATCTTATGAACAGTCTCAGCTATAGGCAGAAGAGGGGGATATTGTTGTGAGCGAAACTGAAGTAAAGCTGTGGGTGGCAGCGAAGGATGGCAGGTAAGGGAATGGACTGTTGACAGCAATCTGGCTGCAATCCATCAGTCCCCAGATTGTGTAGCAACTGGCAAAAACGTTACTTCCACTGTATACGCTGTCACACGCCGAAATATTCATCCGAGAAACTCATTTCTTCTAATACAAAAAATGTCTAAATGAACACGTTTATGACTGATATTTCAATTTCCAGTGTGAAAATAGGACTTTTTGTGTTGACAGATTGCTAATGATACTGTTTCCTCTCTCCTCTTTTGCCCATTTCAGTTGTGCTGTTAGATACAACATCTGTGCTTGGAGAACTCGGATGGAAGACATATCCTATAAACGGGGTAAGAGGAGCAACTGTGCTCCTGATTATTGCACTTTGCCAGTGTATCTTGTTCAAAATGCATGACCATTGCTGCATCAGTGAGATCAATTATATTGATGCTAACAGGTCAGAGCCAATAGCAGAGATCTGTTTCATATTCACATCCTGCTTTTGTTCAGACCCCTCTGTCCGTATGGGAAATACTGTTCTGGCAATAAGTGCCTCCAGCTCCACTGCAGTGTTCAGCTGAAAATCAGAACTTTGGAAACAGCAGTGAGTGCCAGACTGAAGGTATATAGGCGTCATCAAATATAGATGTGCTGACAACAAACTGTAACATTCTCAGATCAAACACTTCATGTTTTGACTTTGTCTTGTCAGAATACCTAAAGGGCTGATGATGAAAATGTCTCCTTGTTGTAAGCAACAAAAGCAAAATTGGCTGACTTCCCCTTCTGTGCGCTGTGCCAGCCTTGTCTCCATATCCATTAACTACAGCACAACCTAAATCAGGATGGTGACTTATTGTAAGAAAGAGGCCAATACTCTCACATTGCATTCATTCCACTCTTAGAAATATAATGGTTGTGGTTTATTGTCAGGAAAGTTTTACATTCTTTTATTTAGCACCTTTTAAAATGTCAACTATGAATGCTTTACTTAAAGAGGTAACTGTTTGCAGTTGCACCTTGTATCTTGTCAGCTGTGAATTCTCGTAACAATATAAAATAAATTATTAATTATCTTTTAGCCTTTATTTAAAATAGATTTTCGTGTAAGTGACTTTTTTTGCCAATGCAGTGTCTCCACATCTTCCACTACGCTTACTCTCTGTGGGGTTTGACTTAAATGATCCTCTGCTGGGAGATCCCTAAGGTTCCCCCCTCCTACTTCTCTGTCTCTCTATCTCTCCCTGCACGGCTCTCTGTGGCCCATATCAGGGTTATGGAGGTGATTACATCATGTAGGTCATGGTGACAGCTGCCCACAGCATTGAGGAAGAGCAGAGAGGGAGGCTTCTGCCTCCATAATTAAGCTGTCAGCCCTCTCGCCTCCTCACTCATCCACTATCCTCCAATTTACCATTAATATTTAAGGCATCGAGGTGAGAGGGCCTCAGGGAAGGTGTGAAGATCTAGGGAGGTAAAATAGTTTAAATCCCCCCCTCACTACCTGGGAGCCAGCAAGAGGAAGTCAATCCTCACCATATTAGACACAGCCTGGTATCAGACCGATACAGCAGCACACCATGTAGCTGCCTATCAGAGTCACACACTGGTTCTAGTTCTGGATATAAACTGCTGTCTGTCAGTTGTGCCCGCACTGCACTACGCCTCTTTAAATAATTTCATATGCAGTAGCTGCTCCAACATGATTACCTGATGATGAGTTTGCCAGGAATATAGCTGGTTGTATGATATGAAATTTAAGGTGAAGTGGAAATTGAGGAGTATATTTATGGATGAGTTTTTATCAAGAGCCAGTAAACATCTCTGGTAACGAGAGGAAGGTGAGAGGATGTGTAGAAGAGGAAGGTTAACCACAAGTATGTGTTCTGCCAGCATTACATGTCTGAGGTAATGACACTTTATTAAGTTGAGAGTGAAAAAAGTTGTAAAAGTTTATAGACATTGGTAATGGAAGTGTAAGTCCCGCAGATTCTAAAAATATATGCATCATGTCTTTGTGTACAGATTTGGCTGAGTTATGACTCAGAGAGGAGTCAGCTTATAATAACTATCTTCCTACTGTGTGTAGAACAACAGTATGCACATGTCCTTTTCACCTCTCTCTGTGTCTTTGCCTCACATTTCTTATTTCAAACCCCCCATTCAACTCTGCTATGCTTCCCTTGGGAGGCATCTCTGTTCTACATGCACCCAAAAACTGGTATTACACTTTGCTGCAGTAACTCAAATTTGTGACCTATAGTTGGTTTCCTAGAAGAAATAAGTTTGAAGCACAATCAAATATTTCTTGGGAGCAGGTGAAAACATAAAAGTTTACAGCTCTCCTTCTCTTCTTTATAACACTTCTGTGCTAGGTGAATTTCAATACATATAGACTAATGCTACATTTTTGTGTCTCTTTGTCTTTTTATACATCTTTGTATTTGAGAGTCACTTAGCAATAGTAAAGTTATACGTAAGATTTATCTGTCCGTCTGGGCAGTGTAAGAGTTCATTAGCAATGCTAGACTGTAAATTCCTTGTAATGAGCATGCTAACAGTATGTGAGATTATCACAGTTGCCTGGGAATACTTTTAATTAAATTAAAATTAGAGGGAAAGATTCGGACCCGTCAATCAATTAATTAATTGTGGTTGGCCTCCCTCATCCGTAGATTGTGTTTCCCTGTATGTCCGGGCAGCAGTGGATGGCAGCAAAGAGATGTTTGCACACTTTAAACGTGTTCCTGTGCCATGGTCAGGCCTTCAGTGCAAAGTGCCCTTTGATTATTTTATACCTGCTCTGCTTGGAAAGTAAATAAGCCTGTGTCAATTGGTCTGCTAGGCTAAACCATGCAAGGAGGCTTGTTGTTATGTTTGTTAATGACTTTGCTGAATGTGGGAATATCCTCAGAGTTAGAGAACACATTATTCCTCAAAGGTTGCACTCATTATATTTGTGCATATCGAACAACAATTGATCTTTTCTATGTCTTTCAAGGATGCAAGAATTCGTAAATCTTTTCCTCAAGTAGAAGTTAATAATTGTGGGTGTTTTGAGAATGCTGAATGCAAGCTGATACTTTTGTTGAAAATAAGTTGAGAGGTTGTTTTCAAAGACGTGTGTCTCTATCCTCAGTCTTACCTTCAATGAAATGCTGAATAGTGATGAAAAACGGGGCGTCAGTGGGGTGAATGAGAGACAGACAGAGAGAGGAGAAAGGAAAGAGGCTTCATTTAGCGTCCGCATGCAGCCACAATAAGCTCCACTCAGAATGGGCAGACACACTGCTGAAATATGCATGAGTCATATCCCAATGGTGGGTGGGAGGAGTTCACGGAAACGAGAGAGAAGCGCTTATTTATTAAATTACATGAAACAGCTTTAAGGGATTAAGGATGCCTAATGTCGCCTTTTGTTTTCACTCATTGACATTATAATGAAAACTGAGCTAGGCAGGTGTGGCGACAAAGAATGATGATTGTCCATCATAAAGGGAGGGAATTATCCTATTTTTATCCCTTGTCAGGGATCCCAAACAGCCAATAAGTCAGATATACTGGGGGCGTATGAACACAGAATTATGTAAACTGGGAGCACAACACAGCCACATTGGTTTATTACTGCAAGAACACTGTTCAGTAAAATATTAGGCTGTGTGACCTCAATACCTCACAAGTGTTTAGCTCAGAGCGAGACATTTGTCTGTCTCAGAGAGTGTGTGTTTGTGTGAATGTGTGTGTATTTGCAAAGAAATGAAGGAATTCAGATTATATTTAAACTAAATTTTTTATTAGAACCTGGCTACTGTGTTATCACAGCCAATTGTGATATGAATATTGTGTTTGTTGTTTCTGCAATTTACATAAATGTGGTTTCAAATACCACTTTAAAAAAAGTCTACAGCAAAACATGTCTGATGCAATGGCATCAGCTGTAAACACTCACTAGCACACCATATATGCATGTATTAAGCCATCCATTCATCAGTTCATTAGCTATACCATTCCTCTCTTCAGTAGAAATTCATTAATTGACTTTGGGCTCTGTGCTATTCAGTAATAATCTAATCCTATATTTTGGTGAAATTTATTGACAATAGGTAAAATAAAGAATAAAATCAGACCCATAAACTATATTAAGATTCAGAGTTACCTTCAGTTAATTTCATTACAGATGTATGTACCTTAAATATATACCTGAAAAGACACAGCTTTTACCCTTGCAGCACTGGGTAGCAGCTTGTTTGTGCTATGTGCTGCTTTGCCTTCCATCATGCAGCCTCCTAGCGTGTTATCGTGTGTGATACTGCACCATGATAATATCCAGCTTTCTTTATCATTCTCCCAGTACAACAAGAGTAAGCTCCAGCAGCCACTAATCGACATAAAGTCCTCTGAACAAATCGGTCTGTCTGTTTTGGGAAAAGTTTTCAGAGGATTGCTGTCAGATTTAGGCTTTGACTTTAGAGGATGGGAGGTGGCAGCGAGGGACGGAGTTGAAAAGAGAGAGAGAGAGAAATACAGTAAGAAAACAGAAAGGAATGGAGAAAGATAGGAGGCTGTGTCAGGGAGTGACTGAATATAACTGAGAGTATGAATAAGATGACTAACACACCAAATACATGTTCAAGTGCTTACACTCACACTAAGGTATTTGCACACCCTCTCTCAAGCCTCTTTACCCCCCCTCCCCATGCTAATCCTTAATCTTTTTATTGCAATATTTAACCACAGTAATTGATTGCAACTACACTACCTAAGCCTTATCTCAAAGCACTTCCTCCCTCCCTAATACTATTAGTGTTGAGAGCGAGAATGAACAACATAGAGGAGAAGAGAGAGGAAAATCTATATGTCAGTGTCCTTCATAGCTCAGATAAACTTCTCTAAGGCGTGCTGCTGAGTGATGGCCAGCAGCGTTACGAGAAAAAAAAAGGGAATAATCCAGAATCACTCTACTTCTCCCCACGGAGGCTCGAATATGAAAAAAGGTATGATGATTTAGCACACAAGTGTTCGTCTCAGGGACCTCTGCCATAACCGGGCTTAAGCATTGCTGGGGGATTCCTTAATTGGCTTGTTTCTTGTCAGGGACACTCCGAGGCCGATATCTAATGCGCTCCCACTCGGCATCTCACTGACAGCAGAACATATCCTGACAGCTTTTTGGGCTAACCCTCACCGTGTGAGGAATACAGTGAAGCTGAGTTAGAGAAAGAGCAGGAGGAAAGTACCATGTGGATGCAAATGGATAGAAGGGGGAGGAGGTTATTCTTTACAAGAACTAAAACAAAAACAAGTCCAGTTGCCATTAAAAACCGTTTTTTTGAGATAACCATGACCTGGATGACTGAGAATCTTCACAGATATTTACAAGAGCTGAATACATAAATACAGGAAGTAGTGGCAACCAAGGAGAGAAAATAGAATATGTGGCTGCTCTAAGACACATATGGTTTAGACAGGAAGATGTTTCTGTCGAAGGATGAAAAGCTTCTTTAGTACTGAAAAACAAGCTTCTTTTTTTTAAAGAATATTTTATTTCAAAAACGAACTGGTCAAAAGTCCAACCTTCATAAAGAATACCCCTGGCCATGAAGAGATAATTTACCAATGTCACATTAAGAAGTTAGATGGTGTAAGAATCAGGGAACAAAATCCACAGTCCTCTTTCTATGTAAAAGATGCTTTCTGAAGTCCAGCAGAAGCTAACTTGAGGAATCAAGAGCCTGAGTTACCCCAATCTTCTGAGTATCTTCATTCCCCACTGCTGTATTTCTGGCAACAAAGCACATCACTCCAGTAAGTATCCATCAACTTTGACTCCTGTCTGAGAAACAGAGGGAAGTGTAGTAATGTTAGTTTTGTTCAGAGGTGGTAAGTAACAAAGTACATTTACTCAAGTACTGTACTTAAGTACAATTTTGAGGTACCTGTACATTACTGGAGTATTTCCAGGAAAATATTGTATTTTTACTCCAATTCATTAATTTAACATCATTAGTTACTAGTTAATTTCAGGATTTGATTCTTATAAACATAATTATAAATTAATAAAATGCTGATGTATAATTTATGGATTAAAAGGTTAAAATCAGCCCCAACTTTAGTGACTGCTGTTTTTGTTCTGCTGTAGATATCAACACATTATAGTCATAATTTTCACCTTTGACAATTTGTCAAACAAATCTAGACTAAACTACATTTATGTTGTAAACAGCATCAAATTCTACATTGTTTAACAGTTTTTTTAGTGGAGTAGTTTTACTTTAGTACTTTAAGTAACATTAAGAGGTTGTACTTTACACCTCTGGTTTTGTTATCATGTTTGCATCAACTAAACTTTACAATGCATTTTGAACCTTCTAAATATTATAACGTACTGAAAAAAATAGGGTTTCATTCCATTTTGAATATGGTTTTCCACTGCTAAAATACCCCAATCATTTTTTTAAAGTACTAGGTTTCTCATTTTGCTGTATGCTGAACGTCACTTTTGCCAATTGCAATGATAAATAGAGCTTGTGGCATATTATACCAGTTGTGCCCAAAAGGAAATCTTATCTTAGGTAACCCAAAGGCCATAGTATGTTCTCTTTAAGTTGGTTTCAGTCACTCTGTAACACCACTCTTTTCTTTCGTATTTGCCATTCAGCAAGACCGACACAGCTGTGGTCTTCTCTGGTGAATTGATTAGGTGATCATGGCACTGCTATTTCACGTTTGAAATTTCCCATTTAACTTTGTTTTACATTATATGAATATTTCAAGCAAATCCATCCAATGGATCTAAATAAAGACCCCCAATATGACATTGATGATATACCAGATTCACTGAAAAGCATTTCTTTATTTCTTACTAAACATTAACTCAAGTATTACAGCTGTGTAGTCCTGCTGAAAGAAAAATCAGGTATTCCTCATGTATGTAATTTTACTGATTGAGAAGTGAAGTGAAAACCCATTGCCTTTGTCTGTCTATCCTTTCTCCTCGTTATATTCCTCTCTGTCTCCAGAATTGTCCTTACAGTCCCTCGTCCATTCTTCTCCACCCCCACCCCCTCTTCCCTCTCACCCCATCTTACCTTTGCTGCATATTGACGTCAATGCACTAGAAGTGTGTGTGTGTGTTTAGTTTAAGATGAGCTGACAAAATGATGGCAGCAAACTCCTACTGTAGATGTATACAGGTGCTGAAAGGAGACATAGACATAGAGAAAGGGAAGCAGAGAGAGAAGAGGTAAAAGCTGGGAAACTACTAACTTAGGACATCAAGTATTTATTTATTCCTAGTAAAGTTCTATTAACTATAGTCGCTTAAAGGGCGTTCAGTGTTGTTTTGCTTGTAGTAACCAATAGTGGACCCTAATCACATGATAAATGTTTCGATGAAACATACTTTATTAAATTATTTCTAAGTTCTAAGTAGAAACACAGAGACTAGTTTGGAGAATTGTTCTGGCTCTGTTGGTGCAATAAGTCACGTAGGAAGATTCTGCAAGTGTGGGAAATGGTTGTCTGGGTAAGGACAGTGTACTAAGGTGTGACCTGCTGACACACACACTCTAATAGGAGCATATACACTGAGGTTTACACATTGACAGTTCTCTTGGTCTTTGTCTTTCTCTCTCTCTCACAGGCACTGCTGTCTACACAAAGTAAACTTGTATGCACAGGCAGAGAAACGCATGCACATACATGTGTCTTCCTGTGCATGCTCACACACATACAATACAAACCAAAGGAACAGCAAGGTAGCCCTGTTAGAAGAAACCTGCCCAAGGTCGCAGTGCTTTATCTCTACTGGGCTGTTTACTCCTGTTTGTTTCACTTGACTTGCATCAGAAAACTATATTACAGTGACACCGACACATGTCTGCTGTATTCCAAACCTGGACTTTGTAGCAATGTCTTTACAGCAGTACAGAGCAGACTGATCATAGCCCCCAAAAGACAATCAATTACAGTCAGTCACACCATGCAGACATGAAACATGCAATAATTAGTTACTAGTTACATTACCAAAATGTGTAAAGACAGCCTTTAATTAATATATAAGTAACCAGTAACTAATGATGTAAAAGGAATGTAGTGGAGTGGTAAAAGTAATATTTTCCTCTGATTTGTAGTGGAGTAATAGTAAACCCAATATAAAATGGAAATACTCCAGTAAAGAACAAGTACCTTAAAAATTAAAAAGTACAGTACTTGAGTATATGTACTTAGTTACTAGTTACTTACTACCTCTGGTTTTCAGATCCATCCATCCATCCATTTTCTTAACCACTTGTCCTCGTATGGGTCGCGGAAGTGCTGGAGCCTATCCCAGCTGTCATCGGGCGAGAGGTGGGGTACACCCTGGACAGGTCGCCAGTCTATCGCAGGGCTGACATATAGAGACAAACAACCATGCACACATTCACACCTATGGACAACTTAGAGTCACCAATTAACCTAACATGCATGTCTTTGGATGGTGGAAGCCGGAGTACCCGGAGAAAACCCACGCAGACACGCGGAGAACATGCAACATGCACACAGAAAGGCACCCGGCTGACCCAGGGATCGAACCTAGGTCGTGTGTAGATATCTTAAATTGTCAAATCTTACCAATCAGAATGCAATTTAAGATCTCTTGAATTACAATTTTGGCTACTCACGTTGTAATATTTATCGGTCAAAATATTTTGTTATTTAATGTTACAACAGCCTTTTAAATCAGTCTGTTCCATTATAATATTTTGATACCTTTAAGCCCTGACTAGTTCCAAGTATGTAAATCTACTAAATGACATTATGCGTGTATATTTCTGACATTTGAAATGCCTTGGTGGAAAAATCATCTCAGTATGGTGAGGGAACGCTTGGTAAAGAGTGGTTCCTGAAATTTGCACTGAAACTTGCTTTATGTGCCCTTAGATCCCCTTTGAGAATGTTTGAGTTTTGGTGGTTTCTGTTTGCTTTTTTGTAATAATTTGAATGCAAAACATTGGCAGTACACTTGTGAAGATAGCACTAAATTACATGACGTTTTAGTGACATGGACAAATAAAACCAAATATTTATAAATAAACATATTAGCAACTTTGTTAATATTATTATTTTAATGTTTCTAGTTTTTGAAGAAATAAGTTTCCCCTTCAGCTGCTTTAGAAAATATTGCTTGCCCTTGCTCGAGATAACTATTTCAGGTGTCTTCCTAGATTGAAAGAAAATTTTATACAAACCTGAATTCAACTTTCTAAGATGCTATAGATTTCAATTCTGTATTAGAAAACTATCTTCCTCCAGAAAGAGAGCTTCACTTCTTCTATCAACAGTTGAACATCTTTCTTCATCTCCCAGATTATGTGTGGTTGATTGAAACAGGATTTTTTGGAGCTGTCTATATAGTCTTGTAATAGCTTTGTGCCTAGCAGAGCAATCGCAGTGCTCCATCAAGCTCTGACACATCCATTTGTCACACTCTCTGTGGTCAGAGAGGAAACCAAGGGAAGATGCACATACACACACTGAGATGTAACTTCAGGAAATGGGTCCCAGCATATGGTGTTATCGTATTTTGATGTCAAAACACAACAAAATGCATCTTCACCTGTTGTATTGTTTAGATATGGACATGTCAGGGACCTGTTGAAACAACTATGGAAGAAAATCCAGCCTGACACTTTCAAATGAAAAATAAAATGTTCCAAACTGAGATTGATCAACGCAAAGCTGACATTTCATACTCCATCTGATCAATGCAGTCAATGAAGTGACAAGCTAAAGTGGAAATGCTTTTTCTGTAGTAGAGCCACTAGGCAACTTTTTAGGTCATTTTAAATGTGAGACACATAACACTTTGTTGAAATGATTCTTTCAATGACTAACACATTTTCAATATGTTTCTGTATGTAATGTTTTGGTCAGATAAGAGGAAAGCACTGCTGGAGAATACTACAAACAAATCACACAAAGTATGCGAATGAAGTTGAAACACAATGAAATTAAAGATTTGCATTGTAAAAATGATTTAGAACCACTTCAGAATCTGTTTGCATTTTTACTGCTATGGTATTTATTCTCATACCTACTCTCAATTTTCAGAAAAACTTACATCAGTGCAGAAAGTATTAGGGAGAAAGTGTGTTACTTAGCCCAGTCCTAAGCACTAAGCCCTCACAGAATTTATTTAATGTCACCTGTGAGGTCACAGAGTGTAGGAGAGTGTGAGCACTCAAAACTCTGTATGGGGAATTGGACAGCACTTTGAGAAATCACATTACTTGGACATTCCTGTAGCCAGTAAAGTGAGGATGATGTTCAATACACAATGTAGTTAAATAAATTTGTGTTTTTGGTCTTTGTAAGCAAAATAGCACCTTATAAATAAATAGATTCTTGTTCCCAATGTTTCTTTTATGTTTTGTTTTTTACACTTCAGGATTCTTTCAGACAGTGATTGAAGGATAGGAAATTACGTGCATTAAAAGTCATTTAGATGTAATAATAATAATAATTGATACTTTATTGATCCCCTTGGGGAAATTCTTTGTGGACAGGCTGCCCCTGTGAGGCGCCAAGGGTCAGGGTATCGGTGTCTTGTCCATGGACACCTCGACATGAAGACGACTGCTTTACCCATTGAGCTATCATGTCGCCCAAATGTTAAGGTTCATGGTCAAAGCCTTACCCTGAAATTCTACAGAACTGTGAACTTATGGAAAGCGTATATAAATTGCTGAAAAGGTCAAGACCTCTCAAGCCGTTGTTGATTTGACAGTGGGAGTCAATCTGTGAGTTTGTAAGTAGTGAAAGTGGAACTGGCCAGGGCATATTTTAATGTCATGTTTTAGTTCCCACATAGTTTAGTTCTACCTCTCTATTGCCAATTTTTATATAAAAAACAATAAAAAAAATAATAATAAATCACTTTCACTGACAAGGTCATTAAAAGTTAGCGTGAATAAATGTTTTCGTATAACCTCAATAATGGTCTAGTGACCTGTCCAGGGTGTACCCACCCTCTCTCTCAGTCCATGTCCTCAAGGATTAGTGAGTATAGCTAATGGACAGTCAATTAGTGGCCCAAGACTGAGCGATTGTGTTTCCTCACCCAGAGTAGTCCTTTTCTGAGCCAGAAAAAGCTCTAGAATAAATTGGTCATCTATCCTATATTTACCACAATTCCTTTCTAATCATATATATATACAGTAAATAGATGAATGATGACATGAAGTAAGTGTGTGACATCTCCCTCCGACTGATCAGTCTCCTCCTTCATGATACATTTTTGCATCTCAGCAGAAGTTCATACAATAGTGATGGCCATGATCCATCTCTGTTACATAGATTACACCCTTTATAGTTGCTGATGCAGCTGCATCAGTATCCTGTTGCAGCTGGTGAAGGTCATGCGTCCTGCCACGCCAAAAATTAATATGGTTCCCATACATATTCAAGAAATGGTTTCAAATAGGTTTAGACAATTTGCATCCATATTCATAGCATGTGTCTCCCCAAGTGATGTGGCAGTTGCAGTTTGACATTTGATATTAACGCCTGTTTATCTTAGTAGCTGAAGAGAGTTTGCATGTTTCTATGTAACACTGCAGTTAGGGCACACAGAAAACCTTCCATTTCAGCTCATGAATATATTAAGTTCCCACTTGCCTTCCAAACCCCCTCAATCCCAAGTGTAACTGGTAGAGGGTGTTTATGAATATTAGTCTTGCTCCATGTTGTAATAAAATGCTAGGATATAAGATTCATCTTGAGCACTGCAGGACAAGCCTCATGCTTTCTCCCTCCTCTTTTCTCCCCTTTACCCTTGGTGTCAATTTCCTAAAACCCCAGTGACGGTAAAGTCCTCACATGTAATATAATTTGTATCCAATACCTGCAAAACCCACTTATAAGCTGAATGGATGGTGAAGACAAGATACATAATATATCCTGAAATATGTAATTAATACTTGGGCCATGTGATAAGTGACTGAATGGAAGTCACCTAACTACAAAGTTTAAGGGCACACTTTTACTGATTAATCCTGTAATGTGGAGTTTTTGGATTGGAGTTGGAAGCTGTGTCTGCCATGATCACAGCCCACTACATGTCAGCTTTATACATTCAGCTACACTGATTTTACTTTTCATAAAAGCATGTGGGAAGGCACACGTTTTTACGTCATGAAAGCCTGCAGTATGAAGTTAAATTTACTATAATAGTTTTCAGAATATTTCTAAGTTGGCAGTCTTGTGAAGTGGAAAACATTAAGAAAACAATAAAAAATATCATTCTGTGTGTGTGTTTCCTATTACTATTCTCTGCTTGTGTTTCCTATTTATATTCTTCTTCTCGTTCTTCTTCAATGAAATGGAGTTAGAGGTGCAATAGAGGAAATACAAGGTCAGTTGTCTAAGAGTCATCCCGCAGCACTCCACAGTTTACCACGTCCATCTAGTTTACAATCAGAGACAGGGTGGAAGAGAGAAACATCCCTACTCCTTTTCAGCGCTCAAGTCTAACATCAATCAAGATCTTGGATTCTGGATGAGAAGGGGGCTGGGGGTATTTGGGGTCAGAAGATGGTGCCTGCTAGAGGGATATGGTTTCATTGGAGATGAATGTTTTGTCTGGCAAGCTCTCTAAAATGCACTTAACATTTTATACAAATTCTAAGGGTGCTGAAAGCTGTGCCTCACCACATGCTTTCTCTTTCTCTTTGCTGCTCTCTCTATCCTAATTGATCGAGCAGGCCAGGCAATCCCGTATTGCCTGCACTCATTTCCAGTCAGGCTTGTTTAAGCATTAGAGACTGGAGTCATATGGCTTTGCTAAGAGGAAGATGTCTCCTACAGTTACCAGAAAGACAGGCAGACATGGGTGCGAGACAGCAACACACTAACTTGCAAACCTAAAACAATGCTGCGCATCCTGGAAGTAGCTCTGCAATGAGGCAAAGAGACCTAATGGATATTTGGTTTAACCTTCAATATAAACCTACACATAAATGTTCAAAAAACTACTGTTGCTGTTTTTTATCTTAAAGCATAATTTGAAGCCCCCAACTTAAATTCACTGAGTACATTTTAAGGCCTTCTGGAATTCATACCTCATATGAAAACATCTATATAAAGACAGAAAACACACTTCTTTTGACCCAGGAAACCCGTACTTTGAATACCATTTCTCACGTTATTCCTAATATAATACCCGATAGTATTTCTGTGGGTCAAAAGAGGTGACCGACATGAAGACAAGGAGGCTCCTTACAATGCATGTAGGGTTTCACCCTAAAACCTGCACCTTGAGACTGTACAGTAAGTGGAAGGAAAGAGGCTGAGGACTAGTGAGCGTCAGAGCAACTATCAAGGATGAAACAACAAAGATCCATGAGTACATCAAGAAGATGACACCACATACTTAGTGAATACCTGAGGCAGCAGAAACCAGAGGAGGCAGATAAGAAAGAGCAAGAACAATTGTGGAAGAACAAACCCCAGCATGGTGTGTACCACTGGCAAGATACTACAGGAACATCAAGCTACCATGTCCAAAATGGGAGAGTGGTTCCCATTGATTTCTGGAGCAACGTCCAAGATCTCTGTCCACAAGAGCACAGTCCTAGGAACAGCTTCCTGGATCCTCAAGCTCCCAGGCCTCTGGTAGAGAGGAGAGGAGAGGAGAGGAGAGGAGAGGAGAGGAGAGGAGAGGAGAGAAGCTCACTGTGTCAAGGGAGGTCCCCCAGCAGTGTAGGTCTATAGCAGCATAAGTACAAGATGGTTCAGAATCACCTGAGCCAGTTCTAACTATAAGCTCTATCAAAAAGGAAAGTGTTAAGCCCATACTATTACATACAGCCCAGAAATCACCCCCATACCGTTAGCACTTATCCCCTCTGTCTTATACTATCTTGAGACTTCTTCCCCATTTCTCTAATTTCTTTATTTTTGCTACCACTCTCTCTCATTCTTTCTCTCTCTCTTTCTCTCTCTGACAGCCTCTTCTTAACAGAGAGCAGCAGACTGTAAAAACAGGCGATAGGCGATGTGTCGTGGGTGTGTTTGTGTGTGTTTCATCCTGTATGTCTGCAGAGGGAGGACAGTATAATTAACTAAATGAAATATTAGAATTTAAGTGATATTTATTATGCTACTCAAGATAATGGGGCTATTTTATTATTTCTTTTTAATCATTGTTTATCTTCCCGTAATACTGCTGCCTTCAGGTGCACAGGAGATTTCATTCAGGCTTTCACTTTTAGTTGGATTTACAGTAGTCAGTAAACGTGCCCTTTAAGATTTCTTAGTTTTGACTGCTATGTATTGTTTCTTTTAAATCAAGCAAGTATATAGAGCTGCAGCACTGTACAACAATGTAACAGGAAAAGATATATATTTTATTAATTTATTAATTATAAAATATAATGTACCTCAGTCAATTTAACATTATTTTTGCAGTATTGTTTCCCTGTGTGTTAGACCAACACAGCTGATTTGAAAATAAGTGAACAGGGACTGAGAGAAATAGATAAGAGAGAACGAGATAGCGTTGACCTTTTTCTACAGTTTAAAATGTCACAGTTGTCTTGATCATTGACTGCAGTGTTTGGCTAAAGTTGATGCCACTTAGGCTCCTGCTTTTGACTCAGGGGTTTTGAAGTGCTGATCTGAAGATATACCCAGGTAAAAGAATTATTTTAAAAACGTCTGCTGATCAGGGGGAAAAAACATTGAAGTCCTAGACCCATAAAACGTAAACACTATAACATTTGTGATAGGTCCCAGGTAGCTTCTTTGAGAGTCACCTTTTTGTTTAGAGTATAGCACAAGCATAACTGTTTCTGTATGGAATTCTTCTCTCTACCTGGGTGACCTGGTCTTATCTAAGCTGTCTGTGGTTACACCATGCTATCTCACTCACTGTCAAAGTCTGTGTGCATGTGTGTGTGTGTGTGTGTGTGTGCATGTGTGTGTTCAGTGCACCACTGTGTGCAGCCGTCACTGTGATCTCACATCAGTCAGAGGCTGCTGAGCCACACATTGACATTCCAGACTGCCTGCCTGTCTACCTCTCTGGCAAAAATAGATATGTAAAACGGCAAGCTCTTTCCCCCAGTTTTCCCACGCATAGTTTGTCTGAGCTGGTGGGAAAAAAAGAAAGGTCTCTGGTCTGTGTCAGCTCAGATGAGAAAGAGTCAGCATGTGGGGAGGGGAGTGACATATTACTGTTTAGGAAAACGAGACAGAGAAGAAGGTGAAAAAAGACATGGTTCATGCCCTTAACCAGTATTGATGGTATGGGTAGGCGGGGTTATATTGGTGTGTGGATTTCAAAGTTGCTAATGAACGATATTTTTTAGCATAAATTAATAAACTGTATATTCATTACTAGAGCCTGCAGTTTTCATGTTCAGCTATTTAGGAATTTGTGGATTTTTTACCCTGAGGACTGAATAATTAGTTGTAGGCTCTGTGAACATATGAAATATGAGTTGGTTTTTTTTAAATAGCGCTGAGATTTAATTAAGCAAATTCTCACCATTTTTGCTCTAAACACATTTTCTTATGCCACAAAGGAACAACCATACACACATACAATATAAGTTTAAGCACAAAAACAACTGGGTTAGTTTTAGGGAAAGACTGTGGTTTGGGTTACAATAATGACTTACTAAAGTAACAGTAACTGTCAGTTTGAGACAGTGAACAAATGTCTCCCAAGTCTTTTTCTACCCAACCATCTATTCCTCTATGTGGACTTTGTCAGTCTTTATACCACTCGCTCCTGTCATAAATTACTACAGATTACCACATTTGTATGAGATCTTGATGTGGATGAAATTCAAAGGACCCTAATACAACCCCTTAATTAAGCAATAACTACTGAATTGGTACATGTCGTGCATGTGATCCTACCTTTTTTTTTTATAAACATTATATTGGGAGGTCAGATGTCAGATTTAGTCCCATCTGACATCTGAGAGCAGTCTTAGCAGTTTCAGGACTCAGTGTCTTGTTCGAGGACATTTCAGTAGGGTGTGCTGTATTTTTGTGAATCAGGAGTATTTGACTTTTTTGACAGTTTTGCATTTTTTCATTCAGAGAAAGTGCAAAAGGTTACCATACAGTTTTTTGAATCCATTAATGCTAGCCCTCATTGTGTCAAATGGAATAAATGCATTGCTCCAACAGCAGCGATACATATATATCATGCTACACCACAGACATAAGGTGGTGACAAAGCCATACTTTGACTGCTTAAGCATGCTGCTTTGGTCATTTATAGGCCTACTTTCCATATAACCTAACACTTGTTATTTTCTCATTCTCTCATTTTTTATAATGATGACATTTATCACCAGCCACTCTACCATCATTTTAAGGAAAACACACATATATGACTTTTCAAGTCAATTCATTTTGCATTGATGAATTGTGTTATGTGGGAATCAATAAAAATCTTGATGGATGGCCGTAATTTTGTCACTGGCCTCGTGGAGTATTTGTAACATACCTGTAGCAGGCATCAGTGCCCCTCTTATGCTTTCCTTCCCCTGTTTCTCTTTTGTCTCAAGCTGTAATATATTTAGAAAAATGAAACTTTTATATCGTCTGTACTTTTGATACCTCCACAAAACATCTTGGTGTTTATCACAAAAAAGTGAGCATGAGCATACTCACGAACATCTTTCAATGTCACAGAGGGCAAAAAGTATAATAACATAAGCTGTGTACTTTAGGAAGTGAGCTGTTCTATTTTTCATTGTGATAGTCTGCTCTGTGTGCTACAGGTTCTCCATGCTTGCTTTAAGAAGAACTGCTTGTCTAAACAAGACTGTAAAAGTGAAACTGCTTCAGTTTTTACAAGTTCAAATAAAAATCAGGTTTTAAAATTTACAGAAAGTGAGACTTTGTATAGTCAATATGTTGACTAATATTTAGCATTTAATATAAATCAATGATTTCTTTATCTGTGCTGATAATGATGGAGTTTCTTTGCAGGCCTCGGTATATAAGGCTAAGTAATTACATTGTTTTGACACCATGACCACAGTGTATTTCTAGAGGAAACTCTTGTTGTGTGTCATTTGGGTTTTGGTGACTTTTAAAAATCATTTCATGTCAAACCAGTTGAACACTATGTTTAGTGCCCCTGGCTACCTGCAGGGGATGACTGAAACCAGAGGTGGGTAGTAACGAGTTACATTTGCTCCATTACATTAAGTAACTTTTCGAAAAAAAACTTCAAAAACTTCTAAGAGTAGTTGTACTGCACCATACTTTTTACTTGAGTAGATTTGTGAAGAAGAAACGCTTCTGACTCCACTACATTGGACAACACACTACTCGTTACTTTTTTTTTACCATTTATTCTATCAGAGAGATGCCGTCTAGAGTTGTGACGTTCACGAACGAACCGAATCTAGAGAACAAATTAAAACCATGTAGAACTGTATTTAAATCACAACAAGATAAATATAAGCAGACTTTTGTCTAACTTAACACCTTGTTTTTATCTCCTTTACCGTTTCTCCCTTGTTTGTTAGCCGTCTTTCCAAAATAAAACTTTCGTTTTAATAGGAAATGACAAAATAAAAGCGATCACCTAAATTATCTAAGCAAAAACAAGTAAACAAGTTACATATTGATCATACAGTGTACTGGTGTTATTTACAACACTTGAAAGATTTTTCACAAAATATTATTGAGTTTTTGTGTATTGTTAAAAATGTTCTTTTAAACAAAGCGTAAATCCAAAATAGTGTTCTCACTGTCAAAGCAGACCTTGTGAAATGTTTGTATGAATTCAGATCAGACAGTAATATCACATACACATGTCAAATGAAATTATAATCAATATTTCAGAATAATTTAAACTTATGGTAACTGGACTTCTTTTTTGGTAGAAGGAAGCTACTTGGATGAGTAGTGAAACATTTCAACCTAACAAAGAAATCCAGTTGCCAGGACTCATCTTCCAGATATCTTCACAGTACGTGACGTAGCAGACAGTGAATGAATAAACACATGAGAAATGTCACAGTTCAAACATTATCACGTTACCTACTGTAGGTGTTGGTTTCAAAAGCTTTATGTTGTGAGAAAGTAAGATTTGGAAATTTGTGTTTCTTGTGCCTTAATTTGTTATTTTGTAAAGATGTTTTTTATTTTTACAAATTTTATTTTATTAGTCAGAAATACCAGAATTTGCACATTATTTTATATTTTTATCTGTTTGATCAAATCATTTAAAAAAAAATAATTCAGACATTACTATCAGTTACTCACTACTTGAGTAGTCTTTTCACCAACTACTTTTTACTTCTACTTGAGTAATATTATTTTGAAGTAACACTACTCTTGAGTAGCTTTTGGCTACTCTACCCACCTCTGGTACATTGCTCACTTTTAGTGATGTAATGTAACAGTTAATCACATTTTTTCAGCTGGTAATGGTCTTTAAAAATGGAGGATTACCTGTATGTTTTGATTCCCCTCCTGCATGTGGAGTTCTAAAACGCTGATTCTTCAGTGTCAGATGAGCTGAAGTAGCTCTTCAGGTGTGATCTTCCAAACGTATTAATTTGAATAGTTTGAATATTTTTGAAAGGTTATTCAAAGGTTCCCTGCTGAGTTTTTGATCACTATGAACTCTGTGGAGCAGTATCTGCATATGTGAGTCCAGGTTTTATGTGCATGTACAGACATGCATGGACACATGCAGTTGACACCGATCAGCCACAACATTAAATCCATCTTTTGGTTTTAATGTTGTGGTTGACAGGTCAGTATAAGGAAAAATGTAATGCTGGCCATGATCGACAGGTGTCAGAGCCCACAGTGACTTTGACCTCGTATGAGGTTGCGTGCCCACCTGTCCACTGATCGTTCGACAGCCCAGCCACTGGTTTACCATTACTCCAATGATCAACAGGTAGCAGTAGCATGTGAAGTATCTCACTAATGCACCAACAAAAGCAGGAAAGAAGAAGACTACCGAGTAGCAAATGTGTGGCACATTGCAGGTTTCAGACTTGTTTCAGAAATGTTTTATGAGTAAGCAAATACAATCAACACGTTTGTTGAACATCAAAGATACACACAGTGCATGTTGGAGACAAACGCAAACAGGAACGTTGTTTACAAAAAAAAATGATTTACTGCAGTAGGCTGCTTATACCGTACTTTACTATATAATTTACAATACTAGATTTTTTCTGATCCAAATGTTGCTGCTTTTTCAATTCAATTCTATTCAATTCAGTTTTATTTATATAGCGCCAAATCACAACAAAAGTCATCTCGAGGCACTTTACATTGTAAGGTTTAA
>JAUMHL010000014.1:16373074-16440292 GCA_032362345.1 Sandelia bainsii
GGCAAGGGAAAGTGCAAATAAAAAAACGGGGTGAGGAGAGTGAGTGTGGTTTTGTAACTTGGGAAAACATGTATATTAATTTTGTTGCGTTTCACTGTCCTATATATTTTGGATGGCACGCCAAATCGCGAACCACTTTCTGAACCACTCACGTGGTACGTCCCACTAGCGAGGTTTCATGCGTCATCACATACGTCATCGAAGCAAGCTTCGTTACACGCTTCACAAAAAATTCCCTGGATTACTCGATACACGCTCCGAAGCCTCGGCACGAGGTCCCATCACTACTACAAATAGAACTTATGTACTTTCAATCATACAAGATAAACTGTGTTTATTAAATTAAATCAAGACTTCTTTTTTATAATTATAAATACTGATGTATTAATATGTAAACATCACCGTTGCAGCTTCTAAAAGTGGAGCTAATTTAAACTACTTTATATACTGACAGGCGATTAATCCGTAATGAGGAATCTATATTGATTGTATGATAAATACACATTTATTAGCTGACTTATTATAAGCTTATTTTTCTGCATCTGGAAAATAAAATTATCAAATAAATGTAATGGAGTAAATACTACAGTATTTCCTGCTCAATTGCAGTTGAGTGAAATGGAAAGTATATCAACTTCTTCAAAAACAAGTTTAGTACTTGTGTCAATGCATGTTGTTCCACCACTGCAAAACACAAACAAATATTCTGTGTCAAGATGTGTATTGAATCATTTGAGACAGAGAGATTCACAGACTACTGTGAAGTTTCATCGCTAATGGAAATTTTGTGTATTTACACAACCTGTAACCTGTGTAACCTAATTGGACATAAAAACTGTCTGTTTTTATGGTGAGAGAGTCTCAGCTAGAGCACTGCTTTAAGTTGGTCAAAACAAAGGAAAAATGTATTGGATTTGTGTGGCAGAGTGTGATTCCTCTAACTGAACAGATAACCCCTGTTATATTTATCTATAATTTTATTGTAGATACATTATTATACGTTATCTACCAGACCATGTTTTAGTAATAGGTTTCTCTCTTTGAATAACTCTTTGGTACTGAATGCAGGAGTCAGCAAAACAGTTGTGGTCAGTGATATTTGCACAGAGTGTGTCTGATGGTATTTCCAGTTTGTATTAATGTCTTCAGTTTCACTATATTGGAAACTGAGAAAAAGTTTTAAATTTATTATCTGTAGTTTTGTTCCCAGGCTGGACCATTTCACATCCAAACAGTGGTTGAAGACAAATGTCCATATTTGAAAACTAGTGACCAACTGATCTTATATGCATCAGGCTGGAATTTCCATGTCTACCCAAAGAGTGAAAATATCAGAAGCCTTTTCTATATAGACTATTTCAGTAAACCCAAATATACATTTTACACTCTAGAATTTTTTTCAAGAAGGTTTGCTAATCATATTGATTTTGGATTTCAATGATGTCCTTTACTGCCACAATAAGGACAAAATGTACTTTTTAAGCCTCACTTGCAAAAACATCAGGATGTTGTTCATTGTCCTGCTTTAGATTTTAGGTCATTTGGTCAAAAAATTACCCTCTTCTCTTTCCTTCGCTTTTCCTCCTCTACCTCCCCACTCATCAACCTTTTTTCCTATTTTCCTCTTTAGTGGGATGCTATCACTGAGATGGATGAGCACAACCGGCCCATTCATACTTTCCAGGTCTGCAATGTGATGGAGCCCAACCAGAACAACTGGCTTCGTTCCAACTGGATTTCTCGACAGGCGGCCCAAAAGATCTACGTGGAGCTTCGCTTCACCTTGCGTGACTGCAACTCCATCCCTTGGGTATCTGGTACCTGTAAGGAGACCTTCAACCTCTTCTACCATGAGACTGATGAGGCCCACGGTGTCAAATTCAAGCCTGCACAGTACACCAAGATTGATACTATCGCTGCTGATGAGAGCTTCACCCAGATGGATCTCGGAGACCGCATCCTCAAGCTAAACACTGAGGTGCGTGAGGTGGGACCCATGACCAGGAAAGGCTTCTATCTGGCATTCCAGGACATTGGCGCGTGTATTGCCTTGGTTTCAGTGAAGGTTTACTATAAGAAATGTCCATTCACACTGAGGAACCTAGCCTCATTTCCAGACACGGTGCCTCGTGTGGATTCCTCCTCATTGGTGGAGGTGAGGGGAGCATGTGTTGACCATGCTGAAGAAAGAGACACCCCCAAACTCTTCTGTGGAGCTGATGGTGACTGGTTGGTTCCCTTGGGAAGATGCGTCTGCAGTGTTGGGTATGAGGAGATTGATGGCTCCTGTGTCGGTGAGTTCACCAAACTTTCTTTCAGTAATCTTACTTTTCAAGTAAGTTTCTTTGTGGTTTCATTAACACATTGATGCACCAGCCAGTCAGATAGATACACTAATCATTAAGGAGAGATTAAGTGGTTCACATAAAGTCTGTAGGGCTTTATTTCCATCTACTTAATGCATTTTAACAAGATATCCATATCTAAAAAAGATAACTTTCATGTGAGCTACTTTCCATTCTGATAGATCATATACTGTAGTTGTATACACTTTATGTGCTCATGCTTCTGCTGCACTTATCATCAAACATTTAAGAAAACAATTGTTTTTCATTTTCACCTTCCTTTCAACCCCCCCTCTGTTCTTCAGTTTCTCTGATGCTAAGGCTGTGTGTGTGTGTGTGTGTGTGTGTGAACGAAATATGCAAAAATGCAAATATGTTGATACTTAAAGAAACTGATCTACAACATCCATTTTTTTCCACAAAAATATCCTACCTTGCAGTACAACATCCATATTAATGACTCCATTATTATTCACGGTTCTTATGGTTTAGGCACTCACAGCACTGGGGAAAGATCGGGGAAAGATTGTGGGCTGACTTAATAGAAGAACACATATCTGTATTAAAATTTAAACCAAAACACAATCTTTCTTTAACCCTGAAGTGTTTTCCTTGCTATACCCTACCTCACATGGAGCTCTGGACTCAAACTCAGGTCTGCAGTTTGTCAGTCCTGCACATTGTATGCCCTCCATCCAACTCCTCCAACCACCTCCTTGCTACTCACTTTCTGTCAAAAATATGTTGCATCACAAATTATGTTCGCTACAAAAACATATTCATGCTTGCAGTTTAGCTGCATAGGAATGTAATTTTCAGGGGACAGTGTTGCATGTGTGTCTAGTCTTAGATCCAAGCGTCAGATTTCTATCAGAGGATTTTAGTGCCTGAATGCAGTTTGCCATGTGTTTAAGTGTATAAGTGCATATGTGTAAGTTTGTTGTTGTGTAGTCTACCACCCAGTGCCCCAGGGGCTACCTTGGTGTGACAGATTACCTCAGCTGGCTTGGTAACAGTTTGATCCTCAACTCTCTGATATAAGCTTTGGGTTATTGCAGGCAGCACCACTCACTGGGAATGCTATACTATAAAAAAAACACAACTTCATGAAGATCCAGCACAACTTCCCCTCATACTTTGTAAACATCATTGCGTAAAAGTAGGACAATCAGCTCACAGTTGAAACATTAGTGTGTTTAATGTCACTTATTTAGCGTGTTCATGCACAACATTGCACATGACAATAATCTACAGTAGACAGATCTCTAAATAGAATTTAAATGCATTGCTCCATTCACTGATAACATGCTGTAGTATAACAATTCATCATCCTGACAAATAACACTGTATCATATATGCTTTTACTTGAATAAAACTGATTTTAATACCTCCAAGTGTTATAAACATACTGAATATTGTCTTTAAATTAATTGCAGTTTAACATATAGAAAGATATTGGTACTTAAAAGCCTAGCTGTCAGACACAAACCCTATCTTTAGCCAGCTGACTACTTTGTGACATTTGTTAGGTTAAAACCAAGATGAAGATACCCTGACTTTACTTTCAATATAATGAACACGATGCGTAATAGATGGAAGTATTGATACAAAGTGGATGACACAGTGCCGTTTTGTTCCTCTCCAAAAATAAACCATGTAACACCATCACTACACGATGGCAGCTTGGCTTTTAGTGCTCTTTTGAAAAATGCTGTCAAGATTATTCACTGCTTTTCTCCATTCACCATACAGAACCAGATGTCCTCATACAGTTGATTACGAATCATCTTGTGGCACAGGTCAGCGAGGTTTCCCAGCTGCACTCGCAGCTGCATCGCAATCAACAGGCCAGGGGTGAAACTGCAGCTGTGATTAGAGTCAGACTAAAATGGTTACATCATTCATGTCTTTTCACTTATTATTTTCCCTGTTCTTACACACGTATATACATTCCTATACATTCCTTAATTATTGTGTGACAGGACAAGCATAGTAGTGGAAGATAGATTTGCATTCGAGGATTTAGAGGAGAACAGATGGCAAAGCAGGATCATTTTTCAGGTTTGATGTGTTTGCAGACACATTTTTTATCCTACAGTTGAGTGTGTGCTCTGTCTTTCAGCCACCTTGCACGCATTACTGGACTCACAAATGAGTGTAAACTAACATAATAACACAATATGGGAGAAAAAAACATTTAAAAATGTCAGTGTACTCTGAAATTAACAGCATGAAACACTTACTGTATACTGTACAGCAAGAAGGAGGACAATATTTGTCCATCTTTAAGTATTTACTGCAGTTCCACATCATATTCATCATAGTTTTAAGACGGAAAACAGGCTAAAGCCATTTGCAGTAACTACCAGACAGTCACTTTCAGCCTCTCTATCAGCCCTATAAACTACAATAATTTGTTTTCCCTCTTCCGTTCCTTGCCCTTCACCCCTCACCCTCTAAGAAGCAGATTTCACAGTTGGGTTAAGCTTGGCCTTTTGGGCAACATGATGGCATTTTGCTGCACTGCTCTGACATGCAGCCGCTGCTCATTGTTCCAGGATTCAAACAAGCATCATTATCAAAAGCCTCCGCACAAGGTACCACTGGAGCACCGTGAGCATTGAAGGAGAAAGACTGAGGTGGCTGGCCGAGCTAATACTTCAATCTCCAGTTAACACCCAAATGGTTCTTTAAATTCTATGGCTGGTTGACTTGCCTGGAAAGAAATTACAGGTTTGAATGATTTGTGATTTGACTAAAATACCATTGTTGGTAAAGACTGACCTTTTTTCTCCTCACTTCTGGTTGCTTATGTGTTTGGCATTTATGCAGCTCATGTACTCACTTAATGTCTTTCTAAGCAAAGCACTGGATAAAGTTGACAGTGTAAATGTAAAATGCATGTTAACTACATAAATATTACTGCTATTTACATCCTGAAGCTATTATGGGAAGAAACCTTTATTAATATAGGGCTAGGCAATAAACAATAAAGACAATTATTACTAATTAGAACTCATTTCGTCTGTGTTTTGACAGACAACACAAAAAGCTAATGATGATGAGAATAGTGCTGAACCAACCATGTGGCTGTAACAGACAATCTAACAAATTCTGAGTGTGGTGAGGTATTGTAGAGATATTTTGGCATATTATTATTTAAAGTCCAACAGGTAGCACAGTAGCTTGAACTGCAAATTGTGCCCTGCAAAGACAGATAGTAGCACTTATCTTTTTTGCAAGATGCTTTTTTGCAAGACTTTAGAATTCCAGACTCAAGCAAGTTCTGGTGGACCTCCTAAAATCAATCGGTGACATACTCTCATGACAACAAGAGACCATTAGTCTCCACTTTCTCCAGCACCATGCCTTACGACAAAAAAGACACAGTGATATTACAAATGTTATAGTCTATTTTAAAAGACGTAATGACAGCACGGTCGAAAATGTGAATTTAAGCGACTGAATTATTATTATTACTTATTATATCTTCACATCTCAGTTATTACTAATGGAGCAGAAAAAAACCTTTAAGCTTGACACAAATAGTGATTTGATTTATATGGTAATATATATTGATATAGTCTGATAAAAGTTCATATCACCGAGCCCCAACTTAATGTATATTTTACTCTTCATGAAGCAGATCGCAGATTGTGACATTATTTTTACTATGAGCAGAACTTCTCTATATCACGTTACTCTCTTCAGATCTCACAAAGAGCAGATCAGTTTAGTATGTTAATTATTTTCCTCTGGTGACCCTTAACACAAGACCAGCTGGAGATATGTGACAACCAAACACGCCAGTTCTGACTTGGAAACCTTTATTTACCCTAGAGAAAAGATGAGCTGCCTGTAGCCTGAATAAAGGGCTTTGGCTTCACTGAGGTTGAGAAAAGGGACATGCTCTCCAACCATGTAAAGCCAAATAATCTTTTTCCCTCATTCCAAACCAGTGATTTTGCTCACAGTATAACTCTAATCCCCTATCCATTTCCGTGATGAAGGTTGGAGTGTCAGATTTCTGCTGTAATGCTGGTATTAATCAAACCTAACAGGTAACAATGACCCCTATAACCCACATTTCAGCTGGTCTGTGTGTGCTCCTTTAACACACGTTTTCTGGCTTTATCTTTTTCTCTTGTAAATTATTATATAAGATCTGTCTGAAAAAAAATTTATCTCAACATATATAAGAATTTCAGATGTGGTTCAGTTTTATAGCAAAACCATATGTCGGATCTTTATGATACATAAGCTTTTGACCACTGGTGGTGATACGGAGCCATAAAATTATGATCCACTAATCTACAGGTGGATTTCTGTCGGACCAGGAGGTATAGTAGAGACAGAAAAGAAAGCTTTAAATAAATTTATTTGCATGCCCATGAGCAAGTTTGTGGTATAACACTTCCTTACCTGCACTTGCTTATTGCTGTGTCATTTTCAGCTTGTTTTGCTTCACGTCATACAAAGTGTAGTTGTTTTAAATCCCTCTCATTTTGTTTCTGTCTCACGCACACATGTGGACATGATAGATTGTGCTCATGCTCCACATCTGACCTTTTGATTGTTTGCTTACTAAACCATGGTGGTGCAGAATCCAAGATTAAGAGCAATTCATTGTTATGGTCTCGCATTGGTATGGTGCACCCCAATGGGAATATAGTCCAATAGTTGCTTGTCTTTTTTGGCTTAAATACATGCCAAATAAATTGCCAAATACACTTGTAATATTAATTTTACAAGTTTTCTGCAGCTGCTGTTTTTCTTATTTTGAACACCTGGCATGTGCAACAAGTGATAATATGATTCCCTTCAGTGTTGGCATCCATTTATTTCAGAATAGTCTTGGGAGAATGAAACTTGGCTGCAACTGCAACAGAAGGTTATATGACCATGTCATTTTAATTGGTTCTCATTAATCAGTAAATTAGCACAACATTCTGTAATTTCTTCTTAAGTGTTAATGCCAACTTTTGAGCCACTTGTCTTCATCCGTTAGTCTGGATATCTTTGAGGTTATTGTTGCTAATTAAGCATTGCAAAGTAAAATGTGAACAAACTTTTTTAAGAGGTTACAAAATATTCCCTCTAAAGAGAGGCATCAGGGGCAGAGAGAAAGAGCTGAGGGAGGCAAAGGAAGAGGTTCTTCTTCGTAATGCAACCAGTTCTTAAACCATTTATCTCCATTAAATATTTTCGTCTGTACACCCTTTGTTATCTATGTAGGTAAACATTGTTCTTTGGACTGTAAAAGCTATATATTTTGTTTATTTTAATCTAGACTATATGCACTATAGACTATATGTTTTGTCTGTTTTAAATGTATGTATGGTGTGTATATGACATTTTGTGGTGCTGTGTGTGTGTATTAAAAGCTATATGATCCCTGGCCTCCTCCACCATGATTCTCCCAGCTAGCAGTACTTTAGACAACCAGCTAGTATGCTCTGTCTAATTATAGGCCTACACACACATAACACACAAACAGACCAAAACATCAGTAAGTGCAATCCTTGGCGTCAACGCAAGAAGACACTTTGCCAACTGTAAATGAAAGACAGGTTTTCTGTATCTCTTTGTCTCTCTTTCTATCTCCTCTCCCTTAGTCTATCTTTCTCCATATTTTCATGCTTCAGTGTAAGACAATCTAGCTGATGCTGTTACCACTCTGTGTTTTACAGCAGGTCAGGTGTGTTTGTCAGGTTTTCTGCAGTGCTATGAATAATATAATCATACTGTGTTTGTGTGTGCATTCCCGTATATTTGAAGTTGGTTTTAGTTCTTCGCTGTGCTAAGCTGAATCAAAGTAAGAGCAGTCTATTTACATTTTAAACTAATTCTATGTCACACACATTGAAAACTACTGTACACCTGTTAAGAATGATGAATTTTCTCAAGGAATAAAAATAACACAGGCCTTATTATTTGAATTAACATTTTGCACAATCCAGCATGTGCTGGATGCACATTAGTTGTCTAAGGTGGATAAGTAAATGGGCAAGTAACAGGTATAGCTGTGTTAATGTTAATTGACATGTTGCTATAAACATCCCGAAGAAAGTTTCACATATAAGTGATTTTCAATTACAGCATGAAAACAGCCAGACAACAATTACAGCACATATCCCTCAACCTGTCAGCCCACCAAATGAGATGCCACACATGTACAACAGGGGGGGGTGCATAGGTGAAGACACACATAACGAATACCACGAAACCCACACACAGGCAAAGACACAGCATTTCATACCACACATCGAAGCATCATGGTCAATAATAAACACGACACACACACACACAAATTCTACAATGTATGCAGGCATTTACAACAAATGAAGAGCGTTAATGAAAGTACTCTCACAAAACACACTAACAAACACACACAAGGACGCACGCTAGGGGGTTTAGGCTCGCATCAGCAACAGAGCTGTTTACAGACAGGCCACACTACAGGGAGACTCTGTGACATTTCAGAAAAGGATGGTTTTAGTTTAACAAGCATGGGCCTTCAAGCTTAATTGGGAGTGTCTGAGAGAGAGAAAGCAAGAGTATGGTGGTAGAGGATCATAGTTTGTCAGATAAATTTAACCTCACTTCATTCAGTATCAACACACACACACTCTGAAGGCTGTGTGTGTTCCTGTGGTTAGAGCTGAGTTATATCAAAGACAGAGTCTCCAGTTTCTCCTCCATATCCTACATAAAAACAACTTGCTTTTCTCTTTTTCTCAGTTACGATCTCTCCTCCTACTCACACATTGCTTCCCAGACATTAGTAAATGAGAAGATTTCTCATCAGATATGTAGACATTTATAAATTCCAGTGTTGAATAGGAGTTTTTGAATTCAGTCATATGTACTATACAATTATGTAAATGCAAAGTATACAATATGGCTGAACTTGAAGTCACAGCTTTTTGTTTGTTGTCTACACAGTCTTTGTATTAGCATTTGCTTTGGCAGCTATCACAAAGAATATAATTGAAAGCTCTTTGAATGCTGACAGTATGCTAATGCATATTTCCCCAGAGTTGTCATTAAGCTCAGTGTACCACTGAAAGGCGTGGAGTTTCCCTGCTGGTTTGGCTTGAATTATGCCCGGTGTGAATAGCTGCTGACACTCCATCGCTCCACTCGGTAGCAGTACATCCTTTCAACATACATAGTAAATATTAACTGAAAATAAAAACCATCCATTAGACATTAGTCCATTTTAAAACATTTAAAATGTCCTAATCATAAAACTGATATAGTATAGATGTGTACATGTACAGGAATAATTCTTGTAGTAGATAATTCAAAAAAGATTTATTGTTGTTAACTATGTAAAGTTTGCTCCAGTGAAATGAAATTAGACAAATGAATGGCCAATAACCATGTTACAGATGTCAGAGCTGGCAATGGCCAAAACTACAAGCATGCAGTGTGTCATAATTAAATCATTGTAAATGTATTGAACATTTTGACTGCTCAGTGGCACTGGAGAAGCAAGGGTACATTTGTCAAGGAATTCACATGACGCTAATAATGTTTAAAGTCCTTGTATATTCCAAAATGTGTTTATTGAAATGTTGTTTATTAAAATGTGTGTTTAGTCATACTTCATTTAGATGTTTGACTCTCATTATGAAGATTGATGTATGAGCAGTGTGATGCACTGCAACCTAAACAAATGTAGCTTAAGAACGTGTACATTCAGTATTTGAAAAAAAAATATTTTTAAGAGAACATTCATCCATCCATCCGTTATCTTAACTGCTTTTCCTGTTAAGGGTCATGTCGTGTGCTGGAGCCAGTCCCAGCTGTGACTGGACAAGTAGCAGGGTACAGCCTGGACAACACAAGACAGAACAGATTTATCAGTAACAGATATAAAGTTAAATTTTAAGAATATTTATCTAGACATCTTTTTAAAAATATACTGTATTAATTACTATGTCTTAAACATATCTTAAGGGCATATTTAAAACTGCTTACATCAAACTGTGTGTACATTTTCTTTCCTCCCAGCAGTTGACCTGTGTTCTGTCAACAGCCAGACCTGTAAAACTGACCACATCTTGCTATGTTTTCAAAGGCTAGCGTTAATTAGCTAGTGTAAAATCCTGCTTGTTAAATAAGTGTTTGGTGTTTGAGGGCATCATTACTTCTACTGTGTAATATGGTGTTATTTGTTTTTGGGGATTCTAAAGCAAGTCAAAATATAGTGCTTGAAGTGGTAAAAGGGTCAAGGTTACACTTAATTCCATGGTTTGTGGGTGAGAAAGCAGCATTTGACAAGTATATAAATCATTGATGTGTCTGTGTGTGTTTGTCTGGAGGGTCTGCTTTGAGTCTTAGCGTTGATGTGATAATTGCTGGGTTGTGAAGAACACCCATAACTAAAATAAATGATCACTCAAACTTAAACAGTAAGAGACACAAAGACACAGCATAGGAACACAGTGCCTTTTCTAAATATCTGAAATGTGCTATATACTTATGGAGAGGACAAGAAAATGTTGATCAATATGTTATTTTCTATGTGTGCTACACAGTTACCTGCATTTGCTCATTTACATTACATACCAGTTACATTTCTCTAAATCTGTCGTGCTTTACCTACCATGGTCTACCTGTAAAACGTTCACTTGATGAGCATTAGAGGCTATCATGTTGTCGCTCTTCAAACAATAATTGAGAACAAATGTGGAGAGGGAGAGTGTTTAATTGGGGATGTCAAGCAGAGGGGCGGGTTTGTTGGGCACCTAGAGATCTGCTTATCTCTTTTCGCATTCGAGCTGTTTAAAGACTAAATTATGCAGATTGCAGTTTTTTTTTTTGAGTCCTAGTTGCGATGTGAACTTGCAGTGACTTCTGCTCCCCACCCCCTTCGCCAAGAGTTACTTCAAAGCTGGGAAGTGATCAAAGACAGTTGAAAAAATAAAATCCCCAATGTACCGGCACCCTGCGTACATATACAGCTTCTGCCTGTCTCAACACCACGCACTGCCTTACTCAGAAAACAAAAGCAAGCAACGCTGTCTGATGTTTCTCTTTTTTAGTTTTTTAGGGGGGGGGGGTTTGTCTCCTCGGGCACAGTCCTGTCAGACATTGCGACGTTTCAATTGATTTCCCTTTTCATGCATATGTGTGTGTTCTATTTTAGAACATAAGCCAAGAGACTAAATTAGACATTAAAGGGTATGTATAGCACGACATGTCCCAGATAACACATCACAGGCCTGGATGTGAGAGCAGACTTGTCATAAATGAAAGTACATTTTAAGAGCTGGAGAAAGCTCCTCCCCAGTAAAAAAAAACAAAACACAGGGTTATTGGGGGTTCAACATCAGTGACGGATTTTTGTCTCTGAGGCAATCTGTTTATCCTGCAGACATAAACTTAATACCCTTCCAATAATGTCTGATAATTAAAACGTATACATATACATGTTTCATCTGCCATGTAAAGAAATGAATGATTTATAAGCAGCCTTCATTAGCAAGAGGGGTGGGGATGGGGTTTGAAAGTTTTTCTAATTAAGATATCACTATCATCATTCAGATTTTTCTCATGAATTCTGATGGACTATATGCAGATATCCTTTTGTCACAGCCTCATCGACACAATTACTCATCTAATGCAAAAGCTGGTTTCACACCTGTACACAGAGATCACTGACCTTGATCAGTCTAACTACCAATCAATCCATGCATTCACAAGCACTTTTCAATCCTCCAGAGGACAAATAATTTTATTTTAGGGCACAGATGTGGGTTACTTTTGTGTTGTTTCCAACTAACAGTGCAATTTTTACTCTTTATAATTGAGTTATAGTGAATTGAAATATAATTATATTTGCAAAATCGTGATATGTTAATGATGGACACATTTGTTGCACTGTGGCCCAGAAAGTTATTCTCATCATTTGTTTTATGTCCTTAAACTCAATGGTTTTTTGGTTTTTTTTTATGCTGGCACAGAAATGCAGCTGGTGATACCAGTACTCAATAGCAGTGCCACTTTTGTTGTGCGCTTGTTGATTTCTTAGCACCTGTTTTCTGGCGCAGAGTGAACCTATTTGTGCCAAGTTGGGTGGAGTGACACAGATGTGATCGTGTTTTTTCAGAACAGAAGGCAGAGCAGTTATTTGCTAGTCATTCTGGAATGAATCTGTATTTGCACCTGCTCAGACCTCCACTTATCATTAGCTCAAGTTTAAATGGCAGTTTGTGTGCATTTTTTTTTCAAGCATACATTTCCACACACTTCCAGTGTGGTGCCATGAAATTGATCTGCTGTACAGCATATTTCTATTTCACATAGATCCTGACTTTATACAGTGAAATCATTTGTAATGCAGCAAGTGTCCTGGGCTCTATCAAAGTTGTCAGAACATTTTAAAGTAAAATCTGAAACCTACTTTCCTCTGGATATTTTTTTCTCTCATGATAAGGCTGTTATCAAGAAGTTTTTATTTGTGCTTCTTCCATACAATGGAATACTTGTATCATTGTAAACATGGACATGCATGCAGACATGTCAAGAGCACAATAACACTAAAACATATTCAGCTCAAAAGATAATATTCTTATGTTTCCTTTTTAAAAATACACACACTGGCCACTTTATAAGGTAAACCTGTACAATCAGTTTTTGGGGAAACTGTCAGAAAGGTGATAATTCTACTATCTGTTTATTATTGTTATAGCGGTTGGTGGAATTATACTGGAGTATATTATACTAAGAGGTGTTGTATATGGTGGCCATAACATTAGAGCTTAGCTGCTGTATGTATATCTATTGTAACTTTAATTTAAAAAATGTCAGCACAATGACACTTCTTTCACCTTTTCACATTTTCCTCACTGTATCCCTCTATCTTCTCATATATGAGCAGCCCCAGTGCGAGAAGTGAGCCAGTGACCCCGGGCTATCAAAGGCTTTAACTAGCAGTAGGTGTCTCTCAATCTGCCGGACTGCAACAGCCAAGCTTGTTAGTCACACTAGTGGAATTTCGTGTGCACACATATACACAAGCACAGGGGTCCCGTGGATAGACTTAATCCAGCTATTGAATGCGGCAAGCAATGATAGCAGAACTAGGTCAGTTCTAGAGAAGACTGTGGTGTGAAACTGTTGCCTACAGGGTGAATTCAGCTCTGAACTTTGGCTGACCCCCCCAACAAGTACAGACATACAATGAACCCTCAGAGTTTGCAGAATGGAATATGTTTGAATTAATCCTGACAACGTCACTGATCAAGGTAAAACGTAAGCTTAAACTGAAGAAAGAGTATTTTGGACATGGATAAATTAAAGTAGCTGTACTTGTGTTTTCTTCATGCTGAGATTAAGGAGGAAAGGAAGTTTAAAGCTGAGGAGCTGGGAATGGCTCCTCTCATGGTTGCACTTCACAAAGACATTTTAGGAATTACTCTTTCAGGTAATGATGTCAAGGGTGGCAAGCCAACACTAACACGTGTCCTAGGTGAACATTCCTGCAACCATTCAGAAGACAAGCAGTTAGGACCATGGGGTGGATGTTTATGGTTTTTATAATTCTATCCATTTAAATTAAAATTTTCAACACAGCAATGCATGCACACGATCACCAGTGCATGTGAATCCTGCATCCAAAATCCAAGGTCCAGAACCCAATTTCAGTCTGAAGCCACCAACGCCACAGCTGTCAGTGAGGCATGAATGTTAGGAGCCATAATGCAATATTTTGTCGAGGTGAACAGTGGCAGAACTGCCACTATGCACTGGGTTGAACAGCTCCCACATTTTATCACAATCTTAATGTGTTCAGAGGAAAATGGAAAAGTTCTTACTTTTCTGGTTTCACCCATCGACAGTTTGAGGTTGGAATTTAAGTGGTAGTGCTTGGTCACAAATTTGCGTTAGCATATTGCCTGTTGTGGAGCCATTTCAAACTGTCATTGCTCTTTGTAATGGTAACACTCTGCACCATTAGGCTTCAGCAACTAGTCAAAGAAATGGTTTATGTTAAATTTGTATAAGTGAAAATGCAAATTGTATTTTTACACCACAGTAAAGGTTAACAGTTGCAGAGACAAAGAAGCACTTTGCTGTGTATGTGTGTGTGTGTGTGTGTTTGAATTGGAGAACAGGGATGTTGTGTGTGTATGTGTGTGTATATATATATATATATATATATATATATATAGATAGATATAGATATAAAAACTTTGCATGTGTGCACTTTTTTCGTGTCACATGATTGAGTATAAGTACATATTCAAGGTACATGTAATTCTGAATTTGCATGTGTGTTTTGTGTATTTTTTTCCTCATATTTTGTGAATCATGTGTATGTTTGTACTTACATGGCTGTGTATCCTTGTTATCTATTGCCTGGTGCAGCTGGTAGGCAGCGCATTCGGCTCCTTACATTAAAGCTGATGTATGCTTATTGAGCAGCCAGAGGCAGAGACTGGAGATCTGATTTATAAACCAATACAGCTTGTTTCATGGGGGATTGATCTGCCTGTGTCTCAATCACTGAAGCATTCTCCTTGTCTTTATTCGGAGTGACAGCAGGTAATAAAGGTATGACAGGGTAAGAGAATGATGAAAGTGTTTACAATTATACTATTTAGTACCATCACCTTTTCTGACATTCATATATTACGGTGTATTCCAGACAACACTAATGTTGTTATATTACCCATGATAACTGTAATATCACAACACACATGATTCTGTAATATGTGATTTATTGCAATATGTTGTAGATTATTATATCTTGTAGATTACACAACATGAAGCAAGTAGAGAAAACGGTCTCACCTAAAGGTTTTAATTACTTGATCACGCCACAGAATAAGGATTAAAAATACATTTATTGCTAAGTAGATTTAAAAATACAAAAATAATTTGTCTGGTGACATGGTGCAAAACTATTATATACAAATTACAGTATGTACAAATGGTCGCCGGTTGACCGCAGTAGTCGGTACTGTTTTCTGGCCTGCCAGCGGCGCATGAGTAACAAAAACTGGCTTCTTCATCACAGCAGCAGGACTAGTGAGGCGTTCAGGGAAAGCACAAAATGTAGGGTTGTGTTTGTTTGAGAAACTTTTTTTTACATTTTTTTTTACATTTTGAAGTAGTTAAATAATAGAAATATTTTCAAAATGCATTAAATGCTCATTTAAGTTCAGATTTTTTTTAATCTCTAATTTGTAAATGTTAAATTGTTGGTTTTTATCTGAGAAAATAAGGAAAAAGAAACATCAGCATTATAAATTGCAGTTGGCCACCCTGTTATCTAAAGATCGGCACTGGCCATTAAAAATTCATGTCGGTCACCCCACTACTTCTTAATACAGTTTGCATGTTTGTCTCTGAATCATCACTCTCAATGTAACAGACTCATAATGTGATGTAAAATGTGGCTGTAACACATGGTCCTGAAAATGTATCCTTACTATGTTAACATAATTTATACGTTTGGCCTTAGAACTCTTGTCTAAGTGTGCATGACTGCATGGCTTAGAATAAGTTTAAGAGAGCTCCTTCCTTCTGAGTGTTTACTGCAGCAGGACAGGATCACGGACAGTGATTAACATTATATTAATGTCAAGCACTAGAAGACCCAAGGTTGTTGAACCCAAACCTTTGCACCTGACTGCCGTCTGTCTGCTGTCTCACACGCGCACACACAATCAACAAAAAGGCCACTTACCGTCTACCTGGTTCTCCTTCTCACTGTTTCGCTTTCTTTGTGTCCTTTCAACCAACACTGAGTTAAAAAGAATTGATACCATAAGTGAAAACGCCTGCAGCTGCGGTTTTCAAAGCTACAGTACAGACAAGAAACCAACACACACACACACACACACACACACACACAGTCTCAGGCTTTCAGTTGCAGTAGTGAAGAAGTAACCATTCCATTTCATGTGTGAGGGTAGGAAAGGGATCATTTTGTTTCATGCTTAAAATGTGTGTGTGTGTGAGTTTGTGTGTGCGTGCGTGTGTGTGTCCTAAACTAATTCGACAGATACTGATCTCTCTTCCAGAGAGAGACTAGGATTGTCAGTTATTGAATTGTTTACTGTGTTTTCATTAAAATCTAGTTTGGTATGTTGAGCCTGGGATATTCTAAAACAGTGTTTTACTTACGCTAACAATAATACTGGTATTTAAATCCAACTTTATTGTTATGGTTAATATTGATCCTTAAACACCACAATGTTAAGATAAAATATTGCTTCATCTTATTCCCCTCACATACACAGTAATCCAGTAATTGTGATTCATTCTCCGGTGATCTCTGTGTGTCTTATCAGTATCACAAAACTAGTATAAATAGAGCTTGAATGCCACAAATAAGCTTCTTTTTAGGGACAACATGATTAACAACTGATGGAAGTTAGTATCCTGAAAAGTGGGTACAAGTTTTATTATAACCTGATGTATACTCATTGCCCTCTTTTTTTCTGGTTGCCATTTTGAGAATGCCATTGTTTCAATGCAGCAGCATATTCTATCCCACACCTTGCTGCAGCTAGTGTAAGAATATATTTACTTTCCTAAAGGTGCATTTAGTCATTTGAAACTGAACTTAACACTGCACTGCAAAGGAAAAGTCTAATACATTTGTTAGATTTATGGAGTTTTAAAGCACCTTGCTTTTTGTTCTAAACAGAAAGGACTCGTGATTCACTAGAAAAATTATGCTGTGCCTATCATCTATTGTCTAATGCACACCAGGTGGACGCAGGAGAATGGAGTCTTTGCAAAAGAAAGTGTTCAACTTTTGCATATTGTCAGCACTAACTTTATCACACACATTTGCAGTGTTTTCACAGACATTTTAAGTCATAGTTGGAAAACGTGAATTTTGCATATTTGCATTCATATTTCAGAAATTCAGGCTCTTGTCAATTATATAGAACACAAACTGTGCATAATGTAATTTGTATCCATTTAAATACATTTGTTTTTTAACTTTGGTGGATAGTCGGAATAGAGTTTATTGATATGATCAGTACTGACACAGAGTTGCTTACAAATAGCTGATTCATTTTTATTTAGGTGTATGTTTGTTTTGTTCAGTGTCACTTAAATTAAATTTGAAGGTTTGATAGACAAATCATGAAATCAATTGCAGAGTAAATTACAGTAAATTACAGAGTGTGCCTTTCAAAACAGACGTAATTTCCAGGGTTCAAGAACACAAACCATTTTATTTTGGGTATGCCATTTTTAATCTATGCACAAAAGAAGGTGTGCTTAATATACAGTGTAGTGTAATACATCAAAGCAACTTACCATAAAATGACAGTCAGACCCAAACCTAAAGCAACAGCTTTGCTTTACATCTGTATATAATTATTTATGATTTATCCTTTATGATGTTGCATAGAGAGAAAAAAATTGTGGACTTTATGGCACGTTGCTCAGTTTCATATCGACAGTTTCCTCATATCCGTGGTTTGCTCTGCAGGAGCAAAGGGTTTCTGTCATAGGCCTGAGAAGACCAGAAGGCAGGCATGTGTCCAGGCTTTCTGTAGGTTCCAATGCAGGTGGTTACAAGTGCAGGAGGGGGAAAACCTCCGCCTCTCTGTGAAATCCAGCAGGAAATAGACAAGACAACAAAAGGGAAATGAGCAATGCTGCAGTTAATTAAGTTTGTTTGAAAGGGCCTGATGAAGTTAAAAATGTTTGTGGTGTACTTACAGTATGTGTGTTTGTACATCACAATCTTGTAAACAGAATGTCACTGCGTACTTTTTGTGCAGGTTCCTGACTGAAATCTATGAGACATTTGTATATATCAGTTTATTATGAAATATACTATACACAGATTTTACATAAAATTGAGGATGATACTGTATAGATTGCCCACATTTGAGCTCATCTCCAACACAACGGTAGAAAGCGCATATTGCACAGCCTCAATCTGCCTCACTCTCGCTTCTAAGTAATCACACAGATGTCTGGCCATCTAGAGCCTGCCATGTTGAAGCCTGACCACACACAAACGCATACACACACAGAAACGCATCAAGTGTTCTGATTTGTCTGTCTGATAGTGCTGTCAGCGAGACTGGATGTCAGAGAGAAGGAATCTATTACAGGATCGATTTGGCCATGCAATTAGGTGGCAGTGGGAATTTCTCATTTCACTTTTCTCTCTGTAACAGTCGTCTCTTGGGATTTTTGAAGGAGGGATAAAGTGATACACTGCGATGGCTGGCAGAGGAATAGAGAAGTGGCAAGATTATGGGAGGAGGAGGAAATGTGTGTGTGTAGTTCTGTTACTTTGACAGATGTGAGAGGTGTTTAAGTTCTATCTATAGAAGCTCATAATGAAAGAGTGGTAGACTGGATCACATTCATCTGTAATTGTTTATGTTTCCTAAAATGTACATATATTATCTGACTTATTACAGCTCATCTAATGTTCTCATCTCATTTTCACTATGAGCTGCAACTAATTGGCCATCCTGAAAACTTAACAAGTTTAGGAGCAACTTTTCTGTTACACTCGCTTTTCAATTTGCATTTTATTAAATAAAAAAACAAACATCTGCCTATTTATATCACAGACGTGTTTGCATGTGCGATGTGCAAACGGGCAAATGTTTTAGTTAAGGGAAAGTTTTCTTATGGCATCCACACACTGCAGTTGTTCGCAACAACTCAAAGTTCTATAGTATTTCTAGGGACTGATGTCTAGAGTTATTTTCCCAAGTTTTGGTGGTCTTTTGTCAACTTTTTCAACAGTTGAAATATCAACAATTTCTATGAGGGATGATGAGGGATGATTCTTAGGGAAAAATATTTCTGGATACACCTAGGAATTAGTCAGGTCCAGTCCGTACTGTGAGTTGCATCTTATGTAATTTGACTGCTCTCTCCCTGATACCCACAGTAATGCCATGTGAGACAGAAAAATGATTTGAAATTTACCCTCATATGGAAGTTTCTCATTGAAACAGTTAGAAACATGTAGTTACGATTATGAAACCATCATACATTTGTTGGTTTGGTTAATGCACAAAAAGGACTTGGTTAGGTTCAGTAAAGAGAATGAGATTTGGCTTAAAATCCATACCAACTTTACATCACAGCACATGGAAAAATTGTCGAACAGTTGTGGATAAAAGCACATTTCATACTGGAATCTACCGTACTTTCAGTCTCCTGGTGTAAAACCTGGTGAGTTTTCTAACTCATTCATACACCCAAGCCTTCTCCTATCATGGACTAACTTTCTACTTTGCTCAGGTCATAATTACTGCAGCAATCTCAGGTTCCCTAACTATAACACATTACTATTGGTCATAATAATGTGCTGCACAGCTACAACTACAAAGAAACTACGAGATGGCACCAACTTTATTCCTATGACAATTGTTCAGTGGCGAATAGTCCTTCATTCTTCCAGATTCCAATCATAAAAATTATCCGGGTGTTCTGCACACCGCTAAAACCCAATAAAAACCTAATAACCTAATATCTGTGTAAAGTAAACACTTGATCACCTTTAGGGTGGCTTTCCTAAGTTCTGTGTAAATAGGCAAAGGCATCTTAAGGAAGGGGTCATCTTCTCAACAATATGGCAGGGCGTCTGTTTAAAAAGGGCATGCATCTTTAGACTAACAAAGTGATAGCTAATAACCTGAACTGAGCGCTTCTCATCAAAATTGTATCAAAATTGGTATTGAAACTTACAGAATTTCAGTGATATTGGTAAAAATTGATTCAATTCGACCAATTTTCTGTTATTGTGACAGTCCTTCTGTATGTTGGGATCATACTGTAGAGCATGCACTCTAGTGTCCAATCTTGGCTCCCCACACACGTGAATAGAGATAGAATAAAATAATCTTAAGACTCTTCTAGACTTTCCCAGTAATATTAATCAAATCAAATCAAATGGATAAGATTTTGAAAATATAAAGAATTAATATTTAGAGTTTGTGACACTGAGAAAAATCTATTCACCATTTTATAGCCACTTCTTTTTTAATATTTTGCTAAGAGAAAAGGGTGTTACATGATGAACACAGAAGTCGTAGAAACACAGTTCAACCACTGCACCAACATTTCTTCACAGCCCCAGTTTAGTCCTGGGGGCTTGACTCAAATAACATATGGACTCGTCTCGTTTTGTTACAGTAGGCCAGTCTCCAATTGGCAGAATTGACAGTCCAAAGATTTACATCCCCACATATCATGGAAATTGCCAAGCCTTCAGGAGTGTCAAGCTGAGTGGTAGATTTATCTGATTTCCTATTGTCACTACATAGTCATATGTAATGGCAGCGAGAGTTTTGTATCAGGACAGTGCCTGGCAGGACGGAAGAGGCCGGCGGAGAGATTTAATGAAGCTTCCTCTGCCAGCTAATTAAAATCTTCCTCTTCCCCGCTCTGTCATTAAGCAATGTTTTAACAGGAAGACGAGAGAGAAGATATCCTGGGAGGTTTTACTTTGCAGCTCTCCTGCAGTGTCAGGTGTGTGTCTGTGTGTGGGTGGATAAAGGGTATAGGTAAAATGTGTATACATTATCTATAATGCTGTCTTGCATGTTTCTATTTTCCTAGGTGTTTGTATCAAAGCCACTACTTGCCAAAGGTTTCCCCATATTTTTCCAATTATACTAGCCCAAAGGGGGTGATTCTGGAGACACACATGCATACACACTTGCAGCCAAAGTGCTCCTCGAAACAGAAGTACGCTTACACACTGTTCTCTCACGCACTCATTCTTCTCCACACCCTGTATGTGCCTGTGGATAGGCTAATGGGCTGCGGCATCATCCTCTGACATGAGGCATTTTTCTAATACGTTTGAACTGCTGGAGGACTCCACTGGGGTTTAATTGCAAGGGAAATACACAGATATGTACTTAATTAAATCCCTTTACTGAGCCATGTTGTCTGTATTTGCATTCTATTTAGAGGTGGTGCTACCCTATTAACTACATTGTGATTTACAAAAGAGCTTCTCAGTTCTTTATCAGGAAACATGTTTTGTTTTTTCTCTCTGTGTTTTTATGTAGACAGGAGCTGGCTCAAGGGAGCTTTTTGTCAAAGTGAATGTGTTGGAGAGCTGCACATTCAACAACTTTTAAATGATTTCAATATGCTTATTTTGATATACTGTATGACTGCTAGAGGGAGTACCTAGCCCTAGAGCCTTGTGACTGTATTAAACTTTATTAGGCAGGTTTTAAGTTGCACAACTGCATTATGGCAAATACACTAAACCCAAAGTGAATAGAAACCAATGGAACTTCATATTTGGTTCTTGAATCACTTCATTTGTGGAGTTAAACAGTTAAAACAGTTACAGCTCTTGAGTCTGCCTCTCTAAGTTCAGCAACTGTACTAACATGGCAGATGGTATAAAAAGCATTTTTACAAAAGCCACAGGGTTGTGATGGCCTAACAAGCTAAGGCACATACACCACCACCAGGTACATACACTACAGCCACAATGATTCTACACCTGCAACAAGGCTGTCTTATACAGTCATCCCTCATGTTTTCTTTCTGCTCTTCAGAATGTTTTCTTGCAAACATCATTTGAAAAATACACACTGATCAAACTGTAATTAATCTAAATGATGCTGCCTACTGTTTGTTTGTTGGTTTACCTATCTAACCTTTTTCATACACCAGATTAAAGACTATAAATTGTAAAGTTTCATAATTTCATTTTGGCAATCAGCTAAATAAGAAAAATTATCTTTAAACATCCAAACTCTATGCCAATCATTATGCAAAGTATTTTTTTTATTACTATACTTTCCAGGCAGCCATTGGCTTCTATTCGTTTCACTATCGAATGATAATCAATTGGAAGATATTGACTGACCATGTTAGGCTTTGACAATACGCATAGATTAATAGTTAAAGAAACTGAAGCTCTTTAGCCAAACAGGCATAGCAAGCTTTCCTACAAGCATAACAAGCTAAAATCAATGAAAGTTGTTTCACCACTGTATATGACATGGGTTTTATATGTCATGTTTTCATGTATCAGAACTCTAATCCAAAGTCATCTGTAGTGTGAGAAGCTAGCAGAGCAGTCTAAACAGAGCAGAGGTCACACACATGAGCAGTGGACTTTCTTACTTCATATAGTATAAAAAAGATTTTTTTGGGTATTTTAGCCTTTATTTGAGAGTTTTAGAGTCGAGAGGCAGACAGGAAACATGGGCGGCGATAGAGGGTTTCACATGCAGGTTCCCAGCTGGACTCGAACATTGCAATTATGTGGTATGCGCAGTAACCAATAGGCTACCAGTGTGCTCCAAAGTGATGGCCATTCTTAGCCCCACATTTTTCATAATGTAGGAGTATGTCAGTGGAGCAGGTTTTGTACAACAGTGGAGCTCTATGGCTCTTTTTAAAATGACCTGTGAATCCTTAAATCTCAAAAGAAAAGAAGAAAATCTACCTAAAACCAAATTCACAAGGGATTCACATAATAGCAATATCTGTATGACAGTCAATGATAGAATCGGCCCCTTGTGGTGCATCCATTTAACCACTGGAAGTCACATTGCTTGGACCAATGGCTTCCAACAGTGGTAGTGACAGCTTTAATTTGGAAGCCGGCGGTCAACATGATTAGTGAGCTGTAGGAGGCTTTTACAAAGTGGACCAACTGCCTTAGCCACCCACAGTGTGGGATTAGAGGAGTGCAGCACAAGCAATGAGAAGATTGTTAAGGCACATATCCTGAGGCTGTGAAGATCATGTGTGAAGATGCTTTTTGACAGGTGTGATTTTTATTTCTTTAAGAAAGGAGAAGGAAACTTTATGTTTCTTGTTTTAATGCATATACTAAATAATATGTACAGGGGCACATGCATAAACAGCACCTGGTGCTCATCACATTTGATAAGCTGTAAGACAAAAAATTCACAAAATGCATAATATTTTCACATGTTACACATGACAGCACAGTACATTCTACATACACACACCATCCATGCCTTAATATTATTACATATGCAAGCAGGGGCAAAGCCAAGCTTCATTTTCCAGCTGACAAGGAGTTGATGTTTTCAGATATGATTTATTGATCATGTTGAGCACATTAGTTTACCCACTGCGTTCAGTTAAAAAGCAATAATACATTTTACACCCCGTGTTCCATGCAAATGCAATAACACTAAACTAATTATGCAAACTGGGGACAGCAGTGTGATTTGTAAAAGCCCGAATTGTGCTCTAACTCTGAGCCAGCTTGAGTGAGATCCAGAGGATATTAGCAAGTAATACAGCAAGATTTGATTAATTCACACAGACCTTATCTCTCTCCATTGACTTACCATATATAGAAAAAGAGCCATAGGGCAGAGACAGCGACTGTGTTTACATGTCTCAGGAACCCACCCAGTGAATACTGTCTTGGCTGTTATTTTCTTTCCCATTCCTTTTATATTCAGTTTTTTCTTCAATGAAACTTTACTCTGAAAGTCATTTTGGCTTCTTAGACTTAAAAGGAACCATTACATTCAATATCACAATTATACTGGTGACATATAACTGTATATTTCCTACCTCCTATATAAGTCCTCCAATAACCTTTTTTCAGTCCCTCCAGGATTTTGCAGTGTTGCAGCAGCAACAATTAATGCAATTTTAGCCAATCCCTGTGAATTCCACACAACCTTGCCCTTTTGTCCAATCACCACAACTTTTCCGCAAATTTGACCAATCATAGCAGTCCCTCTGTCTAAATGTTGAGCCACACATAATCAAACTCACTTTCTTGTTCATTTTTTCACTTGCCAACAAAAAATACTGCTAATGACCATGCAAGGTAATTTACTGATGTGCTGCACAAAACCAGAGATAAACTGTTATCTCCCACCACAATGTTGTATGCACCGCAAAATTGATTGACAAACACTTTTTGGAAAATGGCTGAAGAGTGAGAAAACAGACAAGACAAATTATTGTTGCATCCAAATCTGCTACAAGTGTTGAAAAAAATTGAAGTCAGTTAGAATAATTAAGCATGGTTAGTGGCTACGTTAGCGCATCATAAAACACAAAGTGATTGAAGCATGCTTGAATGTTTGTGTACGAAGTTGTCTGTGTGTATGGCTGTGTGTGTGTTACTTACAACACTCAGAACAGTGAGATTTATTCTCACTGGAAGAAGCTGCTATTGGTTTATAAAGAATCATACAAAAAAGAACTGTTTTTTTATTGAAAACTTTTAAAACAATCAGGCATTTTAAGCTGCAACAACCCAAAAAATGCTTTGAAATTCTGGAGTGACATTTTGAGGCACAGTAAACGTACTGATTAGGTTACACACCTGTGGATGGTTGGATTGTATCTCTTGAACACAGACAAAGACAGGAGTGAAATAATTTGATGCCAAGAAATAAAATGAACAACTCAGTGTTTATCATGATTCCTTGTCTCTTAAATCTTAAAACCACAATAGAACTAAGATGTGTCTTGTAAAATAAACTACTGTTTTAGTTTTAGCACTGTTAATTTGTCGAACTTTGTTGTATTTCACTACCGAGTAACAGCATTCACTTATGAAAACTCCAAACTATAAAAGTTGCAGGATAATCCCTGAATGAGTATGCAAAGATAATCCAAATGTTATTTGTTGTGGTCCACACACATGCGTACAGATGATGGATGCACACTCATTCACGCCCATGCATATTTTGAAGGTATTGCACATTTACCACTTCTAGGATTCATATTACTGCAATCATAATTAATATTTCCTCATCATATGCTGTTATCACTCTATAATAAAGAAAACGTATTAAACTAAAATGAAAAGAAGGATTTGAGGAAATATAGCATCCATCAGCTTTATTCCTTCTCTCCCATCAGTGGTAATTGATATTTGAGGCCTCATTTTGTGCCCCGGCCTCCCTTTTCTTGAAATGAGCTTTTGGAGCGTAGAGAAAACAGCTGAGGCAGTGGAAATGGAATTGGTTGTGTGTCAGTGCATGAGAGAGTGGGATTATCCCAGTGTAATGTCAGCCTTATTAAACACTATTACAGTCTATAGATCAGAGAGGGATCTAAAACGGATATACTGCCTGTTCATCTGTGTGTGGAAGTGTGTGTAAATTGGGATTACATGCCCATAAATTAGAACTTTTTATTAAACATTCAACAGGGTCCAGTGAATCTGGTCCACCACAGACTCAATCCAATATTTTTAGAATTTCTATTATTAATAGTAGTAGTTTTAGTTGTACTAGTTGTAGTTAGATTTAGAATAGTATAGAATAGAACAGACTTTAATGTCATTGTTCAGAGTACAACAAAATTGTGGGTGCTCCAACCTGCTCCGGTGCATTTAAAAAGAGGAAAAATATATAAATATGCAATAAAACAAGGAAGAAAATGCAATACAATATATACACTATACAATATATTTGCAGAAGGCGATGAATCACTAATCAACCAGACAAGGAAATATACATTTAGGGTCATCATACACATGAGCACTAGACTGTCACTAGACAGTATGTAGTGGTTTGTGCCAGCACTACATAACATGACTTACTGCCACATCAAAGCTAAACTTTGTTTTTTACAATCCCAGCTGCCACTGTAGTTTGCCTGTGTTAGATATAAAATCAATGAAATTGAATTAAATGTTGGAGAACAACATATAGTAGTACAGTATAGTAGTATTTATTTATTTTGGGGATCATTAGTGGAGATAACTTTGACTGATGATTCTGAATGCAGCCCAGCAACTCTGACAACAAATTGCTTTTTATGCCTCTGTGCCAGCAATCGTAGTGACCTCAAGTTCAGCCAATCCTTGTTAACTGATATCCCAGGAATGTGTTGAGGAAATTTCTTTAAATTTGCCACAACTGTCCGCTGACACTGTGGTGAAATGTTTAGAATTTGGTGGCCAAAGGTCGTAGTCATGTCATGTTCATCCAGTTCTTGTTCTGAATGTGATGTTTCTTCAAATTTGGCACAGATTGTCACTTGGGATCAAGAATGAACGGATTCACTTTTGGTGATCAAAGGTCAAGTTCACTTGGACCTCATGTACATCGCATTCTCATCAATGCTAAATCTCAGAAACGCCTGAAAGGAATTTCATTGCATCTGGCACAAATCTCCGCTTGCAGACATGCGTAAACTTATTAGCATATGAGTCTGGTAAACTACAATGTCACATATTTGTGGAGGCATACAACCACAATAAGTTAATTAAAAGTTTTATTTTAAACCTTTGCAGTTTATCATATTGTTAATGACTGTTGTAACTTAATTTATTCTTCCTTTTCCCAGCATGATGGAATATCATTATTGTCATCTTTGCATTTTAGGTTGCTATGGCAACACACTAAAATGGTGCACAGTGTAAAGGTAACAGAGGAATCTCACAGGCAAAAACAGTATATCTGACACAAACTAGTCACCTGAAACCAGAAATTTGAACACCACCCTTCACCTTTGTGCTGCCACAAACTTATAGCAAATGATTCAGATTCAGATTTAAAATTTTTGTGTGTCCTTATATATTTGAAGTAGTTGACAATCTCAGTCTTCAGACACCTTTAATTTAACTCTGTAGAATAATTGTTGTGTGCTATCACACTGAGCTCAGGAGATTACTAAGTGACAAGTCTTGCTTATCTTAGACAAACCATAAAACACAAACATCAGCACTCTGTGTCTCAGACATCTCACCATATGTCCTGTTGCTCAGGTGAAAATTGAGTTCCACTGCTGTTAGAGAATAAGTACAAGGTAGAGCTAGCAAAACAGCCAAGTTGTGTCACATGATATGGCAGCCAGCTGAGCCTGAAGATATGTTTAACTCTCAGCATTTGGCTTATACAGCATCGGAAACAAGTTATTTTATGGTTATGTTTAGTCACTCACAGTACTAAAATTAGGGAAAGAGATTAGAGAAGTCAAGAGTATGTGAGCGTGAGACATGGAGATACTTTTGCAGAGTCTTGCTTTCTTTATTTCATTTGCTTTTCTGTCTCTTAATGAACTAAGCTTGATGCATAGATCTGGTGGTCTGGTCACTTTTCATCTGTCTGATGACACTCCAGAGTGCCACACACTGCCATCTTAGAAACCTTCCTGCCAACTAGAAGCTCAACCTTTACTCTGTATATGTCATCTCTGATATATTTTCTGTAGGTTACTGTGTGTTCTTCATGTTAGGTACGTGGCAATAAATGCTGCGAGAACACTGGAACATTTTCACATTATCCTCTTACATGCTGTGATACATTGATTGTCATGTTGCTGTGTGTTCCAAGGAGAAAACATTAAAAACATTAAATCCATTGCACTCATAAGGCGTCACTTGAACAAACTTCTCTTGATAAAAACTCACATAACTGTGGTGACATAAAATAACCATAGTACCACATTGTGAGTGAATTTGAAAATTCATGTGTGTTTGTGATTTCACTGAGTGTGCAGGAGGAGTGTGTTTTTCTCAGATCATTAACAAGAGAAACTTGCGCTCCAATTGTGCTCATACTCCCATAATTACTGGCAAATGCTTCCCGCTAGGCCCATGAAGGCACACTTCATCATCCCAGATGGCTGCACTTGAAATACTTTCTGTCCTTTGCTAAGCAAGTTCTCTTAAGTCACAAATACCAACTGGACCAGTGAGATTTACAGTGCACAGTAGCATGGAAACCATAAAGCATAGCAAGTGCATTTCCTTTTGACACCATTTGTGAAATTACCTATCAGGATTCAAAGTTACAGTTTGTTTCTGTGTCATTCTATAGCACAATGGTGACTGACACTAATTTGTATTTAGTTCAGTAACAATTTATAGTACATTTTCTGTTCTAAACACACAGCCTGAGTCTAGCTGTTTTGCAGGAAAAAAACCCTGACGCCAGTGTTTCACATTATTGCCTGAAAAAATACGTAATACAGTCGTGCTGACAGAAAACGACAACATAACAAACAATGCAGTCAAATAAAACTAATAATGACAATTGTGGCATACTATTTACCATTTATTATTATTATTTCCATTTTTTACATTAGTTCAGCTGACACTGTATGTAAAAAGTGAGGCATTTTGTTATTCATAGAACATTGTCGCTATTGTCATCTTATATTAGCCTGTGTAATGTTTCCTTTTGTTCTATCTTCAGGCCAAAATGTCACCTTTGCTTATTGTTTCTCATAATCCCACAGGCAGATTGCCATAAAATTTCCAAACACTTTTCATGTGTCTGTTGACAAAACCTGCTACCTTAATTTAAAATAAAATTTGTGGGTTTCTTTACAGTAATTGATGCCAGTTCTTTGTGTAAAAGCTATCACTACTAGTTCAAGCCAAAGAAGAAGACTGTGCCTCTCCCAGACATAGCTAGTTAGTCTCAGCAGTGTAGAGAAGCAAATATGTGCCCTGCCGTCTTTTGTCCCCTTCTGTTTTGGCAATTAGAGTTATCATTTTTTGCAAAGTTGTTCCTAAATAAACACAACACCTAGTATGCACTCATAGTGTGACAGAAAGATTTTCTCACTTCTGACATACTCCACCACATGTGTTGACATGCTTACAGCTGCTTCTCAGAAATCTGACACTTTTTACCAACACCTGTGCAGAATCACTCTCATCACTATGATTTGTTTCAGCTTATTATGTTTTTTTCTTTTTGTTTTTTTAACGTGGTGTGTTTTGGAATATATCGACGCAGTGTTAGACAGTTTCAATCAGTTTCAGTTTTGATACCATCTTCATTTATGTCACCAACAAACATCTTGTTGTCAGTGAGAGATGTTTGTCTCAAAGAGGAAAATGCAAATGTCTGCACAGTCAGAGTCACAAATCTTGAACTATATGCAATACTGTATGTATTGTAATGCATTGTAAATATTTTTCTATTCCGCATACACCTGATTGGATTTGAGACTGAGTCTTGAAAGTGAGATTTAGAAAGGGAAATAAAAATGAACAGAGGGAGAGAAAGAGAGTGACTGTCACCAAAGGCATTTAAATTGACTGATCCATTTTAATTTCACTCCAGCTCCATTATGTTGTAGTTGATGTTACTAAAGGGCTGCCATGTCATTATCGCACTCTTTTGTTTGTGCTGTTTTTGCGAAGACATTGTTGTTGTTTATTTTCCACAAGAAGGCCTTTATGCTAATGTGACCTCTGCTAAAGACGATTCGCTGTCGATTTAACAGCGTGTTAAAACCACAATCAGCATCAATCATCTGGAAGGAAGATGGGGAGTGAGAGAAAAGTTTCAGGTTAAGTCATGCTAATCTTCATAACACCTTATAATAAATTAATCAGGTCTATATACACACACACTGACAAGTGTTCTCGCTTCCTCAAGAGGCATATAGCCGTGTAAGCTTCATAATTAAACTTTCTCACAGCAAGAAAGTCAATAAGAATATTTCCCAAATGTGTTTGATCTGAATAAAAATGCTGAAGACACAGACAGAACAATTAAGTGTCATCACTCACCTTAAACACCTTGTAGACAGTGACACAGTCCACTAGTAGTTTATGGGAATGAACAATAAGTGCTATCATAGATTTAGTGTTGTGATCATGTATCAGATATATCCTAATACAGGTCAGGGCTATCTTGGAGCCAGTCAAGACATTCTCTCAGCAGTCCATAAAAGCAGTGCTTAACTGTTCATCCCAAAGCCTCAAGCAGCCACTGTTTTGTCTCCAAAGAAAGATTTAGAGAGCAACTCTGCTCTAGCTCAGAGATAACGGATGTCTTTTGAGAGGTTTACTACTCTGTTAGTTCATTTGGCACAAGACTGTTTCTGTGCTGCTATAAACATTGCCATAAAGGGATCAGTGAGGCTGACCTCTGTAAAGTCCATAAAAAGATCTTTGTCTCTGATAATGTCACAGATACAGTATGTGAGAGATGGCTGCTCCTGAATGAGCCCATTCAGCACTGTCTTCAGTGAAAACTGTCTCTTACTCTCTTGCCTTTTTTTGTGTTTTAATCTCCATCTCTCGGTCTGGTTGTCAGCCCTTTTTTCCCCTTTCACAGTGTGCTACTTTTTGTTCCCCTGTTACTTTTATGTCCATTATCAATACCTTTTACTTAGCTAGATGCTAGTGTTATAATTTTACTTTTCAATAGAACAGAAAACACTTTGATGCCAGGTGTCTGTGATGTTTCTGTGACTAATTCTCCGGTAGTGTAGAAATGTACAGGACATTCAGGCTACACAACAACTGAAAAGTTCTCTGATTGTGCAGCACTAAATTGCTTGTTACATGACTGTGTTATACAGATCATAATAACTATGGACTATATTTGGAGATAGTTCAAAGAGTACAAGCAACATTATTTTTATATAAATATAATAGAGTTTTCAAAATGCTTTAAAAATCACATAAGTTCAATATATACACCGATCAGCCACGGCATCATATCTGCCTGGTAATTTTAATGTTTTGATGAACAGAGGTCAGCATGGACACTGTGACACAGCCTTTATACAACAAAAATTAAGAATCATGGCCAGCATACTTTTTTTTCCCAATACTGACCCCCGTCCACCACAACACCGAAACCAACCAGGTTGTGGCTGATCAGTGTATGTTAAACCTCTTTATGTACTGGATTCAAATCCTTTATAAAACCTCTAACATTTCAGTCTGCATGTAGTCGGTGAAAAAGATCATTTGTTCTGATTATCCTTGTTAATTGCATAGTTTTACCAACAAAAATGGCTTGTATTAAAAGAGCCCATTACCTTCATTACCTGATCTCCAATAACGAAATTCAGTCAGTGAATCTTATCAAAGCCTATCTTATCAAAGCAATAAACCCTCACACCATTGTAATTAGACAGAAAAAAAATCTATGCAATTGATGAAATTCAAATAAATGTGGCAAGAGGGTGCATAAAGAAGCAAATTAACAAGAAATAGTGAGTTATTCCTTTGCTGAGGCTGAATGAAGAAGCACTCAACCCTGTCCTTATCGCAGAATCTAGCTTGCTTCTTCCAAGTTAGCCTTTGATTTGTTCCTTGACAGCCTGCTTACGTTATATTCTCTGTGTAATCTTAGTGTATTTAGATTATTATATGGTAATATTGTTAATATACAGTGGTATTAAAGAGAGGATAAAATATGTAAATAACCATAGTACATATAGATATGTCCTATGTTAAAGTAAAGACAAGTGTTCAGTGTCTGTATAGATCATAGATAAAGCGACAGATTATCATCAAACAGAAATAAAGATTCACATATCTAATAAAGTTATTAATAGTTTGCTGAAGCTTGCACACCAGGCGGCCTGCTTTTCCTCCATTACTAATTGAGCAAACACCATTCTCAACACTTCTACAGATATGTGTTGGAGAGGCCCACTAATCCTCAAGTGCAAATCAGAGATAGCTCTCACTGCTTCCAGCTAATGAAGAGAGGGAATAAGGCTGATGACTAACGATGAGTAACGAGAGATGGTCTGAAATGAAGAAGAGAGGAGAGATTTTCACTTTGAGTGTTTGAGAGTGTTGTTCCTGATTACATGTGAAAAACTATTAAACGTAGGTTTCAGAGTGCCTCTGCTACAGCTTATTTTAAGAGCAGCTGAAGAAGAGGTGTGACTTTTCACCATCTCTAGTGTTGTAATGCACATAGCATTATAACTCGTCTGTGTTCTCATATCTACTCCGAGTGTTGTTGGCTCAACCACAGGCGTGGTAGTGTATCTTATGTGTTCTCAGTGATATTGGCATCTTTTTTGGGGGGGTTTTGTTTTGAAGTGAACATGAATATCATGTTGAATGAGCAAGGAGAATAGGGTTGCAATTTTCCCCTGGAGTGTGATGTATATTATTACAGTATGTATGGAGAATGAAAAGGTGACTTGGCCCTAGTATTCTGTTAATATCCAAGATACTGTTTGTGCGGACAAAATTTGTCTTGTGTCAGCAGAGAGGAAAAGCAATAAGTGTTTCATTTATATTGTTTTATAGTTTTCATAGATGGGACACTGAGGAGAGTAATATTTATGTGGAATGAAACAGAAAATAGGGAATGTCTTCCATTTTTTCCCATTTGCGATAAGTTCCAGGCTGCATCCTGCCTAACGCCACCATCTCTGCAATGATCTCTCATCCTTTGCATTGCCGCCTCACCACGCTGCCTTTGATTTCAAGAGCTGAACTATTCTGCAACATTTGTTGATGTGGTTCTGCAAGTAAATGCTGCAGAATTGTGCTCCTCTTGGAATTGTTCTTCTTCGCTGACCACCAGGAGAGGAACCCACCATCATCGGCTATACACCGCAAGGGCTAAAGAGTTTCATTCACTCATGAAAAGCTTAGTTTTCCAAGAAAGAGTTAACTCTTTAAAATATCCACTGACTAAGGCTTGATCAAACCTGACCACATCATGTGCCTTTGAAAACTATCAAATAAGCTTGATTGTAAAATTAATGAATGAATCATGTTTTTTTTTAAATATTGTACATATAATTATTTTTGTGTATGTTTATGGTTTTCTTAGATAGCTGCAGTAGAGAGATGGAGTGGGAGACTGAAATAGGGAAGGATATTCGCTGATAGTTGCTGGCAGGATATGACCTGGGGATGTTGTGGTTCATGGTTGTCACTTTAACCCCTGTCACCTCAGGGTGTCTGCATTAAATTAAGCATGGCTTTAATAGCTTTCACTTAAGTTGATGTGGTGTAGGAGAAATACTTAACTACTTCCAGACTTTCACTGGCACTGCACTGTCGCAATCCATTCCATGAATTATTCACTATTCAGTATATAGATATTTACTGGGCAGACATTTTACCATAGAAATTAAATCAACTCCAGGTCCAACTCCAGTCTCCAGGACCTGTCTTATTGAAGGGTAAAGACTGTATGATATTTATCTATAGATACATAAAGTCCTAATCACACCTATTTCTGTTTAAATGTCTAATAAAACAGTCAAACATATATAAAACAAACAAATTTTCAGAGACAGGCCGAGACAGACACACAGGTCTACTCTCCATATATGATCTGTCTGCCAGTTGCTCCATTGTCGTTCAGGTCCAGTGAGGGTGAAGCAGCAGGCCTCACAAACCAATCTGCTGCCTTTGCTTCTCAGGGCCCTGCTCGGGGCTCCGAGCCCTGGGCTTGAAGATGTTCTGGATGACTTCCAGATCTCATTAACCTTGGGCTGAAGGCCCAGAATTAGATCAGAGCCCCAATGGTCAGTGGGTCATTCTCTCGTCCCCTACGATACAGTCAATCCTGACACATTGACACTGTTGACAGGTATCAGCTAGATAGAATCCTCACGACAACATTTTCAGCTATTATATATTTTTTTATTTTATTTAAAATGTTATTTACAGTAGATGTTTTAGAAACATCTACTGTAAATAACATCTAAAATGTCAGTGGATTACACCTATGTGGATAATACATGTAATAAATCACAGTACTGCATGTTCACAGAACTAGTAAAAGTCTTCATACGTTACGACATGTTACATACGTTATTGTAGAAATCATAACACATCTTATAAATGTAAAATCAAACCTATAACTATAGGTAATTATATTGGAGTGGCAATATAGCTCAGGTGGTAGATCAGTTGTCTATGACCCCACGTTCAGTGGTTCGACTCTCAAATCCTCCTGGTCACATGTCGATGTGTCAATGGACAACACACCGAAATTCTGTAGTGGTGCTGTCATAAACTATCTGCCAGGAGTCCAACAACAATTTCTCAAAGGGGATCAATAAAGTATGTCATTATTATTATCAGATATAGTAAAAAGAAATCATTGCTATTCTGTATGAAAGGTTACAATCATTTGGCTGCTATCGATGCCAATAGATGGAAAGTATGGTTAGCACAGGGAGGAAAATAGGCATATTAGCATCTGTAGCATATGTATAATACAGGTATTGTATGCAATGTCTGCTGGATAAGTATCTTCACTTAACAGCTGTGGTTGTGTATCTTCTGTGTTCCCACATGTTCATTTTAAATGACTGTTATAAGACTTGGTGTCTGGGTCAACAAAAAGTGCGGTCTGTGGTCACATCAGACAATACCTCTGTCTGACAGGTAAACACACAGTACAGTATTTCTTCTCAATATCAATACAGTTTTATTACAGTTGTTGCAGAGAGCAGGAAGGTTATGAAGGTACATAAGAACTTTATCACATTGTACATGTTCAATATACGTACATTCAGTTCTGATATGATACTATAACTTTTTTCATTTTTAACAAGTTGTAAAACATCTGTGACCTCTGTGTTGATTGAGCTGTTACAAAAAGGATTCATTACGCTAACATGACATACACACTTAGTCTTGCCCTGCTGCCTACTATTTTTTTTATTTTTTTTGGCTCTTATGCTCACTCATCACCAGACCATCAGCAGCCTAAGTCTTTTTCATCTGTATGGATCAGAAGTTACAATCATAGGAGAAATAATAATACAATTGTAAATGACTGATTTAGTGATATTCATTGTGTTATGCATAGTTCATATGTTTCCTAATGGGGTGAAAATTGTCCTTGATTAAACAGTGGTACTTGATTTTTAGACTTAGTCTTTCTCAGTCAAAGTATCCAGGCTTCTTTCACATTTTACTGATGTTTGTCACTGGTGTTGCCATGTCCACTGACATGTGTATTTGTGTGTGTGTGTACCAGCACGCGTGCGCTAACCTTCTTGCCACCATGTGTGTCCATTCTCGGGTAATGCATGGTCAGCCATTGTACAGCACCACTGTGGCCTTGGAACAGAGCGTGGCCAGACAGATTGCAGCAGGAATCTGTGAAGTTCGAAGAGGAACATCCCCTCAGTTCAGCGAAGGTCAGACAGAAGCATCATTAGGTTGACAGTCTAAAACAGACTCTAGTGGGGTGGGGGAGCTGACTGACGGTTTTTGAGTCAAGGACTCATTGGTATCACAGGTTAATGATGGAGGCAGCCTTGGTATGCCATGGGGGTTGCCACTCATCATACTGATAGCCCCTGTGTGTGTTTTAGTGCACTGTATGCACACGTGCTTGTCAAGTTTCTGAAGGTCATTGTCAATTTGAATATTTTTAAATTAAAACCACTGATGATCACTATTTGACATCTTTAAATGTGAACATTTTTAATAATCTTTGTCTTAGTCATGAGAGGTATATATAAGACTTTATACTGAAAAAGAGTATAATAATGATTGCATAGTGACATATAGAATCACTATGTCATAAGATATTCAATTATAGGTCTACAGGTCATCAGTATGATAAATGTGTAGTAAAACTATTGTGTATCTAATGCACGCAAAAACTGTAGCAGGGTGTGCCACGAGACCTTTCAGTAATTGTAGGCAATAAACAAGTAAAGAAGCAGGAGCACTTTGACCATTATGTAAATTAATGCACACTTTATTCCACAAGCTGATTTCAGTCTTCTTCCTAAAACACAAATCAATATCATTATATACGAAACCTCTGGGTCGTCCACAAGTACTTTACAGGCAAACATATAGGGTTAATACCTGTCCTTCAGTATGTTGACCTTTTGCATTACTCTAAGGGTTTCTCTGTGGGAAGACTAAACTATATTATCCTGTCTACTGAATACATGCAATACAGGAATTGTGTTATTATACATTATTCATTGTAATTGTCCATTTGACACTGTCTTGTACTTCTGCCTGTAAGTCTTTGCCGCATAACTATGTCATTAAACAAACTGTAACAAACTGGGACGGCTGTGGTTCAGGAGATAGAGCAGATATCTGCCAATCGTGAGAGCAGTGGTTCGATTCCCGGCTCATCCAGTCATATGTCGAAGTGTCCTTGGCAAGATACTGAACCCCCAAGTTGCCCCCGGTGTGTCTGCCATCTGTGTGTGAGTGTGTGTGCCTGTATGTGCGAATGGGATATGGGCTATATAAGTGCAGACCATTTAACAAACAATTCTCATACAAAGCAACAACACTAAAACACTTGGTGTGTGTAACCTCTTTGCTGTCTTAATTGTCCCCATTCGATCAGAACAGTCGTGGTTTCAAGCGCTTCCTTGTCCTCGCTACAGCTCCATTTATCACAGATAGCAATGGAGCCACACAAAAGCATTAAGTGCTTCAAGGTGAATCCCTTCAAATTGCTCGGCATGTGTTACCTTGGTAAATGGATGTGCTTGGTGATGGCAATGGAAATCTCAGGAGACAGGAGACACTTGCACGTCTCTGTTACATGGAAGTATTTTGAGAAAATGCAATTAAAAGACAGCTACAGTTATGGGTTAGGTTATGATGTGCTGACTCTTGTCTTAAAGCCTATTTTCTTTTATTTATTTTTTTCTTAATGGGGGAAGTTGTTTTTAAATGTTATCTTTCCGTTTCAGTTTCAAAGTGAAGTGCAGTGTATCATTTGTTGCTAGCTTGTTGTAAGTTCCATATTCTAGCATTAAGCAAATAATAATGTATTAACCAAACTCATCTGGAGCACCGCTTTCACATGCCTGAGAAAAAAGTGGTAGAAAACTTTTAACTTTTAAAACTAGGAATACGTGTGTTATGTATAAATGCGGAACGAACTTAAAAGCTCTTCATTATGTGCTTTCATACACAGGGATTCTGGTGTGAGTAGATCAGTTAGTATTGGATTACAACAATAACAGACTCATTTAGGCAAAATTTCATGCACCGAGCCTTAAATCCCCAGTTTCTGTTAGGAAACAATACAGGGAGTTACAGCTTTAGACATTCTTCATGTCAGTCTTCTTTGCCTCTTAGTGACTTTTCTGAAAATTCTGAGCTAAGTTGAAAAAGTAAAAATATTTAACTTCTAATTTTCAGTCCGATTTATGGAAATTTATATACGTGACTCACAAATACTATTTTTCTGCTCAGCACAGTTTTATGATATTTTGATTAGGTCTTTTTCACAGACTTGTCATACTGGGAAAATTACAGGTATTACTACGCTATAATAATATCTTTGTTCTATTTGGTTACCTTTGTAAGTTCTGACAGTGTGATAGTGAGCCAGCATGCACATGTACCTTAAAATTGCAGTTCAGCCATAATTGTATCAATTAATGGCCATAAATGGACATTTTCATTGTTCTTTTATTTAGTCACCTACTGTATTTGTTTTCTTAAACTTTACTTATCCCTTTCCTTCAGCCTTTGTGCAAACAAAAGCCATTGGGTCTTAATAAGCCTTTGTGCAAACTGTGTCACTAAATTAATCAGTCAGATAATATTTTTGTATTTTAATATCACTTACACTTTCATTTAGCATAAATTATACTTTGTGCATTGTGCTGTCAGTCCTGGAAGAGGGATCCCTCTGCTCTTGCTCTTGGCTTGGTTTTCCTTATTGAATTCAAGGGTCTGAGGTTCTAAGGATAGAGGGAGTTGTAAAGGAGACTGTAAAGCCCGCTGAGGCCAAGTTCACTCTTGATATTTTGTGATGTTAATTTGAGGTGATTTGATTTATAAGTATTGATCAGTTTTCTTTTATGCTGATGTGAAGCACTTGGAATTGTGTTATGAATGAAAGTTGACTTGACTAGACTTTAAAGGCCTTCTTTTTACAGTAGGTCAAGCACAGGTGTTATAAGTAATGTTAAAGATGGCTCCACTCTCATAATCATTTGTGTTATTTGTGCCCTTTCTTTTACTGTGATGTGTAACTGCAGTAACTCTGCAACTTCTCATCTTTCTCTGATGTCATTATTATTATTATTATTTTTTATTATTTGTTAAACCCATGGAAAATTGGAATAAAAAAATCTGATCTACTCACGATCTCTTCAAAATAAAACTATTATATATATAAATAAATGAATGAAAGACTTATAAAACCTCAACAAAAACTAAATGTAAAATACTCCTGGAAAACTACTACAAAACCTCCAGAGACAGGTGTAACAGTTCATATATATCTAGATGATTTCTCTCAAAGAACTTATCTGTTTTTCCACATGCCTCAGTTTTTAATTATTCATTAAGAAAAGCACACTTGCAATAAATATAAATTAGGCATTAAAGCTTTAACAGTCAGTATCCTCAGGTTTAACCCATGTCTCTATTTTAGTAATAAGAAGAAAAATATGTTTGGATTTTTGCATTGCAAATGTTTTGAATCTAGTTGAGAAAAACAAATCAAAAATATATATTAGTTTCATGAATATCTGTCTCTTTGACTGTCTGTTAAGCCTCTTTGTTTTTATGTAAAATGAAAATCATAATTTTTAATACTTTCTGAAAGTTCTGAAAGCCAGCAGATGGTCTCATTGTATTTTGTTGAACGTTGCTGCATCAATTTCCATATTTGTAAAGAAAACACAATTTTATGAATCTGATAAAAGTCTTTAATGCTCTAGGCTATGAGTTTCTGATAAATACAAGACACGATTAGCATTACTGATCATATAAATTTGTGATGATTATTGGCACCAGACAACTCCATTGTCACGTTACAGATGCTGTAGATGTGGCTGGGAAAAAAATAAACATTATTTCATGTCCCTCTGGACCCTTGTGCATAAAGAAACATTATAAAGCAACAGTGCGTCATATTTCTCTGTAACTTCGCTGTAACTGCTTAACAACCTCGCTCTTATATGTCTTCATTGTCTTTCTGTCACCCCCCAGCTTGCCACCCAGGCTTCTACAAGGCATATGCAGGAAACATCAAGTGTTCAAAGTGCCCTCCACATAGTTTCAGCTACGGAGAAGGGGCTGTTATCTGTCGCTGTGAGAAGGGCTTCTTCAGGGCTGACAAAGATCCTCCAACTATGGCCTGTACTCGTGAGTATATCATAAACCAGGGTTAACATTTAGTCATTACATATCACAGTCACACAAAAGAGCCTGAGAGCTTTCAGTCATAGTTCACCAGAGATGTTGAAGAACTTTTAACCTCTCTGCCTTTACTACGTCTAACCTTGACTCAGCGTGTTTCTGGAGAGTGATGACCAATAAGTTATAAATTTCTATAATTGTTTATTTGTATATCCAATTGTCTGGATAAGTTAGTACGGTGTCTATAGAGCTGATGGATTACTCCAGCAGTTTCTCTGAATTGCTGTGGCTGTAAATCCAGTTTTGTCTCCAGAACTTATTTGGTGTGAAACTGTGCATTAGACAGTCTCTGGATGAATTACATGGCTTTTGTTCAGCTGCTCCGTCTTCAGTGATGATTCACTGACTGTCATTACGACTTCATATTTGCATTAAATTACCGTTTAACCGGACTAATTCTCCTTTAATTAAAAAGTCATTTAGCTGTCACTGAGATAGACGGGGGCCACGTCTTACAGCTCTCCAGGGTGGAAGATTGTATTTGTCTTTTACACCATTGTGGGATGCTGTGAGTCTTTATTGCCCTGCAAGATGCACTGTCAAAAGAAATCTTTAAAAAGGCTTGAACAGCTACTACTGTAGCTACGTAACTTACAGATTAACTATAGTCTTACATTTCTACACAGTCTATAAGTCCTAATCAAACAGGTTTAGAAATGTGAGCTACAAAAACAACACAATGAAGAAAAGTAATTTATTTATGATGCATCTTCTTAAACTCTTTTATAATTCCAAAATATGACATGAAAACAGGTTAATGAGCATTGAATTTTGGGAATTTCCTAAATTAAATCTGAAAGAATCTAATGCAATGCCCATTTAAGATGGGCAGCTGATCAGCCAAAACATTAATAGCTCTTGGTTCGATAATGCGGATCAGTATAGGCCTAGTATGTGGAGTTGTGTGTTCAAGGGCTTTTTAACATTTGTTGTTAGTTGTTTAGTTGTATCTAAATCTTCAAGGGGACTTTTTCTTCTGGTACAAACACACTGTATAAAGGCTTGTGGGGGTGTGACAGCCCAGCAGACTAAGAGGAATAGACTTACACATCTACACTTACAAGCTGTGATCTCTTTGTTTACTCCCATTTCAATTAGAAGCTTGGAGGCCAACGAAACGATAAAGGATTTGCTTGATGTAAAAGAAAACACATATATATATATATATATATATATATATATATATATTGAGATTAAAGACTGAGGGCCGAGAGGAAGACAAAGGTAGAAACAAAGAAAGAGGGGATGTCACAGGAAGAGATATAATTGTGGAGAGAAAGTGTGAAGAGAGAAAGTGAAGAGAGAAAAGAAGAAGGGTGCTGATACCAATCTCCCCCTAGAGGAGAAGGAGCTGATTGATGGCGGTGGGGATGCTCTGCGGGAGGGGAGGTGGATGGATTCTCCTCGATGGAGAAAACAGAAGAGGTGAGATAATGGCTGATAGAGGCAGAAAGAGATAAAGAGAGAGAGAATGGACATACGCTGACACACAGAAGTTGATCAGGGGCCAGGGAGCCTTTCTGTCTGCTGAGATTTTTAGCAAAGACAGGGTAGGAGAGGGATGGAGGGATGGCGAAGGAGAGGGAAACATCCCATTGTCTACGCAGACAGTGAGTTTGGCAGGATGGGAGTGTTCAAATCCCTCAGGCCTTTTAACTCCACCCTGTTGACAGCTGGCTGCCTGCTATAGCACAATACTTACCCTGACACACAAACACACCAAAATACCTCACCGAAGTGAAATGTAAAGGAGGTGAAATGTTTACTGCACAGGAGAGGAATGCATTATGAAGCGTTATGTGGTACAGCAGTACTTTGGGATATTTATCCATAACAAATTTATATGGGAGTGTACCTTTGTGAAATACAGATTTGGATAGATTATTTATATATGGATGAACAGAATATGTGTTTATTTGTGTGAAAAATTTACATTAGTAAATGTTATATAACCATATTGGACCCTATGTTTTTCTCTGTTTTTGTCCTCCCTCTTGGCCACATCCTGTAATAGGAATGCATTTTTTCATCACTATGTGGATCACATCTTCACACCTCCACAGTGATATGGGTCTGATGGTTGCTTTAATGAAGTTACATGTCTCGAATTTGATCTCCACCTGGATAATAATGAATTTAATTTATTATGTCATCAGACTAAGTTTTACTGTCTGATTGTTACTGATTCAAAGCTGAGTTTTTAACTTTATTCCAAAACATATCGTAATGTGAACAGTGCAGCAGAGCAGTTGAGCAGGGAGCAGGTAGGGCTCAGTGGAGCAGAGTAGACTGATTTGGAATCTCATGCTAGCTGAATTTTAGCTTCAGCTAAAACATATTTATAATGTAACATAACTTATAATTTATCAATTCTTTTTTATTAATTTTCCTCTTCTTACAGGTCCTCCTTCCCCTCCCCGTAACATAATGTTCAACCTGAATGACACGTGTCTGATGCTGGAGTGGTCGCCTCCCAGTGACACTGGGGGCCGCCGGGACCTCACTTACAATGTCCAATGCAAACGCTGTGGCCCTGAGCCCGACCAGTGCCAGCTGTGCGAGGAGGAGCTGCGCATCCTGCCACGGCCGTTAGGCCTGACCAACGCTACCGTCACAGTCATGGACTTCTCAGCACACGCCAACTACACCTTTGAAATCGAGTCACTGAATGGTGTGTCAGACCTGAGCTCCTTCCCTCGCCAGGTAGCTATCATCACCGTCAGCACTGATCAGGGTGGTGAGTATTACATCTGAATTTCACTTGAGAGTTGCTTGTAGGTTGTCACTTATTGCAAATTTAGTAGCAACATAGATTCCACTTTGCTAGGGTGAAAACCCAACCCATTACAGCTACAGTGCACCCAATTACATCAGAGTACATGTTTTATAAGTGTGTGTTTTCTTAAATTAACATTATAATGATAGGTAAGCATAAATGTAAATGATTAATTTTCACACTACTCTTATAATTATTTTAAGTTAAATGAAAGCTGACATCACAGTTCCAGTTCCACAAGCTATCATTAAGTGATACAGAAACCAATTTTAACTGTTAATTTTTTTCATATTATTACTTTTAAAGCTGTGGAGGTGTTTCCATCTGCACCATCTGTAAAAATATAAAAGGGATATGTCCTTCACTTTGGGTATGATGATCTACACAGTCCAGTTCAATCTATTATAATGAAGAACATAGTACAGTATTATATGGTTAGGTGGTGAACACAAATGCATTACTACCTCATCATCATTCAGTTCCATATATTAGAATAATAATAATAATAAGAGTGAATTTTCATTCTAGTTAAGCCATGAGCTGCTTCATTAATTTTTGGCTAGGATAGAGTGACTGTGTGGTAAGAACATTTTATCTTTGTTTTCATGACTCATGAAGACTGATGGATTTTTTTTCCTCAGATGTTCAGACTGTGAAACACATTTTCCTTTATTTCTGAAGGTACACTGTGGAGTTTGTACTAGTGCTTTGAAGCAATGTTTTACGAGTGAGTCTCAATTTGTGTGTGACAAAGAATGACAAGCCTAGACTTTACTCAAAATGCCACTTACAGTTATTGTTCTTCTAGCATTTATAGTTTTGTATCGTTAAACACCGCTGCAAATAGTGGCAGGAGGCCAAAGAGAGGCTGTCTCTACCTACTTGCTCCAAATAAGGTTTTTATGGTGAAAGACCCATATTTCCTCTAGGACATGATTTGTTGTGTAGAACACTTATGCTTTTAATTTGTGATTTGCAAACACTGTATTTTTTTTGTTTTCTCTCTCCTGCCCTCCCTTGACTATACTCTCACCTTTTGTTAGTTGCTATTGGTTTGTCCTCCTCCCTCTCTTTCCTGTTTGCTATTTAAAAACATGTTTGTTTTTGCTTTCATCTTTGTTCTCTCCTTCCTTCTTTGTCTCCTTTCCTCCAGCCTTCTGTTGCTGTGGGAGTCTGAGAGAAATGCATTTTCTCATACAGCCAAAACACATTAAATGCATTATTCTATGTCACTGGGGACAACTCTAGCCTTTATAGGTACCTGAATGTTATACACAGCCTTTTTATTTCATTAGTATGCCCAGTTTAGCACACAGACGTGGCAGGCCCTCAGGGTGTACACAAGACCCATTTCAACACTAACATACCCAGCTGCAGCTATTTAAAATGCTCAAGGGAAGAGGCAGATTCCTGGACCTCAGCCAGTGATAAGCAGATTATATATTTCGCCACTTACCACAGCTATTTAAACTATTCACAGTGTCATTCATGTGTCATTTAATAGAAATTATCAAAGCTTATTGATTACATAGCTCGTTGTACAGTAGGCTGTAATTGTTCAGTGTCATCCGGTTAATGTGCTGATGATATTGGTTTGTATTGCACAGTGCCATGGGCCTATGTAATTAAGTATTTTTCAAGTTTGGATATCAGATCTACACCGGTAGTCCAAACTAAGACTTTATTTTCTGGAAATTAGGTTGGAAAACCTGGGGATTGTCTTAAAAGGGCAATTACATGTGCACAATATATTCTTTTTGAAAGAGTACCACTGTAACACGCTCTTCTGCTGAGAGTGTTGCATTGGGGATTGTTAATAGTCTTAATGTTGTTAGGTTAGCGAATGTTTTTTTGAATCTGTTTGTAGCGTGTCGTTCAGATTTACTCTACTCTAAATGTGTTTTGTTATACCAGTTTAAAGTGCTGGACTGAATGCTCAGGTAACGTTTTTTATGAACCAGGGGAAAAAATATCAAACAGCCAAGATGTAATTGTACAAGCTCAACAAAAAGAGAAAGAAGTCTGAAAAGCAGCAATTAGCAAGAGAAAGTAATTCTGGCCACTTACAAGAGCCTGACAGCAGAACGTGTGAATATGTGGCTGAAGTATGTATTACTGTATTTTATGGATCACTTATCCAAGGGTTGATGAGGAATCTTTTCTCTTGGATTAATGGTAAGAAGGGTTTTTTAATGTTTGTACTATGCTCGACTCAATACACAGTAGTTCCTGTGCGTACTTGACTATTCCATTACATACGAAACTACTCACCATATGTGGTAGAATATTGAGCATGCTGCTTTGGGATTTAGCAGATTTGTTCCTGTGCTGTGGTGCTGTTCCTGGCTAACTGCGTACTAGCCTGGACAGCCATAATGTAAGGTTTTGTGCACACTGTGGACTACTTACTGTGTGTGTTACTTAATAATGGGATGTGTTTGTGTGAGTGTTTAATATCTCAATTCAGTTTTTTTCTGAGTAGAGGAGTAGAAATTTCATTCTGCCCATTTTCAACTGTGTGCTTTCACACAACATATGGTGTAACTTCTTTTCACACCCCAACTAATTATAAAGAATTTGTCATTGAGGTGGAAATGAACATGTAGGTTAGAAAAATATTGCTTTAAATTTGTTTTTTTTATGTTGTGATTTTGTTTTTACAGTAGAGCTCAACATTGTATAATTATTTATGGATTAGACCAGTAATCTTTGCAAGCTGCATCAGCCATTTAAACTCAGACTTTATTCGCAGCTTCTTGAATATTAAATTATGCATTTCAAATCCTGCAAACAAATAGATTTAGATAGATCTTAACCTTGTTTTGTGAAATAAATGAAGTCTCAACATGGGATTTGGCCTCATCAGTACAATTGTCTCAAATTGAAACCAAAAAAAGACTAGAGACAATATCAGATATTCTTTTTGATAGAGTACAACTGTAACACACACTTCTGGGTGTTGCATTGGGGATTGTTAATAGTCTTGATGTTGTTAGGTTAGCAAGTGTTTTCAGGTCTGTTTATAGGGTGTCTTTCAGAGTTTCCTGGCATTTTGTTACCCCCTATTTAATGTGCAGAACTTCCTGAATGCATTCAGGAAACATTCAGAAATACACAAACATTTATCAGCGTAATTTCCTTATTGTCTGAAACTGAATCCAAAAAAGAGGAAAGACAATTAGTAGATATTTTGAATTGGAAACATAACATTGCTCCATTAAAATTATTTGAGTTAAATAAATTAATAAATTAAATAAAGTTGTTTCTTTTACCTTAAAATGTCAGTGATTTTTAGCTGTGTGTCTCCCAGAATTATATTAGTCGAGTTGAACACTGCATAGTTAGATTCAAGATTCAAGATTCAAAAAACTTGTTAGAATGTTGGACAGACGACGAATAAAACTTGACAAACTACTGAAATATGACCATGTTGAGTTCCACAGCGTATATCGTTTTCTATCTTGGTAATGTTTTCCGCAGTTTTGGTTCACAACTATTTCAGCAGTAAATACTCTTCTGGTGTCATGTAACACCAACAACTAGAAACACTAAAAGTGGTTTCTTGGCTGCTAGGCTCATTCCCCAAACACCATTCCTGATCAAGCTTCTTCGGACTCGGATCAAGTTGGCATCCAGATGAAGCTGCAAGATGCTGAGCCAGGTCCTTATTGGACTAGATCCAGTCTCTCAAAGAAGAGAGTCTACAGAGTCCACACTGAATATTTGTCACTTTAGTCTACAGAAGCAGTTTTTTCTTTTGCACCGTACTGTATTTTTTCATCTTTGCTATAGCCGTGAACTTGCACTAGCCTAGACTTTGGAATAAGGATTAAATCTGTCAGCCAGGCATATTGTTTGGATGAAAAATATCAATTGTCGCATGGACAGCACTATGAAAAAGTGTACTGTGGTGGCTTTTCAGAAGGTTTATAAGATCAGCATTATTATCCACTTAACGCAAAGATAACTGTGCAGACCCGCGTAAGAAAAGGAAAGCATGCCTACCTCAGTGGTATTCATACATATAAATAATTTTGCATGTATGCAGACGCATCCCAAACTTCTCTGTGATAGCCTTGTTTGGTAAGGCACAGAAAATTCTAACACCATTAGCATAGCGTTGCCATCAGCAGAAACGAGGCAGCCATGTGAAATTCTGTGTGCTGTGAGAAATATTAAAAGTCTCCTGTAATAATGCGTGGTACCATAGATGAATTAGACTTAGTCATTAAAATTCAGATGGGTCTGGTTGAATGCTTTGCGCCAGTGAGGTTAGTCTATGATTTGTTGTTTCCATGAAGGGCTACTTTGTAAGCACACACAAACCAATACTTTACACATGCATGGTGGTGTAGGAAATCTATAAAAACCTATGACTATTTCCTGTCAGGCATAACCTTTTCAATATTTTGTGTGATTCATATAGTTAAGCTTATGTGATTTATGCACAAGCACCAATCTTCATAACACACACATGTGCACTGAGACTGTGTAGAATGATGAAGCGTAAGGATTAACAGCAGGGGTGTGTCTTGGCCTGAAGAAAATCCCCTCATATTTGGAGATAAAGACAAAGAGTCTAGGGAAATTATGTGTGCATTTTCAGTTAAAGAAGTCATCACCAGGAGGATGTGGTTGCTGTGATCTCTCTGATTTACTAGTTACAGTCAACATAAAGCAATGTTCACATCCAGAACTATGATCTGTTCAGAATTATATTTGGTCTGTACTGCTGGGAGAAACTCTAATCAATTTATACCCCAAGAATCTAAATAATTTGTGGTCCCCTCTACAACCTGCACACCCCCTAAACAAGCATTCCTCCCAAACACTAGACATTTAATTGTAGAGACCCACAAGCAGCAGCAGGAGTCCTAGGTGCATTCCCAAAGTAGGTGACTGGGTCAGGAGGAAGAAAAAAAGAGCAAGAGGCATATGGAAGGCAACAGACAGGTGGATGAGGATGTGGAAAGCTAAGTGAAATGAGAGGAAGTGAAATGAGGCACTAAGTCTGAGTGGTAAATTCAGAAGAAGAAAAAGAGCAAAAGAGAAGCAAAGAAAAAGACAGACAGGTGTAACGAATGAGGAGAGCAGGAGAAGAGCATGACAGAGACAGATGAAGTGAATGAGAAAAAGAAGAGAGTGAATGAAGATAGAAAATGAGAAGTATAGCAGGAGAGGATGATTGAGTGAGGGGAGGAATGAATGTGCGAAGAAAAGGTGGCAGTATGAAGAAGAGGGTAAATTAACTGAGAAGTGTGTGCAGAGGATAAAGAGAATGTAGGGGAAGAAATGCAGACACAGACACATCTGTGCACATATGTAAAAATGCCATTTTTTGATAGCTAAACCAGGAGACCCACTAATATTCACAATCTACAGAATAAGATGTGATGCTGTTTTGCTCAAGCTTTTGTTTTTATGTGTAAACATCATCAGGAGCAGGGAGAGGCCACGAGGAAACAACAACTAATAAAAAACGGGAGTGCCAGCTCAATTAGGCCGATGATGTGGTAGCTCTACACACTCAGCAGCAACACAAATTCTTTAGCAACGGCTTCTTTATACAATAGTGCTCCAGTGTTTACTTTGATCAGTTATTTCAGAATTATTGCATGTTGTCCATATGCTGTAGGTGATATAATGTACAGGGAGTTCAACATGTCAGGAACTATGTCAGATGTTATGGGCGACCGTGGTGCATTATAAAAATCATTACAGTTCATATATTGCACTATTGTGTCTTTTTCAGTGTTGGAAAAAAAACAGCGTTCACCATTACAACACAGAACAGTACACGGTGTAGGATCTTGGTGGATGTAAATTAAAAAACCTTCTTCAACTCCTATTTTGTTATGAACTGAAAAGAAAATGTTCGATCAACCTTTTCAATGTATTTGCTCAAACTATTTTATTTGTTTTCACCATAGCACACTCATTACCAAAATGCAAACATCACATAGTGATTTAAGTTTATTAAGTTTATTTTAGTTCATTTGAAAAAAAAACCCAACAAAAAACATACGTGTATACAACGTATGGACAAGGTGTAGCTGTGTTTCACAATGCAAACTAAGCAAATAAGCGGAGAGAGGGAGTGAACAGGTGGAGGGCTGCTGTAAGAGGAAGAAGAGGAGGACAAGGAGGAAATGGCCTATAAAGGGAGAGCTGCTTTAATCACAGGAAGCAGCTGTGTAATTGTGTATGTCACTGAAAGCAATCAGACACACACCAGGTCCTCAGTTGCAGAAGTGCATAAGAACATTCTTGCAGTAACTCGAGAGACACTAATCAGACAGTCTTTTCCAGATGAAAAGCCAGTGGGTAAAAATAAGAGTCTTAGATCTGCTTGATGATATAGAATAACACTGGAGGAGCAGGCGAGAGGAGTGCTCATTGACTTGGAATTGACTGTAGGAGTCCAGATTTTTTGTTTCACTCATTTGACGTCAGATGTAGATGTAACTGTGTATTTGCACTGATACTATGTCACCGTACAGAAAATCTAAGTTGATATATTATTTTCTGCATGGAAACACAGCAAACCAATGCATGGCTTCAGTGTTATAAGTGGTCTGTCAGTCTCTCATATTGCTGCATAATCTCAGACTTCATCAAAATCTAAATAGTTCTGAAAATGTGCTTACCTGGCAAGCAAGTTTACTACACCATGCACAAACAGAGTTAGGAGTTAATGGTGTGCAGAACAGGGTGAAGTAATGAACAATTTATAATAATGATGATCCCCACAGTAAATCTAAAGATGTTGATGCAGGTTGTTTAGGGATGTTACTCATTACAGAAAATCTTATCTATGTTTTGTATGTATTGTACTGTAGCGTTATCACGTTATCATATGGAAATATGAGAAATATTCACTTTTCTCAGCAAATAATAGTTTAATTGTCATCGGTTGCCTGTGGATGGATGGATGGATGGGTGGATGGAAATACCAAATTAAATAATGCTGTTCTTTGCCCATTGAATGCAATGCAGCGCCATTAAATTCAAAATAATTACAAGGAATAGTTAACCATTCTGTAAAACTAAGTAAAACACAAATAGTTTTAATCAATCGACAGTGTTAGAGTAAACCATGTTGATTTGCCTTTTTTAAAAGGTAGCACTATCTCAGCTGACTTGGTAGTGTGATTGAACTTTGAGTCTTTTAACAGCATTGGACCTGAGAATCAGAGATACAACAAGGCTTTAGAAGTAAGAACTTCTGATTGAATACTGAGTGCAGTGTAACGCAGCCACAACAGGATAGATACATGCATCATACAACATGCTCTTATGAGTTTTGTTACGCACATCATCCCCATATAATCATTTTTGTGATGAATATGTCATTAAACAGGTTGTTATACATTTAGGGATATTATCACTCACATTCCTGTCTGCAGTTTACATTTTACATATCCAACCCTTAACTGTGATTCTGTTCAAAGCAGTGTAACAGCTGTATGGTAGATACAGATTTTGTTGATTGACCTGTAACTTTTATGGTAGTACAGTAAATCCTGTTATTTTGAACAAGTGTGCAATAATGTTCAGCTTTTCCATTAAAGACAACTGCTAAGAAAATGGAGAGACTGTAACAATGTTGTTGAATCCGACAATTCCATCTCTACAAAACATTTATCGCTTTCCTCATTTATTACCATTTGTCATAGTCGCTATTATAGGCACTGGCACTATGAATGTGCTCAAGTTAGAGCTTCTGCTATTCTGGATGTACAACGACTGAGCCAGAATTATTAACTTCTCAGTTATATGAGTCATGCCTGTTTTCTTCTTTAGGCTTATTGCTATTATATAATGTGTCTGTAAAATGTGAATCAGAGAAATACTAAAACTTATCAATGTCTCTCTATACATATTTGCTTTACTGAGTCTTTCTTTTTGCACTTTATTTTGCTTCAAAACAGGATTTTTCAAGGTGGGCTGGCATACCAAGAAATAGAGGCAATTACAAAAGATAGCAGACTGTCAAAGAAAGTTGTCTCAGTCTAAGAGCCACGTCACAGACTAAACACTGGCTTTTGAATATATTATAAGTCAGTTACACATTTAGACATTACTAGGAAAGGTAATGCTATTGAATTAAACCCTTAAAGCTCTGAAACTGCTCTTAAATGAATATCTTTACAAATCTTTTGAAATACAATTGATCCGATGCAAGACTTAACTCCTGATGACACTGGTTGGTACTGGTTTTTAAATAAACAAATATTGCCTGTGAAATACCCACATCTGCCAAATCTTTATGTGCAAGTCAGATTATATATAAGAAAACCTCTGGCCCACCTTCATCTGTGATGCACCCGACCAGAGCCAACGTAATTATGCAACAGTGACGATAAATGAACAGTGTGTATTAAACTCCTGGCCTTCTCAGCCACTGTACCCCTCCCAGGTAGCCCTCTCCCGGCATCATGCCATGCTCTAACTAACTATGACAAATTAGCCCCACACTTAATTAGTAGCTTGGGAAAATCGCAATGATGTTGATTAGGTGCAGCATCATAAAGTGTTGTGTCCGTGCCCCGAGACCAAAGCGCCATGCCAGAGAAACACTAATAATAACAACAGCAATACAAACTGCCTGAGTAGAATGACCGGGGGCCTCAAGGCGCCAGCCAGGGTGGGGTGAGGGGGAAGGTGACTTTTCCGTGGACGAATCAATACTGTTTTCCACTGTGCTGCTATGCTAAGCAACGGGTACCATTGTAGATCTGCCTGAGATGGCTGAAATCCATTCTGTGTGTGTATGTGTGTGTGTGTGTGTGTGTGTCAGTGGTGTAGATTTAGCTGTGATCCTTACTCCATTATGGGTTAATAGCAAAAAGCAGGCACTGATGAAAAAGGCTGAATATATCACATTACAGTGGAAGATTCTTTTTTCTCCCTTGACATAGTCATATGAGCATGTGTGTCTTGGGGGTCCACTGTCTGATAAAGATTAAGTGTGTGTGTGTCTGAGTGTGTGTGTGTGTGTGTGTGTGTGTGTGCGTGTGTGTGTGACCACAGCTAGGCTGGTGGCACTGGCCTTGTGGAGTCATAAATAGACCCTCCATTCTCGCTGGCTTATTAACAGTTGATTTATCTGCCTCTCTGTAAGGAATGCTCGCCCTTGGCACCCAAACCCAGAGACCAGGCCCAGGAGGTCCCAATTACCTGGTGCCACATATGTATGTGAAGGTGTGTCAAGGGAAAGGTTTGTGTCGCTGTCTCATGGTTGCCATATGCATATACCTTATGTTGCTGTATACATCAATACAGCTACCTAGTCAGGGCCAGGGTCATCTTCATTATCACCCTGTCTCTCATGCACACTCTTTATGCCTCCTGTGTCGGGTGATACAGGAGAGAACAATCAGATGGGATAAATTTATTCGACAGCTCTCTGCCTCTACAGTGATTTATCACACTATTTATCCTCGTGATGTGTTTTTATCTTTTTCTTTTCTTATTTTTCTCTGTCTCTCCCCCTCTCCCTCATCTTTCTACCCCTCCCATACCTTTATGTTAAGGGCATATATGTTTTGGATTGTGAGTGTTCATCATTATAAGCACTGACACTACATGCCATTATATTTTATTGCATTAAGACAGGTGTTTGGTAGTGATTTACTGCATGTAGGCTGAAGTTTAAAGGCCTTATCTCAATTTATCCATAGTGTTTAGCTTCCTTCCTTTGTGCCACATTGATCAAATGTGATTTTTTTTTTTTTATCTCTCCCTATTTGACCTTTTTCTTACTACTATCATATGAGAGTATTTCAGTAATATTTCACATATTTTATCATTGTGTGATCATTGTACCATCACTACAGTTTACATTATAGACTATATAGCATATGTCAAATTAAGAATTTTTGAAAGACAGTTTTTTTAAACACTTAACTAGGCTTTGCAGACCATCAAAACAAAATGAGTTAACTAGTTAAATAACTGTAAAAAATGTATTGTTTGGTTAAAAAAAATATGAAGGTTTCATGTCACAGCTCAGTCCAAGACTTGCACATTAGATGAATTTATTTCAGTTTGATCACACTTGGCTGCAGTTTTTCTTATGTTGCATTGCAGTGTTGCACCCTCTTGTCATGCCCAAACATCGCAGTAGGTGCATACACCAAGCTTCATACTGGCTCTGTAATACGGTGCCTATAATGATCAGTGAAGTGCAAGATGAATAACTTGCATTACTCCATGAGAGTGTTACCTGAGGGAAAATGAGTGTAGCACTGCAACACAAAAGACCAGAAAATGTGTTGACAGTGTTAGTTTCAAAACGTTTCCCTTGTAACAAGCCTGTGTGTGGAGGGTTCACGGTGTACCATTGACATTTATTTCCTTATAACTTAAAGGTGATTGGAAGATGTGATGGATTTCATATGTTAGGCTGTATGTGGGAATTGCAAGCCACACGTACAATAATGTGATACCAGTTCATGCAGATTTTATGGAGGTTTTTTGCTTATTCACTTACTTTTTCCTCATTTTTCTGTGTATTATGTGAGAGATTACACCTTTGTGCTCCTGTTGCTATTCAGAGGCAACACAGATAGTTATCATATTTAACCCTGCCTGTCAACTAACAGCTGCACACCTCCCACTCACTACTCTGCTGGTTTACTGTGTTTCTGCTCTCAACATCTCTGTGTAAAAATTTGCTGAAATGTAATCATTTGCTGAAATTAAAAATAAATTTATTGGGATGACCGGGTTGTGTGTGGTTGCAATTAGGCAAAAAAGCAATTCAATTCAATTCAACTTTATTTATATAGCGCCAAATCACAACAAAAGTTGACTCAAGGCACTTTACATTGTAAAGTTTAAGACCTTACATAATATAAGTATATACAGACAGTGCTTGTCTGTGTATATATATACAGACATGACAGAGACAGTTTAGTTAATGTTAAAGATCAGAATTTTGTTAAAAGGTAAATAGACACATTATCTGAAGTCCCAGTTTTTCCTCTGTATAGAAATCAAATTTGTAGGAGACAATGTTATCTGTTGAGGAGGAGTCTGTTATCTGTATCCCAAGGTGAAGCATAAGTGGTTTCTGTAGTCTGAAAGTTTCTGGAGATCCTTTCATTTCATATTTGTGCAAATTTGGATGGCAATTCAAACGATGTCCTTCTCAAAGTGCATAGTTACAGAATAGTAAATGTCTTCAGGTCATGATTATCCCAAAAATTAGTTTAGAGAAAAGAAACAACCACTTCAAAAACACATAGCACAGCACAGGAGAGCCAGCTCCCCAGGGCAAGACTTAGTAGTCCATCTGCATCTGAAGGACAAGGGTCAGTTCTTTGAAGACAGCAGTGCACACATTCTGGCCAGACAAGACCCGTGGTTTGAAAGAGCAGTAAAATAAGCAATTTATGTCAAACTGGAAACTTAGGGGGTTAGAGTTTTTCAACGAAAGCATCTGTATGCTAACAGTACCACTAACGGTACAATTGTGACCCAGAAAAGCATAACAAAGACTGAAAGAATCTATAAAGCCCTAGAGAGCTGAGAGAAACTGCAGAATCAGTTGATTCTCTGTGGCTTTGTCACTGCAAGCTATGACTTTTACATAGAAGTAGGTATGTGATCTAGATGTAGTAGATGCTTTACAATTATGTGCTGATACAATAATGTTAATAAACAGCATATCTTTACAACTGCTAATAATTTTACCTAGATATGGTCAGGAAAATTAAAGTTTAACCAGATAGAGGTATAACCACCTCTAGCCGATATTTAGGGCTCCAGTGCCCTACAGGTTGTATGTTCTCAAGTGCTACTCACACTTTGTTAACAAAACATATGTTTTGAGTGTACTGTGAACCATAGAGGTAACCTTTGAATTTCTTTAGATCTTTCTGTCACAGTGGTCATAACAATGCCAAAAGATTCTCCAAGTGCTACCTTAAACTAACGCTAAACACCAGCGTTATGGTTTCTCTGTGGTCTTTGTCAGTCCTGTCAAAGCCCATCTGATTGAACTCAGCACCCAGAGATGACTGATCGCCCACCAGCAGTTCCCTACAGTGACATCACCACTCTCCATCCCTGGATTTACTGTTTCTTTACAATCCAACCAAACAGGTCAGACCAGAACTGTATTACTGGAAATAATTGTTTGCTGTTGTTGCTTTGTTCTTATGTTCAGCTAAAGATCACAGAGGAGTTTTTCCTTCTGTAGACATGTACAGTACGAGTTGCAGACTTTTTGAAGTGATGATTAAAAAATGAATCATGCCGGAATTGGGAAAAGTGAGCTGAGTTATTAGGGAAAGGGAGATGGATGTGACTTATGGATAGTTAAATCTCTTTTTCGTGTGTCGAGGGTTTGTAAATGTTCAAGTTTGTGCATATAGCATCGCAAAAAAATGGTAACTATTGTTCAAGCATCAACGTTCATTCTTAGATCTGGAAGTTGAAGTTTGACAAACAAGCTCAAGGTCAAGCAATGTAACTATTGCTGTTTTAATTCCAGCTTTGGATACCTTTTGCTTTGTCATGTCTATCTCCAAGATGCGTATAGCTATTCATGTATATATAATATTTACAGTACATGCACATATATTGAGGGATGCACTATATGAGCATGCAGCTGAGCTGTTTCAATGACATGTCAAAGGCACGGCAATGTCCCAACACAGCAATGCTACTTCTCTATAGTGAGGTTAGTGCATATTGTAGATGTACTGTACTATAGCTACTGACATATTATGATCAGGTTCATCTTTGCCTTCCAAGTGTTGTGATTATTATTCTGAATACTGTATGTGTGTCTTACAAAGCATTTTACTTAGTAGTTAGATTCGTTTTTGGGAAGCTTTCTGTGCATAAACTTCACATCTCGTAGATGTGATTTATTAATATCAGCTTCATTTCTGTGTAGATGTTCTGCTGTAGGTGGACAAATGGATAAGAACTACTGTACCAAATAGTGTGCAACATATTTATAGATTTACCTATTGGTATTGCATGAATCACAGCCATAGATCCAACCATGACTCACTGTCACTCACTACCTGCCACCAAACCAAAGGAGCCCCAGTGCTTTGGAGTAAAAAATCTGTGCAGCTTTAAAGGCTTTCATCCTGAGTGTACCCCTTCTCTTTTCATCTCTATTTATCTACTGTATAACTACTGTATCTTTTTCTACTCTCTAGTCTGTAATAATGGCAGCAACCTTTGAAGTGGGGCACAGACAGATGAAAGAGTAAGCAAGGGCAGAGAGACTAGGAATAAACACAGTTGTCAGAAAAGGTGGAGAGAGAGTGGAGAGAATATATAATTTTGTTCTGTGACACTTTTGCAGCTATAATACTGTATTCTTACTTAATAGTTTTGAAATCATTGGTGAAGCCTCACATTGTCCCCATAACCCAATCACCAATGTTTTTTTATATAATTGTAAATTGTATTTAAAATACTTTCATAGTACTATATGCAGACTTGGCAACTTTTTAATAAGTATACAGTACACCACTATGCATATTACACAAGACGTACTGCCAAAGCTGTTTTTTTGTTGCATTCAAGTGCTCTGTCGCCACAGGAAGGCTGAAATGCTGGTATAATTTCAATCTCTTTATAGTCAGTGTGGGCTGTGAAGATCTTCTCATCTTTACTGAGCGGATGAGAAAGTCTCAGCAGTAAATGTGTTTGATTTGATACACTTTATAAAGCAGAGTAACTTTCAAACCCAACTATCACTTTGAGTTCTGTGTGTGTGTTTGTGTGCGTGCATGCGTGCGTGTGTGTGTGTGTGTGTGACAGTAAGTTCATTCAGTGTGTGCATAATGCTGTTTGTTCTCCTCTGGCACTCTTGTCTTTTAATAGAGGACTGCCAGAGGACAGTCCTCAAGGACTGCGAAGAGACTCACACAATGGGCTTGCACCTTTTCAACTTTCTTCAAGACACATTTTTTATCTCTACATAAAAACTGCTTGTCCATGAACCCGTCAATTTCAGACTGCACCTGGCTCCTTTGGTTTAGTTTTTTTTTTTTTTTTTTAACAAAGAGCTGTAGATTTAAAGTGCTAAAGACAGACAAGACAGCCAAAAGGTGAAGCATTGAAAGTGGTGCTTTATTTTTTTACACATAACTACCCATTTATCTTAATACAATTTATTCTGATCTTTTTGTCTTTACTTTTCCACACATTGCTGTGATATTTAGAAACACAGTAAGTGGCAAGAAAAATAATAGCACTCTGCAATTTCCTGGTTTTCTGCATAAATTGGTCATAAAATGTGATCTGATCTTCACCAAAGTCACAAATATCAACAAACACAATATTTATAAGATGATAAAACAGTCACAATATTTCATGTCTTGATTTAACACACCCATTAAACATACAGAATGATGATGGAAAGAATAATGGTAACAGTGTTTTAATAACTGCTTGAACCACTTTTGGCAGCAAAACCTTAAGCAAGCTCTTCCTGTAGCTGTGGATTAGACACAACATGCAGCGGGAATTTTTCTTCCTCCTCAGAACTGCTTCAGTTCAGATATATTCTTGTTCTTTTCCAAAACCAGGAAAATTACAGTGTCATTACTTTTTCTTGCCACTGTATTTGTGATATACTATTTACGTATACATGACTTAAGTAATATCGCATTTCATTCATTTCATTTAAGCCATGCAGTCTATATTGTGCAGATAGATTTCAAAATAATTTTAATTAGAAAAAGTTATAAAAATAAAGGCAGTTGGACTCAGTTAAGTGCCAGAGAACTTTAACCTGATTAATTATTACTTCCAAAGTAATAATTAATCAGATCTGCAAGTCATTGTCACAAAATGTAGCACGGCATTTACAGAATTTGTCCTTGTTATTTCCAGCATAATGTTTTAATAGAAGAAATGTTGGTGGTGTTGTTTGTCCAAGTATAGACTCCAGCTGTAAATTTGGGTTACATGTTACATCTTCTCCAAAAGTTTAACATGGATTCCAAATGCATCGTGGTAACTTGTCAACCTTTACAAAAGCTCACGGTGGTAAACTCAAAGTTTTGTTTGTGCTACAGTAGTTGAATAATGCTGTATTTGTAAAAAATTAGCATGATTGAGTGCACCTGTCAGGAGAGACCGCTCTATGTATTACGAGAGTGGAGTGCAGCGTTTGCAGTTGTGCAAATAGCACTGTACACACAAACACACATATACAGACGCACACATGCACAATAAACACACAACAGTGCAAGGGCTGTGTGAAAAACCCTGCACCTGTAATAGAGTGATAATGCTGAGTAAGACAGATGCACACAGTTTTCCACACACATACACACACATACACAAAGACATAATGACTATAGCTCCATCAAACTGGTGTGGGCTGTAGGGTAGTGACCTAAATGCGTTAGGATTGCAGCATCATTGGTGATTACCACTGAAAGCCTTGTGATATATAGCATCTATAACAGCCTATAGGGGAACAAATTCACACCGAAGCACAAAGCTATGTCAGGCTCTACAGTGTGAGACAAGTACTGTATATCTGTCATTAAGAGACATCCCTGGACTTTAGTGATAAGAGCCAGGGGTGTCTCTTTACACAAAATAACCAAATCAAAGTAATTAAAGTAAAAATATTTCATTCTAACACTGTTGCAAGAATTGCAACAAAAGTGGCTCGTAAGTTGCCAGTTTCAGTTGCCTTTATACCACGTGTTTCTGTCATATCTCTATTGCTTAGTATTTAAAAGTGTTGCAGTTGACATACAGTATCCTGTCATATTGTAGGTTTTCATAAATCAAATTATTTTGCACCTACTGGACCACACAGATGATTGCCAGAACTCGGTCTATGTACAGCACAGTAAACACACAGAAATGCTGCTAATTAGTATTTATCTTAAAGCAATTCACTCTTTTAGGCTAAGGGAAAAGAAGTGTATGATTTCAGTCTATATACTGATGGATGAAAAGTCACACACAGCTTTTTTTAATAGTCAATCAGGCTTATTCAGTAGCAGTAGCATCATTAGTTTTATCTAAATGTTTTGTAAATTCCATCCTATGCATAAGGTTATCTAATACGCATAATATGTTGACTAAAAGTCACCGTAGGGTTAAGCCTTGCACTTCTGGAGCTCCAAGTAAGATTTCTGACACAATTACTATTACACCAGAGATAATGCTGCTGCTGCTACTACTACTACTATTAGTAGTAGTACATTATGTTAAACAGGTGCTATTTAAGTAGTAGAGGAGCACTTAGTCGAAAATGACTTCTTATGACAAGGGGTATCCAACCTTCAGAAAAAACGTGGACAGTTTAATAAGAAACCACATTATAGGTTTAGCTGTTAAATGCAAGGTAACATTGTATAATTGTCCAGTTAGCAGTCAGATATAGTACAAAGTACAATGAGAATATAGGGAATCCTGAGAAATTAGAAAGTAAGATGCTGTAAGAAAAGGGTCTTCACTCTCAGGCAGAGAAAAGAGCAATGTTCAAAAGCTTTTTTTAACCCGCCGTATCAGTTAATCGCCTATCACAGGTGTTCACAGGTTGGAAAATAAAATTGTTTACACCTGGGACGCTTTACAGATAATGCCCTAGAAGTATAACAATGTCCCAAACACAATAAAGAAATCATCACAATGACATTCAGATACTGACATCACAAAAGAAGAAAAGAAATTGAGCCAGTGTTACATGGTCATCTGTCAACATGTTGTAGTTCAATCAGGATATTTTTTACAATTATCCTCACTGATTGGACTGTAGAAATTACTTGGCAAGTGTAACTAACACTTTAGTTATGATTTACGTGTTGGTGGCTTTTACCTCCAGTTTGGTCTTCATTAAGTGATACGACTGTTTTATTGAGATTATTTGTGCCAGCAGGTTATTACAACCAACAGTAACGTGTTATAGTTAACAAGTTAGGTGACATAATACATAAAGCAAGAAAGGCAGTGTTGGGAGGATATTTCCATAGCAGAGTGGCATTTGAGTCCACTGTCAAATGTGTTTTAACCATGACCATTCCACAATGTTTACTAGGAATATCACAAAAAACTATACTTTGCTAAGTCAATACCAAAATTCTATAAATGTGACGCTACTTCTAACAAATCACATTCTCATTCATATATATATACCGTAGGTATCAAAAGAGAATGTGATTTGTTTCAGCAAGTAACCCTACAAGTGTAATCTGACATTAAATACAAAGAGAAGAAGAAGGTAACACCAACAACAACATGTGGGATGGTGCAGGTGCAGCAACAGATCCACCGGACTGATACGAATTGTAATAAAAAAACTATTTGCGTATGGGCATATTTTGAATTTCAGCTGGATGATCAGAGACAAGCTATGGACTACCAAAAGCTGGCAAACAAACAGCTCAAAATGTTATAGTTTGTTTGTGAACTACAACCAAGCTGCATCTGATGTAGCAATTCTCCACACCCAGTCCCAAGTCCACAAAATCTAATGTTAGCTTGTCTAGGCTAACAAAGCCATAGCTAATAACATGAACTCTGTGCTTCTTATAACGTTACTAGGTTACAGATATTACTGTTCAGTTGTGAATGCAGCAGCCTCTGTGGTTTTCTTTGAGCTAGACATAGTGTCTCTGTCATAATGCTTTCTTACTTTCATCATTAAACCATATCCGTAAATAGAAATAAAAATAGAACGTGTGGGTGTTTTGATGACCTTCCGTTGCAGAAAATGCAGAAAGAAGAAAAGGACAGAAACTCATTCGAATATTTCCTTTCCAGTGTGTCTTAGTTTTGTTTGTGGAAAAACTTCTAAAATGTGACCCTCAGATCTGCGAGGGGGAACTCATATTTTTCCCTGTGTGTTTTATTCCATTTGGACACCTTATGCATTATTAATTCTCACACTAACGCATTAGAGCCTGCTGATGGCAAGATGTCTGAATATATTTCTCTAAGTGTCACAGAGAAGTCACATCTATTAGTTTTTTGTATGTGTGTGTAGACATTAAAGGCCCATTTATTAGTCTATTCACCACTGTGCGTGTGTGTGCAAAAGTACCACAGATGGATGACACACATAACTCACACACACATTCTTTGCTGACAGTAAATCCCAAAAGACTACACAGTTCTGCTACCAGAAGGTTTTCCTGTCAAAGTGTCCTTGAGTAAGACAGTCAAACCCTGCCTGGTCACTCCTCATAAGTTAGATAAGAACCTGTGCGAGATGAGTAAAATGGTATGGGAATATCTACAGCAGCATAGGGAGCTTATAGTGGGAAGGAGTTCACCTGTTTACTTACTACTGTATATTTTGAATCCAGTTTTTAAAGTGATTTTCTCCTCAATTTTCGTAGTGGGTTCTTGTGACAGTCTTGTGACTGAGTTTTCTCGATACCATTGCAAACCAACCCTGAAAAGTTTTACCCTAAATAAACTGACAGAAAGCACTGTTCGCCTCTGAAATGCAGTGTCTCTGACCCAGCTGTTTTGTAATATCTTAAGGTTTTTTTTCCAGCTATAGCCAAGGGAACGAGTGGTGTGTTGAGGGGGTTGCTGGGCAGACATAAACTTGATGTGTGAGAAAAGAGAGACAGGAGGAGTAAAGGACAGAGTGAGGATGACAGTCCCTTTTGTGGTTAGAGTCCAGAGAAAAATGAAGTATTGGAGACAGGAGAAATAGGTGGTTATAAAGAAAAAAGGAGCTGTGCACTTTTAAGGTTTTTAATATTATAATAATAATATGATATATGATAATAATATGATATCACCATAAGAAATATACACAGATTATTTTTTCCTTAACAGTTTTCCTATGAACTCTATAAATTATATTCTGTATTATAGCACAGCAGATGAGACTTTGTGCCAAGGACTCTTCTGTTAGGTTTAGAAATCAGCTACATCTCTTTTTGTGGAGATAAAATTTGGCCATGACCAATTTAATAAACTCACTAACTAACTCGGCATTCTTTCAAGCTACGCCATGCAACCACAGAATTAAATAGCACATGGTTGAAGACCACCATTTGAATGATACTTCGTCGAGTGTGTGCAGCGTGCTTGTTTGATAGCTTGACATAGTGAGATAATGAGAAGACCGAAGGGTGTACCGTCCAGGAAATTAGACTAAGTCTAGCAGAGAGCTACAATGAGTAAGCAGAACAAAGCTTCCTTCCTGAAAACACAGAGACAGAGAGACACATTTTCTCTTTCCTGCTATGACTGTATGTTTGCCTCTACAATGAGCCAATTTCACCAAGAGAATCATTAACGTTACATCTTATAAGAAGATGATTTGGGGGGACATGAGGATGCAGAGCTGGGTTAGGAATTGATACAATGGGAAGATGTCAAGTAGAGCGATACAGACAAAAAGAGAAAGGGAGACAGTGATTTGGATTCAGTGGTGCGTAGCGGCTGCCAGCTCATGTTGTCATTGACAGAAAGTGAAGGGTACATGCCTTCCTCAAGCCAGCTTATCCTGCTGACCTCACAGGGGGCAGTGTGTGTATTTGTATTTGTGTGTGTATGCATATGTGTTACACAGAGAGACGGAGAGGAGGTTCTGGCCTTGGCATCTCAGTCCCTCTTCCCCAACCGGCCTGGAATGAATGATGCTCCCAGTGGCTTGTTTTCACCCCAGTGAACACACACACTGAGCTGTGGGATGAGGTGTGTTGTGTGTGTATTGTGTTTTTTTGTGTGTGTGTGTTGTAAGGCCACTGTCACTATCACAATTTAAATGTTTTTTCCTCATTTTCAGAAACAGATGGGCACAATTTTAAAAGTGATATATAAATATGCAGATATGTTTTGCTGCATCACAAAAACGTATTAGAGCAAGGTTAGTCCCATTCATCAACACTTCTGATTCTGTTGTTGGGGTTAGGGTTAGGGTTAAATTGTTGATTTTATTCCATTGTTCTTAATGCACACATCGTTCTAAGTAATTAAAAGGATGTAACTCATATTTGACAAAGGGTTGATTGAAATCTAGTTAAATGACATAATGGAACCAATAAAACCAGCAGAAATATATTGATCATAAGTAGCTGTTCCTGATTGGACCAGGTTAGATATATGAATTTGAATTATTTTCAATTCTGTGTATACTAGTGTGGTAAAAATCAATACACTAAGGGGAAAAAAAACAAGTAAGCTAAAACTCATCTGGACACATACAAACACTAAGAGATGTATAAATACACTTCAGGTTCTACTGTAGATAAATTGTCTGTTATTTTAACATGACAATGTGTCTCAGAAACTCAAAAAGTAGGGACAAGATAGAAACATGATGTAGGACCAGGATGATGTGGCAGGTTTGGAAGAAAATACAAAAAATCTCAGACCAAGGTTGTGTTGATTAGGATGCAAGTCACGTGGCACACCTGGTACACGTGGAGATTATGGGCAGTAATAATCAATTCCTGTGAGCTGAAATTGAAGAGAGGTGGAGCAGCCCGAGGTCCTAGTACGAGAGCAGAGAGGACCAGACTGAGTAACTGGTATGCTAATAAAGACCTGTATGGTTAGTGTTGGGACTCAGGGATTACCTGGAGAAAAATATTATAACCCAAGGCTGCAGTTTCACTTTGTCACAGCAGTTTTCGAAGCAATGGTTATATTTTGATTAGACAATCATGGTACTTAAATTACTGCTAAATGGACTATAATTTAGGAATCCTTGTAGCTTTTACACTTACCACTCCCCCTTCACCTTCACACATGGAGGTGGATGGATGCAATCAGGGAGCAATAGGCAAAACTAGCAAAATTACTTTGACCCCAGTGTGGGCATATGGGTTAACCAGTTTGATTTTCAATGTACTGTAGCTTTTTCTCTCTCCACTTTTCCAGAAAACTGTGGGGTATCAACTCAGCTGTGGCAACTCTAAATCACTAGCACCCTGCAGACTGTTTTACCTCTTCGATCCACTCCCTGTGAAGCTTGTATTGTGTTATAGTCTTAGCTATTTTGTCCTTAAAACCATTAGGAGAAACCTTTTTTCTAATTTGCTTTGAGATGGCGCTGCCATCTGAACACCCCTGACCTGTGCTCATTCTTATCTCTGCATGCTATTTAGTCACTTATAGCTCCCAGAATAGGCCAGATATCTTTCTAACATTGATTGTACATGCACTTGTGTCTAATTATGTGCATACGTTCTACATCACTCACATGTATACTGTATGAACCTGGAACACTTGTAACTAGCATTTGACTTGCATAGGTAAATCAACCTTATGAACAGTAGCTGAACAACAAAAAAGGATGAAATTGTAAACTCATCTAACAGGACCTCCATTACTTAACACAAAGTGTTGCAGAAGCCAACTATCATGAGATTATTAAACAGTAAGAGTGATACTTTTTCTATAAATTCTTACAAACAACACCTGTACAATTAATTTTGATAGACACTTGTAAGACACACACATTACTGGTAGTCTAATTTATTCTAATATAGCTTCACAAATGTAGGACAAGGTCGCAATAAATAGGACATACAATGGGTTACAGGCTGATGCAACATGCTGAACAATGCAGAAAGTAGCACCCAAAGAATCTGATGCAGGATGCAAATATTTTAAAAGCAGGATGCAGAACACAGGATATTAGATGTAGGAGCCTTGTCACATCATTGCATCTTGTATTGCTCCACCTAAGCACATTACAACATAAAATATTGTAGAGGACCCTTTGAGAGAACAGAGAGAGCACACACACACACAAATGTGGAATTTTCTTTTTTGCAGACACTGGTGTGTTTTTATGAGTTATTGTATTTTCCATGAGCATTGCCTGTGTGTACTGACTAATTACATTTTCTCTCTTCACATGGTTATCCATTGCTAGAAGGCAAATCAAACCTCTGCTTTTACCTGTGAGTATTCGGGGATTTAGCTGCGATATTGTGCCTTGAAGATTAGCTGTTATTCTCTGGATGTTTAAATATGAGAGTTAACACTTAGCTTATTGATCTGGGAGTTTGGGTTGTAGTGTGCAGCTTTACTGCATTCACTTCTATTATATATCATCCTATCATTTTGTGCCCTAATGAGGTGTTGCAGGCCTAAGATACAGTCTTGCATCATATTTGAAAATATACTGCTGCATGTTATTTTTGCACACATACACACATACATAAAATAATTCTAAAAGCCTACAGACACATAGACAAGATGAATAACAGTCTATTTCAGATACAGAACTTGAGCTGTGCGGATGCTCTCTTTTGTTGTTCATCATTGCTATCCCACCACATATCCACACACATTCACAAAGAACTTTTGAGAGAAAGGGAAAAACGTATGCTTGTCTTTTTATGTGCACTTGTGTGTGTGTGTGTGGGGGGGGGGTTCATCAGTATGACAGCTTTCGAGCAGCAGTTCTTGGCCAGCTGATTCTCTCCCATCTGAGATCCTGAGTGAGGATTATAAAACCAATCAGCAGACGGTGATTGCTGCGGCCAGCCTGTGATTGGATCACAACCCAGCCGCTGCCATCAGCTCAGCAAAGAGAAAGAAAGAGAGAAGTGGAGAACGAGACGCAGGGAAAGAAAGAGATTAGAAAAGAGATAAATAAAAAAAAAGCCATAAGAGGGAAGCTAGTGGTGGGTGGAAGAGAAACAGAAAAGACACAGAGACCCAAAGATCAAGATCTTCAGTATTTCCTATTAGCCTTCTCTCTCCAACTCATATTTACTACTATCAGCACAACAGACTTACTCTAAGTGTTTCTGGTGTTGGTTACCTATCAAGTGCACCACTTTCAATCTGCTCACTTTTCAGCTAAAAAATGATCTGTCATACACAAACAGTCCACTGTTAGTTCTGCTCTACATCCTGTAGCCATGGTGCCGGGTTTCCGAAGCATATGTCCTTGTTACAATTTTAATTTAAAGATTCACTGAAAGGAAAACAAAGTGGCACACAAAAGGGTCAAACCTGACAGCTGCTTCAAGTCACATTAGGGTTTAAGTGATGAAGTGATGTAGTTTTACTCGTTTAGTTTTTCTGTTGCAGTTATGTTGTTATTATTTGGGCTTCTGCATCACAGTAGCAAAGTATTAGACTTCAATCTAAGTCCCAGGCCCTTCTATAGGATCTCTGCATGTTCTGACTGGAATAAACGCCAAGGTGTGAATGTGATCCATTCAGTCTTTATTTGTCTGTGAGTCAATCCTGTGGACTAGAGACATTGACTGGAGACATTGGAAAGTCCAAGTTATATCCTTGCCTGTGATATTGTGATATTGAATCACTAATGCTATAGAGATTCTCTCCACACGGTTGTCGAAGAATGTAGAAAGAGCAAATACATTGGAAATTTAATTTGGAAAAGTTCTCTTTCATCTACTACACCCCATGATATAATAACTTTGTGTGCTTCATCACAGCAGGGAGCAATAATGATGAGCCACAATTTAATGTTAACATAATTTAATTGATTAAGCCTGTTCAGTCACATGGGTAACTGGATAAAAAGCAAAGAAAAAGAGAAACTTGTATGAAGTTACCTTAACTGTTCTGGGATCTATTTTAAATATATATATATATTATATTTAATCACCTCTCCATACCTCAATACAAATTTGGACATTTTTTGATACATTTTATTTGGTTTCAGAGTTTCTATGTTTATACACTTGTTGCTGTTTCAGCAAACAGCAAGTATCCAAATCAGGATAAGCCCATGGTTACATTATGGTTCCATGCCTTCTGTACATCAAGAGCTTTGGCCACAGTTGCTCCTACTGCAGCATGGCACTGATAACTAACTGGTACGTGTCATAAATTTAATAATAGTAAGTTTTTACCCTCGTGGGAAGAGATGTTGCTCTGGACAACTGTGCAGCATTTGACATGTGGTTCAAAAGTGGGAGTTTGAAGGCTTACACCTATAGTCAGTACTTCATAGTTAAATCTGTATATAGCCATTTTCACCCAGTTGTCTTTTTTACTAATGTTTAAACAGTTCCATGTAGATAACCTATGTATAAAGGACCAATTTTTTTAATCTAATCAATCAAACCACATTATATAAACTATAATAGGATCATGCTTATTACAGTTCTCCCACAAAAGAACCTAGTGTCAGCAGCATTGTGAAACAGGGCTCAGTTAGGCTTATAAAGGTCTGTAAATAACACACTGAGTGTGTGTGGACTTAATAAATGTGCGCATCTGTGATACAATGTTAGCAGGTGTTTGCTTACTGTGTTTGTTGGCAGGTTTGTTAAGCTGGCTTCCCTTGGGGCTTCATGTGACCTGGGGCATCTGTTGCCCCCTGCCCATTTTCTGCCCTTCAGTGCCCTCTTTTAACTATACCCATAGCCTACTGCTACCACACATGCTGACATACATACACAAATACAGAAAAAAGAGAAAAAGAGGGGAAAAGAGGGTAAAACCCATACTCTAAATATATATATGAAGTTTGGCAAATCTGCACTTTTTATTTTGGTAGAAATAGGGATACTCCAGCTAATACTATAGATTAGATTGGGCTGAATTTGTATGTACTTTTGAGGAGGAAAATGAGAAAGAGAGCGGTCATAAGTGCTAGAGGAAGTGAAAAGGAGGTGAGAAGGGGCATTATAGCACAGCTGGCACAGTAGGGAGATATGTACCTTTGTTGGCCTTGTTTCTCTTTATTTGTATTCAGGTTAGAGCATACAAATACTCACCTGCTTAATATGGGTAGCATCAGATAGGGTGGACTAGGGACAAAGTCATACAGTTAACAAACTTTAGAGACACACATAAAGGATTAGTCTGAATTACTTAGATGAGTATGAACTCACCTAAGTAATGTGCAATGTAAAATTGCCTCAAAGATTGTCTTTGTCCTCACATCAGAAGCAACAATAATTGAAAAAAAGGTTGTATATTTATTGAGGAGTTTGCTGTACAAGATAAATACCATTTATTAGGTCAAACCACCCACACTGAATAGTCCTGTTACCTTTCCTGGATAAGCTGTTTGTTGTGTGTTGAAAGTACAGGAGGGCAGCACTGACATGCTCACAATGGCAATGCTAATATTCTGATGTGTAGCAGGTATAGTGTCTATGTATATCTGTGAAGATTCTCAGTCATCCAGGTCATGGTTATCTCAAAAAAACGGTTTTGAATGGCAACTGGACTTGTTTTAGTTCCTTGACTACGTTTCACCCTTCTATTCCAGAGGGCTTTTTCAAGTCTGACTGACTGGTAGGAGTTGCAGGTTTATAAACCCTGTGGAATCCTCAAGTTGT
>JAUMHL010000014.1:16446101-16475491 GCA_032362345.1 Sandelia bainsii
TTGGCTTTTGTTTCAATAAATTGTTTGAGATGAGGAAATCACCATTGCATGCTTCTACTTAAATGCCCTACTTTCATTATATAATATCACTGTACTGTGAACTTTTTACGTTTTCCATAAATTTCACCTGAAAGCCAAATATCCCTAACTTTTTATATATATATATATACATACACTGAGCACTGATGAGTAAATTGGGAGCAAGTGTGTGAGTTGGCAGGAGAGGTCAGTTAACTGGGAATGGAGGGGAAGACATCATGTGTCAGAATAAGGTGGCAGAATTACCAAAATAAATGGAAAAGACTCATGACAGTTTCCACGTGATTTTATTTCTATAGTTGCTGTGAAACCTCCTTTTTTTTGTACAGCTACAGCATTATTAAACTCAAAACAGTTAGCAAAGGCTAGGGAAAGATTGTGGTCTGACTCAGTGGAGAAAAAAAAACTTTGTCTTGCAATATAATCCAACCATAATCCTATAAAATGTATTGGCTGCTGCAGTTTAGTTGTATAGGTATGTAATTTTTAGAAAACCCTTATGCATATCTGCATGACGTCTGTCTTCTTCTTTGTCTAGGACTCAGATCAGTGAATGAGTCCTATTTAATTTCAGTGTCATTTTCAAATTTTGCCAGAAAAAGAATCAAATATTTTTTACAGTACATTCAGTAAATGATGATGCTAAAGGATGCCACTAACTGGGTTAGTTAATAAAAAGGCTGACAGATCAAAAGCCTCAATGTACTTTGACACTTTCTTGACAACTTGGGTGAGAAGGACACTGGTACAGAGAAACTGCTAACCCAGCTCTATATGATTGTACAAACTATTGGGGTTTTCTGGGGGGTTTGTGCAATGATTTATATTTTTTATTTTTTTTTAGTTTTTTTTTTTTTTTATGAGAAATACAGTTTATTCAGCTTTCCAGCCCTTCTACTGCTGTAGAAGCTGCCTTGCAACTTCATTGCTTTGGGCTGTTATTCATCAAGACGTTTACAGCAAATAAATTCTTTAATTGTATGTACAGGTGATGAAATGAGAAAATACCTTTTAACATCTGAATTTTATGGGTGCTGGCAGGAAGATTTTTTACCTCCGGACAGAGCAAGACTGACTCTCCCCCTGTTTCTGTCTCTAAGTTAAGATAAGATAATTGCCTCTAGTGCCACTCTAATATATACTATACTGTAGTATATATGTATATACCATATATACTACATGACAGTTGTAGTCTTCTCATCTAACTTTCAGTAAAAATGCAAATGAGCATATTTCAAATACTAGAACTTCAATAAACTCATACCTTGACAGACTACAAGTCAGGCAGGGACAACATTACAGGGAGATTGGATTCTCAGGTTGATAACTCAATGCAAATTATGTAGCAGTTTCACTTATAATGTGCTTGATTTCAGATGAGCAAAACAGTCATTTATTTGCGTGGGATTTCACTTTAACTCTATAATTAGGCTTAGGTCCAACAGTTTATGTGACCGTTGTCAAGTCTCTGTGGTGTCTGTGTTTATGCTTTGCATTAATGGCACAGAGCAGATGACCCACAGGGCAATGAGAATGACCTTCAGCATTAATGAAAGGTAATGACGATACTCCCCAAAGCAGACCCCGTACCACTTATGTTCTGTCTTGTGGTTTAGAAAAACCAACTCAAATAGCAGCACAGTGACACACACATTCACACAAAGGCCTTATAGATTCTATAAATGCAACATTGCACCAAGTGGTTACCTGAGGTCCCATTGGCAATACTGGAGACAACTTCAATTCATTCATTTGCTCCCTTAGTTCCCTGGAGCAACTACAAAGTATTTCTAAACACCTCTTAACACCTGAGACTCTTGGCTTGAATTCTTTGTATATAGCTGGATGTCTGTCTTTGAGATGCTTAGCTAAGTTTGAGGTATTTCCACCTTTGTTAGGAAATGTCTGAGACACCATTTGCATACCACCTTTTGGTAGTCCTTAACTTGTCCCTGATCAAATGCAAAATATCTCCAAACATGACTTGGAGCAAGTTGCATCCATCCAGCAGACCTGGTGCTACATCTGCACTATCCCACATGTTGCTGTAGCATTACCTTCTTCTTCTCTTTATTACGCTGACTTTGTCAGTGCTGGAGAAATCACATACTCTAGGACCTGTAACAGAAAACAAATCACTGTCACATTTTCAGAATTTTGATATCGACTTTGTTCCAAAGTGTCAGTTCTAATGACATTCTTAGATTCTTCTTACTCTATTCAGTATTCAGTCATGAAATCACAGAGTGAAAGACCAGTTTGTGTCAGCCCAAGAAAACACAACCAGACACACACCAGAAAAGAGACAGACATATCAATATGATTGTTGTAAACAAGAGCACCTATATTTTGTGTGTGTGTGCGTGTGTGTGTGTGTGTGTTTCTCTCTCACTCTGTCTATCAGCAGTGAATCAGTGAAGTGTTAGGACATCGTTTAAGCTCTTGCACAGCATCAATACTGACTCTATTGATTTTTTTAAACAGTTAATGGAAGCCTTTAAGGCAGGAAAGCTAATTAAAATCATATGCAGGTCAAGCTCATTTAAAGACTCCCCATTAGTTTATGTTGAGCTTAACTGCGCTTGACTGGAAAATCTATCCATCGGGCATTGTAATTGACTGGTGTTTCTAATGGCTTTTCAATGCTCCTGCATCTCACAGAAAGAGTTCCTCTGGCATGCTTCAATTCTAATAAGCCACGTAAAAAATCATTAAAGACAGTTGCCATGTGTCCTTTGTCCTCAAAGTATCTTGTCAGTGCCTGGAGGCAGTGCTGTATTTTATGGTCCCGCCTGGAAATAAACAATAAGCACTCACTGTTCACACAGAGGCAAACATCATACATTGCATTATCTGGTGAGTTTTGACTCAGTTCAATTTTGTGGAACTATTGTCATATCAATACCAATAAACAGATACACGGTCTCAGTGGTACCACATGGGATCCATGCTTTTATGCCAACACTTTATACTGATTGTAAAAACTAAATATCTTGATGATTTGCTCCAGAAGATTAGAAGTGGCTCAATTAGAGCAACTGTGGCTTTTGTGTGATTGCTCTGGGATGAGGTCTATCGTGATGTACATGCAGAAATGCATCACTTCTACAGGCTATTATTTTCTGCCTGCAAGAAAGTAGCCAGAAAGTTTTTTTACACATGAACTCATGGCTGTTTGTGTGTGAATTGTGTGTATTCCCTTGTTTGTTTGTTTTCACAACTCGGGCGAGTGTGCATTTTTCAGTGCCTTGCCGTGGGAGACTGATTTGAATCTGTGATTCAGAGGGAAATTGTATTTAGACTGTGTTTATTGTTCCCTATCAGGGGCCAATATGCTAACAGCAGATGCCAACCATCTTGCTGTGACTTAGTTTGATGCCTCCACTGCATGACTCTAGCCGTAAACCACACCACCCTGTTGTACCCAGCTGGCACAAGCAACACAAGAAACCCAGAGTGCTTCATTAGGAAGAGTTAGATCTGATAAAATCTGCCACTGAGAATAGAAGGAGCAGTGGATGTGAGCATGATCTGAGTAAAATGGTCATATGAGAGGTTATATGTAATAATAACATCTAATAAGATGTCAGTAGCAGCAGCTTATTGCTGGAAAAGCAAGGCTTTATTTTCTCCTCCAGCTACTTCACACTCTCTTCTTAAGAGAGTATGCATACACACACAATGCCATTTGAGCTTGCAGATTATATTAATATCATTAGCTGTTTTCAATCACGCATTATATCACATTGTTCTATTTTTGCTGGCATTTCAGACAGCCTACCAGAATTTAAAATAAGGTGGGGATAATTAAGGAGAAGCTGAGCATTACAATGCATTTAATGTAAAAAAAAAAAAAAAGACTTCAACCCTCTGTCCTATTTCATCACTCACCGAGTTTTGATCCAGTTACATTACTGGCCTAAGTTGTTGACTGCTTTATAAATTGCATGTTTGAGTCATCAAAGTTACCGTGAGTTAATAACGTTAGTGACTGCCAATGTGTTTATGATAGATTTGTGTTACACCTTTGTAGATCTGCCATCCATCCCAGTCTCTTCCTTGCAACTTTCATTCTTCTGATAAATGTAGCCCTTCATTCATTCAAAAAATACATTCAACCAGAATATAATCCATCCAAAGATCACACTCCCTACAAAATGTATTTGTTGTATCAGTTTGGTTGCATGGGAACATAATTTTTGGGAGACAGTATTGGTTTGAGAACAGTAACACACTCTAAGATTAGACAGTTTCTGCTGCCTAATATATTCATAATTACTTTGTTTTCACAATGAGTGAAGAGGGAAATTGTGCTGAAAAGTAAGGGACAAAGGACCATAACCCAAACAAGCTAAAATGTTAAAAACTTTGAGAAAAAGACAGAAGATGAATAAAAGCGAGGACCAAAAGTCCAAATGTGGGATGAAGGCAACAGCAGTTCACTTTTAACCCCTACGTCTAGATTAATAGCAAGTCTCTGGCTAACAAGCTGAACCTGTAAGCGCTCATCTCATCCAACATCCAACCCCTAACCTCAGCACTGTTTTTCTTAACCCCCAAACCCCAATCCTGCAACCCTGATTCATCTTCTTTCCTCTGAACCCAAAGCTTTCAGCGCCTAATACTCAGCCTCGGTCAAAGTGAGAACCACAAACAGCTTCCCTAGGCACATAACTATATAAAAAATGAAAAAAGAAAGTGTGCCATTGTCATCATTTCACTTTGAATACACATGAGAAAAGCAGGCCTACATTTTATAGCCTCATAATGAGTCCTCTCTGTAACATTAGATGATATAATATATAATAATGACTCTCAGGGCAGTTACATCTGCTGACCTCTCTTGGGAGCTCACTGCAATTATTTACTCAGTGGAAATTTATAGAGCAAAGCTAATACAATTCAGTCGAAGAAAAAAAGATGTCGCTTCCTCAACGTATTTTCAATTAAAAATAGATTATCTTATGGAAAAGCGGTGTTTTTCACAATTATTTAAAAGGACCGATGCATGTTTCAAAATAGAATAATTATGTGTGAGCATGGTGTTAATCTACTGTGTGTGTTCATGAGGCAACATGTATGTATGCCCATATTGTCAAGAAATTTTTTTACCATAAAACAACTTCTCACTCTGAATTCAATGCACAGTATTAACCAACTGACTGCTTGCTGGGGTGAAGCGGCTACATGGCAGCTAAATGATAACATCAGCTATAACTAATACATTTACCATGCTTATGTTTCGTTGTAACGCAGCATGGTGTGGTGTGGTGGTTAGCACTGTTCCCTCACAGCAAGAAGGACCCAGATTGTTCTCCCCGTGTTTGCGTGGGTTCTCTCTGGGTACTCCAACTTTCTTTATTGTCTGTCTCTGAATGTCAGCCCTGTGCTTCACTGGGGAAATGTCCAGGCTGTACCCCACCTCTTGCCCAATGACAGCTGGGATAAGCTCCAGCACTTCTGCAACCTTTGAGAGGACAAGCAGTAAAGATTATGGATGGATGTTTAGTAGTTAATAATGAAAATGGTCATTATATTAACCTCTCATGTTAGCATCCTGACACTAACTAAAAGTACTCTACAATAAAGTAAGAAACACATTATTTCAACTCAGATTAATAATAATAATAATAATAATAATAATAATTAATACTTTATTGATCCCCTTGGGGAAATTGTTGTTTGGACAGCTGCTAGACCTGTGTCAGCGCTACTACAGGGTTTCGGTGTCTTGTCCAAGGACACCTCGACATGTAGCTTGCCGGGACGAATAATACTACGAATAATGAAGGATTACAACTTAATTTCAGTGCAATCCCTTATTCATGCACCACACAAATGACCTACAACATAAAGCAGCAGCATCAGCACAGAAATGGTTTATTGACCAAAAGTAAAACTGAGTCATTAACTTCAGTCACCTGTGTTGTCCTGTACTGTGTTTGTACTCTTTGAAGTAGATAATCATTTTTATTACACATTATGAAAATGTCACATACTGTAAATACCATATTTTCCTGCTTGTTTTAGTGATTTGTTAAAGTTTAAACAATATCATTAAGACTTGATGTAATTTTATGAAATATAGTAAAGAGTTCTGTATGAAGGTTATATGAAATGCAAGCATGTGTTTTTTTTAATTGAAAATTATTATGATCTGCACTAGAAATTTTTTTAATTCATTTTCAGCTATCCTGAATGAGAACCTTAACATCTTAAAACACCAAATCCTTGGGTGATTAAGTTCACATAAATTTACTTAGTATTATATGTCACTTATTTTTTAGTTATCCCTTTAAGTCAAAGCAGGTAAATATTGATTGGAAGAGAATGGTGCTTTCGTGTGAAATGAATTTTTACAGCTGTGTCTTGATACTGTTCAGACTTCCATACATTTGTTTGTACAAAGGCCTGTAGTGCCAATTTATCACCTAAAGAATTTTATTTACCTTGTTAAGATACTCACCAAAGAAGGATGAACTCATCACATTCATGTGACCCAAGGTAAGCTGATTTCTCTATGTTGTGTTTTCAAACCAGGTCCATCTCTGATCGGGGCACTGAAGAAAGACTGGGCCTCTCCCAACAGCATCGCTCTCTCCTGGCAACAACCTGAACAAACAACATTGCCTGTTCTCGACTATGAGATCAAATATTACGAGAAGGTGCAATAACTTCTACTTATGTCCAGGTCCAGTATAAAACATCAGGACAGTACCTAGGTTTACACATAACAACACAGTGTTGCTAATCAAACTATAGTCATAACTATAGTTCAAAATTTCAAATGTGAGTTCAATGAATTCAGCTAGGGTATTGAGATTTCAAGAAAAAACAGGAAAACCCGACCTCACAACAAATTATTATTATTAGTAGTAGTAGTAGTAACAGTTGAGTTTTCAATAATAGCCAACCATATCAGCTTCTCTCAGCAGCCTCAACAAAGGCCCAGGCCATTCCTCCCAAGAGAAAACTAGTTTAAGGGTCCCAAGGCAGAAATACAGTCTGCAGTGCCCATTTTACTGTTATAAAGTACTCCAAAAACGCTTCCAAGGACACATAATAACCCTTTTTAAGCTGAGTAGACAATTCATTTATGCTGTCTTTGCATTATTACTTGTGCAACATTATTTTCAAAGACAATGATATCTATGCACTACACCTACAGCAGAGGTGGGTAGAGCAGCCAAAAATTGTACTCAAGAGTACAAGAGTAGCGCTACTTACTACAAAATAATATTACTCAAGTAGAAGTAAAAAGTAATCATCCAAAAAATTACTCAAGTAAGAGTAAAAAAGTATTTGGTGAAAAGACTACTCAAGTACCGAGTAACTGTTTGATCGTAGTGTCGGATTTAGTTTTAGTTTGTGTCGCTATGCCGCCACAGTTTGTGTGTGGTCATGTGACTGCATGGCTGCGTGTGAATGGTGAAACAGTCATGCAGTAGATCCACTGGCGGCATCTCTCTGGCAAAAATATAGCGTATATAATGTGTAAATGGAAAAGAAGTAACGAGTCAAGCATTGCCCAATGCATTGGAGTAGTAGTAGTGTTTCTTCTTCACAAATATACTCAAGTAAAAGTAAAACGTATGGTGCAGTAAAACTACTCATAGAAAAAAAAAAATGTCAAAAAATTACTCAAGTAAATGTAACGGAGTAAATGTAACTCGTTAATACCCACCTCTGACCTACAGAAACCTGTAGCTCAATAAAATGTTATTAATAAAATAAAAACTATTGTTTGTGTTTTTGTTGTGTTGTGTTGTGTTGATCATCTGCCATTTTCTCCCACAGGAACATGAGCAGCTGAGCTACTCATCCACTCGCACCAAGGCTCCTAGTGTGATCGTCTCAGGTTTAAAACCAGCAACCTGGTATGTCTTCAGCGTACGCACCCACACGCCTGCTGGATACAGTTCCTACTCCCCTAAATATGAATTTGAAACTACAGAAGACTGTAAGTACCTGAGACTATCTACAACACATATGTGGGCTGGGATACACCTGATTTAAATGTATATATTTGTATTTCTGCTGATGACAGTGTTTCCTGAGCAAAACTATGAGAAAAGGAAAACCTCTGAAGTGTGTTGCTGCTCCTTATCACTGCAAAGAACTAGAATAAGATTAGGTTGGGATTAAGATCAAGATTAGCTTAAGGTTTATTTTATGAAAAGGGTAAATGAACAGGGTCAAAGTGCAGTTTTCGAAGGTGAAGTTTACAGAAATCATGTTAAATGATTGCAGCAATCAAAACGTCTTGTTTTAGATAGGGATGAGGTAAAAAAGGCCAGCTATCCCCTGTATCAAGGCAGTTAAGATCTTTTCATTGAATGACAATAATCATTTGTCATTTAGGAAGACAAAGTAGCTGAGAAAGTCTCAACTTTAATGTTTATGTTAGGTGGTGTGCAATTAATATGTCCCAAACATCATTTAAATGCGTTTTAATGTTCTGTTTATGTGTGTATTTTGCTCATCTTCCTGCCAGCAAGTCCCAGATAGAAGATGTTATGTGCAAGCAACAGTTCAGGGTCAGATAAAGTTCACATAGCCTGGAGCAGCACCCAGGGCAGCCTGCATCAGTGACACAACAGCAAATAATAAACCTGGATATGAGCCCACACACAGGATCACTGACAGACAGGCTCAATCCTAGCTTCTTTAAAGTTTTTGAAGATAATCAGAATGAATTGCAGTTCCATGATTTCTTACCACAATTACAGGAAAATGTTGGAAGAACAATTTCTAGTTTTCAGCTTACTACAACAGCATGTACATTACTGCCGACTATAACTATAGTCTATGTGGGGGGTTTTTCACACTGCAGACAGCACTTGGCTTCAGTTTACCACAGTATTAAATGAACTCGTACTTATTGTATAATATGTAAAAGTTAATTTGGGATCTGACAAAGTTATACTATGGCCTAGTCTGGTAATGCAGTTTAAAGTGTACTAAAATCCCTTTGATATCTTTGACTACAACTGATTTAATCACTATTAAATGTATCAAACTTTCCTCTGCCTACCCTTTATAAAAATATCTCCGCTTCTAGCTGATAAACTCGCTCTGATTATGTCATTAGGAGGCGTATTTAAACTAGAGGCAGAAAGCTCATTTGATATGAGGTCTGTCAGTGTAAACGCATTAACACACGTGATTCATCTAGAAATTGTAACACATTATAATTTTTTAACGCAAATTTATCATAAGACCAAGTTTGAGCCCAACTTCTTCTCATATTATAATGTGGATGGTTACCTGGTTGTGTGTGATAAGGGCACATCAAACGCAGATAGTACGATGGCTGAGGAGACATCACTTTTTCGAGGGCAAGTTTTGTTATAAAAAGTTTCCAGATGGAAATTTGGATAGAAACAAAGCTGTTTGCACATAATACAGTATGAATTTCATATGAAAAGCCCTAACTACCACTAAACCTCTGAAAGCTTAGCATATCTGTAGCAATGGCAATAGAAAAAACGTGAAAAACAGTGAACCAGGGGTCTGACAGTGCAGCCTTGATTTTTGGTGTATTTTGGATAGATGTTTTTTAGGGTGTGTGTGTGAGTAGTGGCTTTATTGCAAGTCTACTCATAAAATACAAAGGTCCAGCTGCCCTTTTATGTCAGGTCAGGCATTGTTGAGGGGTGATTTGGCTTCACAGTGGCCCTCTCCCTTCCAAAGCTGCAGAGCTTTGCTTTATCTGCAGATCAGACGGTGCTTGGCCAAGCCTTTGTACTGTCTGGCCTTTTATCTGAAAGTGAAAGCAGATTTGGCCCCTGTCACTCTCTCTGTTGGTCTGTCCGTCCACCCGTCAGTCACTGTCTCACATGCTTGTTTTTGCATCCGCCTGTGTATCTGCCTGTCACTTCTGCCTCTCTCTAGCTCTTCTGTTTGCCTTTATCTCTTTTCTGTCCTCTGCACCCCTTGCTCTCTCTCTCCACACCTACTGTAGCCTGCACACACACACACACACACACGCACACACACACACACCTAATTACAACAGCATCAGTCCAACGCAGCTGCTTAGTTAGTGATGTGTGTGCAAAGCTGACGGTTGTCTTGTGTGATCTGGCCAGTTTCACTCTACCTCCCTGTGAGTGGTCTATAATTACTTTTATCGAGGCAAACATTTACATCCTTGACACCCCACCACACACAATACAAACACACGCTTTTGACTTTACATTCACACACACCCACATACTGTAATGTATAAATCCACATGTACCTGACTCGTGCATGGCTCACAACCACACACTATGATTTTCCATTCATAATCATTAAGCGTGAAATATTATAGAAATAAGTTTGGTAATAGCAATCATCTTTCAATTATCTGGGTTTCCTTAGCCTTGTGACAAGACACAGAAAAGGGAAAATCATGAATATCAAATGGGAGCAATTTAACCAAATGATCATGAACTAAATCACAATTTCATGAGTGAATAATATTAATTAAACAGCAGAAGGCACATGAATCATTCTGTGTTTTTTGCATGACAAAGGGCTGATCAAATATATGCCTATCAAAAAAGTGTACATGGACTGTGTATGGTGCACTGATGAAGAGGAATATTCAAGATTTTGGTTAATGAAAAATGTTCTGCTCTTTCTTGTCACCTTATCCTGCCTCCCATCCTATTTCCGTTACACTCTTTACTCCTTTTTTACTCTTATCACCCTTTCCTGTGCTTTACATTCAACTTCTTCCACGTTTCTCATACTTACTCTTTTACTTTTACTCTTCCACCTTACTCTGTTCTCCCTTTTCCCACCATCCTCTGGTCTTTTTTCTTCTTCTGTCATTCTGATTACCTTCCATCAAACAACGATTCTCCACCACCTTTAGCTTCAGACATGGCTTCCGATCAAGGCCAGGTGTTGGTCATTGTCACAGCAGCAGTCGGTGGCTTTACCCTCCTCGTCATCCTCACCCTCTTCCTCCTTATCACTGGAAGGTAAGACAAATTCACTTAGCTTGATTTAAATGTGTGCACAATATAGCTTAGTGTAACTGATGAAGACTTACTGTCTTGGTAAATTTGACTAAAAATCAGCCAGTCTGTGTTGTCAAATTCTAATATTTTGGTACAGATTAAAGTTTGTTTGTTTTTACCAGAAAACAATAATGGGCTATCAGTTGAGTTTTACTGAATACAGGTATTCATGCTATAGCCTTGAAAACTCCTCACTGGTCTAACTCTAGTCTGTTTTACTGCTTTCAAATTACTTTGTTCTGCTACATTCTGTACCCCAGTGTGTTGTTCTGGAGCGCATAACAAATACTGATATGTTTTGTCATTTAATTTGGATTAATTGTTGGCCCCTACCTTACCACAGTAGAACCTCTTATTTACCACTTATTTATATGGCTGATTAGACCTTCTCTCAGGACTATGTGGGTGTACAGACCAGCCTTGACTCACCTCTTTTTCACTCACTCTCTTACTTTTGTTGCGTCCGTCAGGGCAGAGCAGTTTAAAAGTCTTTGTGTTAACCTTAGGTCATTAGCACTCAGACACCTTTAACCACAGAAGAGGACTAATCAGCCAGAATAACTCACGTCTGTGTGGATGTGCAGGGACTTAATTGGCCTGAATGTCCTCAAGATGTCACTGCTATTAACCTAAATAAACTTTTTGTGTGAACAAAACCAACTCAAACTATAAATGGAATGACATTTTTGCTAGATAGTGGTACAACTCAGGATACCACTGAAAGCAAGACAAGGAAGAGGCATCTGATATGAGGTTTGCATATATATGCACAAAGTGTGGTGTTGCATTTAGACTCAAAATAATTCTCATCCGCTTTATTTGTATTTAATTATTGTCCTATCACATCAGGTTCACTGAATTTGGCCCATCTAACCCAAGCACGAGACTGGTGCACAAACTATATAATGGAAGGGGGTAGACACAAAAACACACATTTAGTGAAATATACCTTTATGTGACTCTGGAGAGGCAGCAATCAAAAATAATTTAAAAAAAGAAAAGAGATTTGACTTTATTTTCAAAGTGTGAAATTTGAAAACTACATAATTTCATACTTTTACCTGCTCACAAACACAGACAGAAATATTTAATCACACAAATCTATGGAGTGATCCACAAACTAAACATCACCTTTTTAAATTGTTGTTTTTCCACAGCAAATAAAAGGAGCCTTGTTTTAAATGTAGAGCATAATGCAACTATTTATAGGATTCCTACTAAGACAGAAATAGAAATTTATGATTAAATTAATAGATAAACAACAAAACAAGAGCATCACCAAGGTGAATGAACCAACATGAATATCTGTCCAATAAAGAAATGATGGAGCTAAGATGTTGTGACGTCCCCAGCATTGACAATAAACAAAATTCAGTCCATAGCAGACGAGACACAGCTGTTGCTTCAGGGTCCTCCTTTTTCTGCTGCCGTCTTTGGTAAAACACGAACAAAAATGTGCTTATAATGTGTCACATCATCTCTAGATTTCTGAAAAGACATTTTTATGATTAATTAAAAACACTGTCATTTGGCAACTATCACAGGCAGAGAAGACTGCATAAATTAAAGGTGTAGTCATGGTAGAGATGAGGAGGTGGGATGAGCACGTGGCGCTCACAGTGTCGGCATGTGATAGTCTGAAACTCCAGTCAATACAACAAATTCAATTTCAGTATCTTTCTTCTCAGTTTTTAAGCATTTTGTCATTTGCAAAATCAAATGCCAGTAAGACACGTATTATAAAACACAAGCACAAGCTTGTGGAAAATATCTGATTTTGCACTTGAGATATTTCAGGTTTTCTCAGTTACATCAATATAGTCTGACACATTTAATGAGCTTTTTTGCGTCATGCATTATCCACCTGAAGCTGGACATGTTCTTATCAGTCATTGTGCCTATTTAAAGCACAGTTGTGTCAGGAACACCGTACATATGAGCGGGCGTCTCGGACAATGTGCAAATAATGCGTGTGTATTCCTTTATTCTATACAGGATCTTAATATGAAGGGCAGAAAGAGTGAGGTTTTAGATAGAAAATTAGATTCTAGAAAAGGTTGTGAAATAAATAAATATATAGATATTTATATAACAAAATAAATAGATATTTTTAATGGCACAGAGTACATTGCAATTTGTCATAGCAAGAGAAGACGTTTTCTGTCCTAGTAAACCATGATAGTGAGACAAAATACACAGAACCAGGTCCCTATACTAGCTCACTTAAAAGATAAATAGATAGATAGATACGTTATTAATCTCAAAGGGAAATTCCAGCTTTGCAGTAGCCATTACAAAGAAAAACACAAAGATAGTACATAATAATTCAGAAATTGCACATCTAAACATAGGAAGATGATCATATTGCACTTGAGGCTTTAGTTGTAGGTACCAGTTACACCTGTGCTTTTACAGCTAAGCAGAAATCTCAATCCGACAAAAGGTCTGTTTGTCTATCTGTGAATTTGCTCGCATGTGTGACGCAAGTCCCCAAAACCAAAGCCATTCTTGTCAGGCTCAACTTTGTTGAAAGTATTTGCTGTTAGCCAACTGCAAACGATCTTGACAGTGTTGACCTTTTGAGGGAAAGTCCAAAGAGGAGCAAACTCTTCTAGCTTATTAGTAGTGTTGGATTATTTTATTTAACCCTTCTCTCTTAAAATATAAACTGCTTCACAAATGAGTCAGTTAAGCTAGTTAACTTGGGGAGATATTGGTCATTGGCCACATGTCAAAGTGTCCCTGGACAAGACACTGAACCCCAAACCCTTGGAGTCTTAAGCGACTGTCCACAAGAATTTCCTCAAGGCAATTAAAGTATCAATTATTTATTATATATTTATATGTATTATTATTATTGTTGTTGTTGTTGTTGTTGTTATAATTATAATTATTATTATAATTATTATTATTATTATATTGTGACCGTTCATTGGTTGGTTAGCATGTTAGCCCTTAGCTTGGTACGAGCCGTACGAGCGTTATGTCAGCAAGCTTCTGCACAAATGAACAGGAAATAAGCATCTGTCCCTTGCATTGTAAAGATCAGTGCATCTTGTGATTTGAGTGAAAATGAGACCATCACATTTGATAATGAAGTGTTGTATATATATATAATATTGTTACATACAGCATTTCTACATCGATCAAACATGTTCTGATTGAATCCACACCTACTGAGCTCTCACTGCAGAATGACAATGAAACAATCCAAGGTTCGGATTGCGTGAGCCACACATTTAATGAACATAGCACAATTTTAGCCCCAGTTTTTTTCTGAAGCCTGAATACCGTTAGTGGAACTGCAGCTTAAAACTCTTCCCTGATTCAGAAACAGACTGCACAGAGAATTTCCAAGATTGAGCTGTGAACTTTGCTCATATGAGATAGGTAGTGGATTAGACACAGTGTTGATGCTTTATTGCTGACATGATTTTAATGTCAAAGGACTATTAAGCAAATCACATCTACGAAAAAGCTGAAAGCAGTAGATTCATAACAGGGATTTACAAGATTTTATAATGTTATCTCAGTATGAGTAGGAGGGCCCATGTTCTTACTTTATTTATTTAAAATTCATACACATAGGTGTAAGAGCTAAAGCAAGCCCTTTAGGCTTTTTGCATTCCAGCACAAGAAGAACCTTTTTACCTGAATCCAGCTAAAAGCAGTTGCAACAGTGGTTGGAGTGTTTTTTGACTTTATCACAATCTGTCATATCTGCAATCCCTCTGCCCTGTGTAGGAGGGACTTTTACTCTCTTTTGGTTTTAAAAAAAGCTTCAAATGTACTTGAGCTGCCTGAAAAAGATGAGCGCTTTCAGACACACAGCTCTCATCGACAGAAGATTGTACCACACAAGTGATGATATAAGAGGACCTTCTGTATGAGGAGTTTTAACACCTGGCTGCTCTAAAAGCTTCTGAAATTTACATCTATGTTTGCATCTGCTCATGCTAAATTTGACGAGTGAGAAACTTCTACAAGAGCAAAGCTGTCACAATTTCACACACATGGCCTAGCTGAAGAGTTTTACTCTGTGTGTGCTCTTTATCATTGAATTGTCTGTCAGTCTCTGCAACTCTTTTTATCATCTGCTTCATGTTTCCTTTAATCCGTCCTTTCTTCTGTTCCCTGTGTAGCCTCTGCAGCAGGGAGATGTGTCACAGTGAGGTGACTGTGAAGGATGTTAGGGCATGAGAGGAGTGGTTTGAATTACACCGATGTTTTGATTAGGGCTGTGGGCAAGGTTGGTTTTCCAATGTGTGTGTGGGTGTGTAAAGTGCTTGTGCATATGTGTGTGAATATGCACTGAAACAATGCTCACCAGCCCAGAGAGCCGTGTAAGAAGCCAAGGTCTTTGTGTGTGATAACTGTCTTTGTCTGTGTCAGTGTGTGCGGCTTCTTTTCCACATGAAAGCCAGGGAGACAGAAGGATAGGTGGATAAAGGGGATCAAAGGACAGGACTGGAGAAGACTGATAAAGGCACATGCCACCATTTCTTTAATGAACAGCTTGACCCCATCAGCAGAGGTCAAGAGCAGCTTTCGAAATCCCCCTTTTCTCCTCTCTGCTAGTGTTACCAGCCATGTTATCTGCTCTATCAATGTCCAGGATCCCACAGACTTTACTTAGCCAGAGCACAGCCTGGTAACCTGCAGCTGGTAGCTCTCTGACACCTGCTCTAATCTGGCAACCCAGATTATGTTAAATCTTCAAGGAGAAGGGAGCTCACAAATGATCACACAAACTCACATACACCCAAGCATTTGCACGCACACTGTCTCCACTACTACGGTGGTGGCATTGTCACTCCTATACAACCGAAGCCAAATGCTCAAATGGTTGTGTAGAATGTAAAAGGTGTCATTCGTGGTGATGAACCCACAGATCACCTAACTCTGCAGTTTTACTCTAAACAGTTTACTGTTTATAGTTTAATTAATTTAACTGCATGTTAGCAAGCCAGAGAAAACCCATGCAGACATGGCAGAACATGCACAGAGAATACACACAGAAAGGCACCCGGCCGGTGGACTCAAACCCGAGTCCTTCTAGCTGTGAGTCGACCGTGCTAACCACCACACCACCATGCCACCTACCTGTTGAGTACTTTGAAAAATTGTATGCAAGTATATCCAGGAGACGTTTTCAAAGGCAAATATTGATTTGATTTAGGATTTTCTTTCTGTTTGTTGCACTTTGTATGAACTTGAAAATGCAGACTCTTCTTGGTGTTATTATCACAGTGTCTTTATCTTACTTTTAGAGCCTAAAGCTTTTAGACAATACTTTCTTTCTCTGAGGAATTGGTGGTGAACAACTAAGAGCTGAAAAGCAAGTGAATATTGGGCGTACATTTGCCAGGTGGCCAGAAACACGACTCCAAGTAAATGTTGCTCTGTGTCTACAGGTGCAGCTATCTGTTAATATCTTCCCCATTTTTAACAATACATACCAACCTGTTACTGCCTCCACCCTGATGGCCCTACACTCCATTGACCATTCGCCCTCAGATTCATTACTGCAGATGATTATAACATTTATTATTGTATTCTTTATCATAAAGTTGGTTGGCCCTCCCTATCTGAGAGACATCAGAAACATTGGTACCTATTTATCTACATCTCTAATCTTATATCTCATCCCTTCTGCTTTGGCACCTCACTTAACAAGCTTTTGTGATTATTTGGTCCTTCGGGAATCCCAAACCAGTACTGATAAAGCAAAGACTGGTTTTGCTGTTTAGTGCACCATCAGCTAAAAATTAAAATCTTCACAGCTCTCTCTATAATTTTCAACAATCGTTCTCTTCCTGCTTATACCTGTTTTCAGTAAGACTCCACATTTTATTCTCTCTTATACTGGTTTGCTGTTTTATTACTGTCTGTCCTACCTTCTTACTTCCCTTCTAGAGATGATATAGAGTGGTAGGCTACATGAAGCTGAAGTGTAACAGATTATGGATTTGAATTATAATTAATATTTTAATATTTAACATAGTGCTTTGTAGTAAAATTTTCTGTTATATTTCACCTTCAAAACTAGACAAAAAGCAGTGGTAAATATGTCAGTACTTTCATATCTTGTGGGAGACCTCTGTCCCTCAGTTCCACCAGCTTCATCTCCATGGGGATCAAGGAGTGAGGGCTTGGGGCGGGGGGGGGAGTTGAGCAGTGACAGTGAAAAGAGGATTCTCCACACACGTGCGTCTGTGAGAGAGCTCTGTGGGGGGCTTGGGTCAAGCCTCCGGGCTCTACTGGCTGACAGTTCTTTCAGAAGCTCTTTATTATGTGAATGTGTTTACAATTTACTGTGCGAGTCTCAGGTTTGAATAAACACCAGCTTTCATACAGGATGCCAATCTGTCCAGGTATACTTTTATAACATTTCAAACACTCAGCACACACTCACCACAGTCAGAATTAACTTCTGTCACATGAACAGAGCAGAAAGGGTTATAAGAGTCCAAAGAATACACAGAGGCATTAAAACCAAGTCATCCTTTGTAAGTGCACTGTAATTATATCACTTATCATCTCCTAAACATCAGTTTAACAAAATCAAACTGGAAATAAACCACTTTTAAGTTGTTGAGGAGATTCTTTACATGTGGATCAGTTTTGAAAATGTGCATCGCAGTAATGCACCATAAACAGCATGTGAGCAAATAAGTCACAACCTTGGATTTTTCATTTTTAACGGTGCTTGGGTGCTGTGGGGCTGTATGAATTCTATATTCCATCTAATAAATGATGAAATATGAGAACATTTATTAGGGGATCCACTGGTGAGAAGTGGGAGCGAGTGTCCCTCATGCGCACGGTCATTAATTAAGCCCTCTACTGGAAAATAAGTTTTAAAATTCATCAGTGATACAGCCTATGTGAGAACTCAGAGCACCTGTCTTCTTTCATATCATTATTTTCCATCTCACTGCTCTTCTCCAGCAGGACCACTTCTAACTCTTATGCACTAGGTACCAAATACTTTTTGAGCATTGCAGGTTCATTTGTTAACAGTCAGGCCATGTTTGAATTGAGCCTTTACTAAACATAGGTTAGGTGAGGCCTGTTTGGATGTCAAAAGACCATTAATTGAATTTTATTTGAACATTAGTCATCTCTAACCATCACTTATGTCTGACCATTCATTGATATATGTGTTTATTTAGTCACAAATGTTGGGAAAGTTTTGAGCCTTTGAGAATGCACTACCAGTACCGGGGGGATGCAGCTGTGTTTTCAAAGGCAACCACAATGACATCAGACTGAGTTGTAGCAAGTATTAATCCTTGTCTGTGAAAAGCTTGTAGAATAATATGAAAGAATCAAAGACTCAAGAGTTACAAGTGTGTGTTTTTTTCCTTGCTAGTTATGCCTTAATGTTCATAATAATGTTTTAGTGTCACCATGAAAACAGGTCTAAATTATAATTTAGTAGCTGCTTTAATCACTGTCATTGTTGTCTTTCTTTGACATCTTTGAAGAGGAATAGTCTGCTAATTGATCAAAATTAATTTTGTAGCAGTCACAGAAGTGTGACTGTAGAGAAGGACATTATTTCTGCCTGTTCCCTTGATCATCATGAAAATAGTTCTTTGAGTCCTAATGCTGGATTTAATCTGAGATCACATATGTACATACAAATTTTTCTGTTCACAGTAACTTCAGTTTGGTCCACTGGATTAACATGGTATTGTTATTATGTACAATATGCAGTTTATAGTCCATACAGCACAGTGAGTCTGTTCTCATGAGAAAAATTATGCCCATTTCTTTTGACATAAAATAACCAGTTTAAAGCTACAGTATGTAACGTTTTTTCATATATATTTTTAGTAGAAATATGAGCCAAAATTCATATGTGTGTGTATCTGTATGTGAAGAGGTGCTGTCAACATCTCCTGTGAAGTCAGACTCAGTTTCTAAATGTTTTTGAGTGTGGTTCGCCCTACCAGAGAATTTGTATACTGCGTTAGTAAGTTTAAGCAACATTCTTATTTTTTGTAATTTTATAATGACTAATACCTGAAGGGCTGTGCAGAGCATGGCGGAGTGTAGCAGACATTACAAGATCATAGCAGAGCAGGGAGAGAGAGAGGATTGGGCACATTAAGTTGCAAACTGTAGCTTTAGTCTTTCCTAACATTGACCTTTTGCATTCCTAAAATATACTGTAACAATACTAATAGTTATTAGATAAAATGGTCACAGTGATGGTTTTGAGCTTTGCAGCATCCATTTCATGTTTATACACAGTACTTTGCCATAAATGCGATGCTGGTTCTGCTTGTGATTCTGTTGAAGTACTTTGTGCTCTCTTCTTTTTTGATTTCAGAGTACTGTAGCATCCAAGCAACTATTTAGATAAAATCTTCTGTGGTCTTTTGCAGATGCTGTCATCTAATCTCTCAGCTTTTCAGACTTTCTTGGCAGCGGCTTTTTATCAGTGGTTGGCTGTCTCTTGGTGTCTCAGTGCCCAGATAAACTTGTACACTCACACACGCGCGGGAAGAGTGTTTGCATGTAAATGCATTTCCCTGCTTTAGATGTGTGTTAGGAAACAACATTTCTTTCTGTCTGTGTATCTTCCTTTACGTTAAGTGGATTCACGTGTATCCTGACTTTTTGAGGAGTTTTTTGTTTAGAGGAGGGGAAGGCAGAGGCAGGTTTAACACCATCATATACTGTTCATGTACCAAACTAGTTGAAAAATTGTGAAGTCACTCTGTGAACACAATATTAAGTTATGAATGATGCTATTAAAGTAGGATGAAAAGGGTTTGGTTAATAAAACCTTGTCCTTGATTAGTTCCTCTATTCACCCCTACATAACAAGTACAACAAAATAATATTATTGCACACGTGAGGAAGACATAACGCTGTCATTCAAACTATGTGTTTTCCAGGTGTCAGTGGTACTTTAAGGCCAAGATGACCTCAGAAGAGAAGAGGAGGACCAATTATCAAAACGGACATGGTAAATGAGATCAGTCCCCCGCTCTCATCTTTGTTGATTTGGATACTTTTATTTTCTCTCACTGGTTTTGGCATTGTCACAAATTTTTCAAACTGCAGAAAGATTGAGTTGTGGATAATCAGTTTCCATATTTATGGTAATGATGGTGTGGGGAAGATTGCTCAGTCTAATTTTATTAGAATTTTAAATCTGTTCGGCACATTTAATAATATTTGTGTTGAACATTACTTTTGGCAGAATGCCCAAACATTTGGTGAGAAAATACCAGGTTGTTTCTGCTGTGGTGTGTCTTTGCCAACAAGTAAGTCAGAGACAAGAAGAGAGAATTTCTCTTTGCACAGTTATCAGCTAACACAGTACATTCGACATGTACAGTGTACTGTTGTATGGATCAATTCCCATGTGTCTCTGCGCATATTTGAATTTTACGTGAGAGTGACAGACCCTGCCACACACTTTTATAGAATGCAAATGTATTAATTTGCCCTTGTTAGTTACAAGAAAATAAGAAGACGACGCAGCACATAAAGGATTTTTTAGGATGATTTTATGAATTGAGATGTCAGAGTCCATCTTTATGTTTCCACTTAACCCTTCCTTACATTCTATTTATTATTATTAGACCTATTATGTATATTGGCAATGATTTATAAAATGAGACCACAGAAAGACAAAGACTTGGGTGAAGCAACAGAACATTGGAAGAGGGGAAATCAGAAAAAAGATCTGAGGATAATAGCAACAAGCTGCCACATACTTCACCTGGATTTACAGTAAGATTATAGCACACACTTTTTAAGCAATTGTGTGTTTTTAATGCTAAAAGATTTTGGTCTTCCATCCTTTGTCCTGACTCAGGTTTCATCAGTGAGTGTGCTGTTGAGCAGAAACTCTGAGAAGAGAACAGCATCCTCTGGGTTTTACTGGTGCTGGTTCATGCATCAGACAACTGATTGTTGTTTCCTGTTTTGTGATATTTTATCAGCCCCTGAAGGAGGAACACAGCTCTTGTCTAACTCCCCTTCACTGTGAGGTCAGGGTCAGCACCAGAACAGCAGCAGGCTGTTAAAGATTCACTGGCTTGCTCATGGACACTTCAGCAAGGTGGATACCTGCTTTAGTAGGGGCTAAACCCCCACTGTGGTTACAAGTCTGGTTCAACAGCAGCAAAACAGAGAAGAGACAAACTACTGGTGTGTCTGTTTGCATGAATGCACTTGAGTCTGTGAGTGAGACACTTTTGCTCTTGTGCTCTGCTAGAGAGAAGATTATGAACATCAGCCATGGTGACTCTCCTCCCAGCTCATAATCAGTAGTACTGGAGAAACGTGTTTCTACATCTCCGAAACCATTTGTCTAAAGACTAACGACTGAGTTCATATTTCTTCTGGTTGGGATATGCTTTTCTCTGAGATGGTGCAATGATTGGCACTGTTCTTCACTGCAAGAAGGTTCGAAGCGGACTACCTGAGTACAGATGGTTTTGCTCTGAGTTTGCAAGGCACAATCCAGAAACATGTAGTTTGGGTTAATTGATGACTCTAAATTGCCTGTAGGTGTGAATGGGAGCATAAATGGTTTTCTGTCTCTATGTATTGGCCCTGTAAAAGCAGCCTGTCCAGGGTGCACCCTACCTATCACCTAATGACAGCTGGGATTGGCTCCAACACTCCTTTGACGCCTTGGGTATAAGCAGTACAAATAATAGGTGGATTTTCTTTTTTTTTAACATTCGAGCAGCATTTTTTTGTCTGATATATCCCCTCAGTCTTAGATCTGAAGTACATTACACATTATGTTCCAAATAAGTTCATGTGTTATAAATTTACTTGGAATTTACTTTACTTTACAATGGACTTTATGTAATGGTTTGCTTTTTCAGTGGGTCTTTCTTGTATACTTGAAGTGGCAGAAACCTAACATTTTAACAATTTCTTTTTAGCTTCTCTGCTTGCAGATAGGCTAGTTTTCATGTTGCCTCAGTCACAACTAAAGTACTTTATTGATTATTTTTGACAAAACACTGTATTTAGAGATTACCCTCACACAGATCTGTAATCCTATTTGTGTTGCTCCTAAACCAAAATATGTTGTTCAGATTCCACAATCTCCCACATAACCTGGGAATATGTGGATATTAGCCTCATCAAATACCAGTACCCCGGGTTGTATGGTAGCAGCAATAGTAGTACTAGTAGTGCCGTTTCTTAGCAGTAGCAATGAAACTATTTTATATATTATTTTAATTTGAAGGAAAGTTTAAGTCTAAAAAATGGTTATAGCAAATTTTAATTTTTGATGGGGGTAATAAAAAACACTTCTGACATGCTCCTGCTGATCGTCTTTGTATCATTCTCACTGTCCCTCCTCAGTTCCTTTCCCAGGAATAAAGACTTATGTGGACCCTGATACATATGAGGACCCTACTCAGGCTGTCCATGAGTTCACCAAGGAAATCGATCCATCCAGGATCCGCATTGAGAGGGTGATCGGAGCAGGTATACATACACACAGACTTCTACACACGCACACACACATACGCTCATCCACTCATGTCTCACTGATTTGTGCCATTTGCCTGTGGGTGGAAGAAGATCATTTTATGTTGGTTAGAATAGCATAATGTTCCATAATGATCTATTTTCATTCCATATATGTAATTGCTGTGAACTCCCTCTACTCCATTGTACACACCAAAGAGTACGCCTTTTTCCGTTTTCATTTTCTCTGCACAGACTGCAGGAATAATACAGCTTTAACAGCTTCAGAGAACAAAAGAAAATGTAAGAATAGATTCAAGGCTTTTTATAGAAGGTGAAAGACAGAATTTTATTAAGTTGAACCAATCAGGGTAGAGGCAACAATGCTGGAGGTGAGAACTGCAACACTGCCCCCAGGTGGCATTTTGTGCTGCCTGCTGATGGTGTGGATTTTGGTGCGTGTGTGTGTGTGCTCCAGGTGAGTTTGGCGAGGTCTGCAGCGGTCGCCTGAGAACACCGGGAAAGAAGGAGATCGCAGTGGCGATAAAGACACTAAAAGGAGGCTATGTGGAACGTCAAAGGCGGGATTTTCTGCGTGAGGCATCAATCATGGGCCAGTTTGACCACCCCAACATCATCAGGTTGGAGGGCGTGGTCACCAAAAGTAAGAGAAATTATGTGTTGCACATTTAGCACATTTGTGTTTCAAAGCCATGCTTGTGTGTCACAGACTGGCAGAAATTTATAGAATTACCAAGTTATAGACATATAGTAGATAGTTTTCCTGTCATATGTGTGTGTTTTCAGACTCCAGCAAATCACTTAGGCATATACTGTTTACTATAATGAGATTTAAACATTTCCAACATTTTTAACCCAGTCACTTTCTTCTTATCAAGAGATTAAATGTTGCAGTCACATTAAGCTAAATAACATGTAATAAGGACTTTTTATTGTTGCTATTTCTTCACTCATCTCCGTGAACAGTATGCTGGGTGAATGCTCTTTTTATACATGTAGTTGTTTTGTGTTCATGTGTTTACTTTGTGTAGAGCATACAGCGTCCTCTACATTACTATAGAGTTTACATTATGTGTGAGTGCATGTTTATATTGCATCCATGATTATGTAAGTTGAAATGCTCCATCTTTGCGCAGTAATATGCTTCATATGCACCAGTGTGTGCATAGACGTGTGTGAGTGTGGACTTGTTAACGAGCTCTGTTTTACGGGGCTCACCCAGTGCAACATATGGTTGTTTTTACAGGGGATGTATAAACTGGGACATCGCTGTGAATATAAATGTGTCCCCTGAAGACTTTCAACCTCTTCCTGAATGCAGATGGAGAACACTCCTTAGCTCTGTGCCCTCTGACAAGGATTCAGCTAAGGGTTTTAAAGGCTGACACAGCCGTTATCATTGCATTACATCTGTGATCTGATTATAATTTTATAATATTCCATCACTAAACTAACTGAGTAAAAAAACTGAATTTCCTGAATAGCATTTTTTTCAAGCTCTTGATGTGCACCATCAAAGTATTATATCTTTTTTATGGCTCTTTAGCTTTTAAATCAATCAATATAAACTTATAAATACAATTTCATTCAAACCCTTGAACAATTAACTTTCCCTCATAAAGCAAAAATATATTTTTTTAACCTTACAAAACAGTAGTTTAATCAAAACTATTAACTGGGGGTTCATTTAATAGCTTCTTTTTCTCATAGTCTCCCATGAGATGCTATTTAAACGTCTGGGAAAATATATTAAATAGACCTAGCGGTAAGATTTTTTTTTTCAAATCTTTTAATTTGCTACTTCTTTTTTACCACTCAATACTGCATAACATTTAAAAACATAAAGGCCTGAAAAATATTCAATAGAATGAATTAAATGTAACAAGAAATCACAAAGATGATCAGGTTTTAGCTATGTGTATTTATAAGAGAGAAGGTAATAAACCAAACATTTCCTATCACTGCCTACATGACACACACAAAATCACACATTTATGCTTGGCACTGAACCATCATATAGTGTATATAGAAAGACATGAGCATCTTCATCTTTCATCTTTCACTCCTTCCATCTGTTGTTGTTCTTAAGAGACTAATTATAGAGAGTATTGTGCTGTGACTGACTGCTATACCTGCACTGAAATAACAGGTAACACATTGGACCCTGGTAAACAGGTGCATTTGTTTTTGTTCAGGTGTTGCACTGCGTAACTATATATTGTTTCCAGCCATGCTAATTAGCTCAGGAAAGCCAAGCTTGATCAAATGATTTCCTGTCTATCCCTCATGGATTTGAGTGGGGAGAGAGTGTCTGCAAGTATGATGATGAGATTTTAAGATTTAAAAAAAATCGTCACGTTTCTGTTTGGTCTAAATTAAGTGGTGCAGTTCAGTACAGATCATGGTTCTGCTCATCCAATTATCTATATAACCACCGTGTCTTCTTTTGTCTTGTGACACACGTGTAGGTTAGGATCAACATTCTCCTGTGCATGATAAGCTCATAAGCTTCATTCTGGTTAAAAGTTTCCATGAAATGATTTTGATGAACGTAGTAAAGATTTCTGAGTTTGTCTGAAGGTGCAGTGATTTTAAGTTAACATTAATGCTCCAGTATATCTGTTCATCAGGTTTGTTTCTTAGCACTAAAAATCTCTTTTGCTACCCTACTGCATTTGGCCAGGTTTATTTCTATCATGCTTGTATTGCACACAATCACTAACACTGTGATTATTACACGTCACACGTCTGTTAGATCAGTTATTAGTGTCTGCATGTATGTTTAGGTCAGTTGTGTTCGTGTAGCATTGTTGTACCATCTGTACTTTAATGTGGAAATACAGGAAATTAACTCTAAGAACGGTCATTGGGCCCTCGTATTATGACTCAGGTGTATTGAAATACAAATCTCTGTATTTACATTATTTCGTTACATTTTCCATAATGTCATTTTTCACGTTTTTCCATCTGAGTGAAAAAGTGTTTTGAATAGGAAGTGTGACACCATGGTGTTACTTCACCGCAGTAACACTTTATTTCTCTTTCCAGCAGTTCTGAACAGTTTACCCCTCATTGTCGCGCAGGCCTCCCAGCTGTAAACCAGTCAATCTGTAACACTGTGGGGATTCTCTATGGGGAAACAGCAACATTTGGAAAGGGAGATTGTGCTTGCACCTGTTTCTGACAAATGTTTTGTATCATAGATGGACTGAACGCGGAGCAGCTCCCGTTCTGCAGGGTGAACTGAGCATCTTCACTTGATTCATCAATCAGTTGTTGATGTGTGTTTCCCCAGCTGTGTTTTTCTCTCTCTCTCTCTGCTTTTCTCTGTCACAGACTGACAGCAGTGCTAAATAAACTCCCACACAAACACACTTTTCTCTGCTTTGCCTCTCTTGGACTTGTTGAGCACACACATTTTTACTGTGCGATTTCATCAGCCAATGTTTACCAGAGCCCAGTGTGTGACCAACATGACTTCACATATTATCTTCTGGTCTATCAGGACATCATTTAGCACTGCTCATGCTTACCAGTCTTTGCTCGATGTTGGTCAAGTAGAAAACTGTAAAAGAGGCAAAGGCATTAGAAATGTTGGCATTTTGCCTATGAGTATGAGCATCTTTAATCCAAAAATGTCAGCCTTTAATACTTACCTTCAGAAACATGGTGAACAAACAAACTACAAAGCTCTATATACTGGCTAATGAACTTTTAATATTGTACCTCATGGTCTTTATTTAGCAGATAGAGGGAGTTCATGAGTCATCATGTGATCTTAAAAATGATGGCATTGGTAATCCATTAGTCTCTAAACACTTTGTGTGTGCACAGATGGACACACAACAACAACAGAGACAGAAAACACTAATCATATGTTAAGCTCCCTTTAAAGAGAAAAGCAGTGGACCCCCTTAATAAGCAAATTAGCTGGGGTTTTTTCTCTTTCTGTTTTTCTGGGTGGTCAGAAAAGTTTACGTGACCTCACGACTGATTTGGCATTAGGAAAGATTCAGACTTTTATGACTTTATCCGCATTGTTTTAACTGACATACCTGGCACATTATTGTACCAGGTATGTTGTACCTACCATTGTTGTACCTTGTTCCAGTTCTGTCAGGTTGTGTCTTTCATCCTCCTCCGCAGCATAAGAAATCCATAATTTCAGAAAAAATGGATGAAAACTGTGTGTCGTTGCGTTTGTGTGTTTGCAGGCAGGCCTGTGATGATTGTGGTGGAGTACATGGAAAATGGATCGCTGGACTCATTTCTGAGGGTGAGTGTTGAAGTGATCAAAGAACTGATTATGTCTGTTTCTGGCATTTTTGTGGTAAATAAACAAATGAAAAAAGCTGATATAAAGTCTAACAATTCAATCTCTCTGTAAAAACAATTTTGTTGTCTTTATGAAGATCACCCTAAGTTGCTTGTCCAGGCTAAAGGAGATTGCACTTAGCTGCTGGCCGAGGATAGCAACATTTTTTATAAAGTTTGAAAGAAACTATCTATTTAAAACTGACATTGTTTTGTAATAGTCTAAATTTTGGGACATATTTACTGTAGCATACCGTCCTATCAACACACTGGCAACATGATTCTGAACAAACTTTTTTATTTCTTCTTTGTCAGTTTTCCTTTGTCTTCTTTTTCCTAAATCTTTACACTCTTTTTCTTCTTCTGTCTCTGTTTTTGCAATGCCTTCTTTTCTTTCCATTTATTTTCCTCCTTATCCTTCTCTCGCCGTCAGCAACATGATGGTCACTTCACTGTCATCCAGTTGGTTGGCATGCTGCGTGGCATCGCCTCGGGCATGAAGTACTTGTCAGACATGGGCTACGTTCACCGAGACCTGGCAGCACGAAACATCCTGGTCAACAGCAATCTGGTGTGTAAAGTGTCAGACTTCGGCCTGTCCCGAGTCCTGGAGGACGACCCGGAGGCTGCTTATACTACAACGGTACACCTGACGCCCCAAAATTCAATCCTTCTAAACCTTTTAAAACTTAAATTATTAAATATTAAGACGTTATACTTCAGTGGTATATGTACTCTAAAACCCTTCACACAGCAGTGACATCTTGATCCAAGCGTTACAACATGACTGGTGTTAATATTTTGGTTTCTAACAGAGCGGGTTGTTACAAAAATGTATATCAGACACTGAAAAATTGTTAATTTCAGCTCAGTTTCAAGCTACTTAAAATTTGATACTTGCCTCTGCTAGGTTACATGTTTCAACAAATGTTACATTCATTTTTTGAGAACTCTTTCATGTAATATTAATTAAAGAAACCTATTTTAACAAACACAGTGCAAAGATTTTTGCTGCAACTGACACATCTGTATTGTGTCTTAGACAAGTTAGAGCAGTCCAAATTGATTTTGTGGATGGTCTCTGGAATGATAAGTCCAAAACAACACTGTAAGTCCTGCATATGTCTAACAGCTATCCATGTTGGCCATGTTTGCATCCTTATCATGTTGGCAGCAATGCTAGGTGGCTCATTCTTCAGTCAACGGAACCATTCGGTTTCACCATTTTTCAACATCCATATTTGTCTCCCTGCTGGCTTTGCACAGACTGGCTCTGGTTCTGCCTGCTTACAGGCTGAATTTGTCCAGTTTTGTATGCAAAACAATTAAGATGAAAATATGGCTAAAGTCCACTAAAAATCATTGTTGAGTTCCTTTTCTTACAAATAGGTTGATAATTAATAATCCCCTTGGGAAACAGACATCTGTACAGTTTCAATAAATATGCATTTTAACAGAAACATAACATAAAGAAACATTTTTGTTAATGATTTCTTATAATATATACTTACTGAGGTGTAATGGAGAGTGTCTGAAAAGTTCACTGTTGTTTACTTGTCCCAATGTGCACAGGTTATAGTGATTTTCCACTGGTGTAATAATCCCTCTAACACTGCTATTAGAGAAATGTAAGGTTCGTTTTTTTATTCTGAAAAGCAACTGAAATGAGAATTTATTTACCATTTCTGCACTGTAATTTAGGCAGAATGAGTATAACACTATACATAACAGCTCATTTGTTGGCTTCCATTGACAATCCACAGCATAGCTAGTTTTTTTGGCCAACAAATTTAGCAACAGATTAAACGCAATTAGGTGTTTTATGGTGGTCGTATATAATGACGAGAGAAATTTGACTGCAGGTAATTTACTGACTATAACTGTCAGTAACCAGGGCCGTTTTAGACGCATAGGCTACATATGCTGCAGCCTAGGGCCCCACCAGCAGGGGGCCTCAGTGAGCTACATGGATTGATAGTTTAGTTTTTTATTTGTTTTAAATTGTATTTAAATTATTTGTACGTATATTTCATGTTCCCTCTATTTTTGTAATCATTGTAAGACTACAAAAATATAGCTTTCAGTAATATCTATTCATGAAAATGATTAAAAATCAAAATAGCGCAACTATTTTTTCGAGTTTGTCTGTGACGTCATCGAGACGAACTCGGCAAATTGTAAACATGAAACGTAAAAACGTATCTTGATAAAGATAGTTAAAAGTGACCATTTACTGGGGAGGTGGCAAAATCTACAACATATCTCAAGAAAACAAAGACTAAGAGAAAGAACTATGAATACGTTTGTGGAGAAACACCCTCAGCAGCTAAAGCTAATAAAGCCTCCTTGCTAACAACAGTCTAGTCTGACCAGTTGATACAGTCAGCTAGCGTTAGCATTAGCATCAGCAGCACCTGCTGCGATACAGAAGAGGAGCTGGAGGAGCAGTAAACAGGACAGCTCATTCTCCAAACTCGTCCTCATCAAGAACAGACTATGGTCAACATGTATGAACGTCTAAACCACTTGATTATAATTTCT
>JAUMHL010000014.1:16475591-16500667 GCA_032362345.1 Sandelia bainsii
GTTGTCTGTGAGGATTCAGCACCCACACATATTGACTCATAACCATTACAAAAACCAGAGCATCATATTACTACAGTAATAAAATCATAAGTCTTTTAGTGTTTTAGTTTATTGTTAATCAGTAGCAGCACAGTCTTATAAGCATAACATGTTTTACTTGTTTTAAGGCGACAAATAGGGGCCCAAATGCTAGCAGCCTAGGGCCTCAAGATTTCTTAACCCAGCCCTGTCAGTAACTACAATCAGATTAGCAACACTGGTAATAAAATTACTTACTTACTTACTTTAATTTCTTTTCACTTATCAGTGCTAATAAATGCTGATAATGCTTCAATTTGTTGAAATAAGAGCCTGTGAAAGTACTGGTCAGACTCTAGTATCCAGGTAAATTCCAACTGGGTCTAAAGCTTGTAAGAATTCCTAGTTAAGTCATATTTACTGCCAGTTAGCTGACTTCTCCTGGTCTGTTCCTGCCTTTGGGAGAGAATCTAATTAGAACTAAAGGCAGAGGTCTTAAACTCTAAAAGGCACAGGAGTAATAGTCAGACCCAGCGAACAAGTTAAACTCAGTTGACTAAGATGTACTGAGGGTTTACTAGATCATCCGCACAGTCATATCTGAAGCATGAACTACAGCACCATCCAACATCCTCATACAGTATGGACTACGTATGTAGCCTATTCTTATTTCTGCCAATAGTTGTTGCTTTTGTGTCTCATCGTTTTTATTCACAAAAACAAATGAATAATTTCTCCTGATTGTTAGTCTAATCAGTTGTTGGAAAAGCACTGGAGACATTAACATTTTTCTTTGAATAACAAACAAATATTGTGTTTACAGACTGATGCAATCTGTCTTTAAGTTTGGAAGATAAGCAAACTGATGCATCACTTGATAGGACTGATGAAATTTTGACTTTTCTTCCAGCCAGTGAAAGAGTTTACTTTATTGCAGAAGTTAAACCTCTGAATCTTCTGTGCTGAAAGGATGCTGCTCTGTAAATCTGTCTGAGCCCACAGTGACCTTCATTTCCTGGTTTAGACTGAGGTTATTGTGTGGAGGAAATGTGTGTTTATGGTTCCAAATTTAACTTTCTGCTTTACAGAAAGTTTCAACTGAGGTGGAGAGGAGAGGAGAGGAGAGGGAGGTTGGGGTGAGGTGAAAACCACAGTTAATACACAGAAATGGTGATGAAATCTGGTTTAAGGATTCTGAATAGGAGAGCACTTATGCCCACAATGTTAATGAAATATGTGTTCTACTGTACAGTATATTACACAGTGACTCTTCATCCCGCTTTAACTGTGTTCTTCAGCTGCAATTAGCAGGGCTGAGGCCACTGAAAAGCTGAGATATCATTTGAATTATTTACAGGATTGTGTTCAAAATCACATTCTTAACAGTGGATGTTTTTAGGAATAGTTTAACTGCAGGATGTATGCTGATACTTTAATCATACTTTTATGAGTGTGTGTCTGTATTTAATTTGTTATTTGTTTGACAGGGTGGTAAGATCCCAATCCGATGGACGGCACCGGAGGCCATCTCGTACAGGAAATTCTCCTCGGCTAGTGACGCATGGAGTTATGGCATCGTCATGTGGGAAGTCATGTCATATGGGGAACGGCCATATTGGGAGATGTCCAATCAGGATGTGAGTAAAGTGGCAACTGTGTTTTATGCTGTGTTTATATCACATGACCTTCTTCAAAACAACAACAATAACCACATGACCGTACCTCATTATTTCCTATGTACAGTACTCTTCCTTTTCTATCAAAATAAAAGGCTCTTACTTAATGTGCTGTTAACGATTAAAGGTTATATGACTAGGTTTCCTTCAGTTGAAGTGCAGTTGATGGTTACAAAACATATCTTCTCTTGTTTGAGATCAATGTTTTCATATAACAAACAAATAATGCTGACAATTTCTTTGGTTTAAGTAATTGTTTGCATTATTCCTTCAAATCCAACAAATGGTCTGTTTGTACAATTTGTATTTTTTTACCCCAAAGTAAAGTCACCCCACAGTTTTTAGCCCCAAACTGATCTCAGAACCCAGAAGAAACTCAGTTTTGTTATTTATTTCCTTTTTCCTCTCTTTTCATCTTTCATTTACAAAAATGCTAGATTCATAAAGTCACAAAAAACTATTTCACTCAAGCCTTTATATTCAGAACCCACATCATTACCTCAGTTCACGTCTCCCTGTTCAAACCCTTTCACATCTTTCTATTGACTTAATATACAGTTATTTGCAGTTCAAAATTCACATCATATTCTGTCTGGAAACACCAAAGAGTTATTCACTAATCTTGGTAAAATTTAGTATATTGAGTATTTAAAACTCACTGGGAGCTGCAGTCAGTCCTGATGTCAGGTCACATTGTGTGTGAGAGGTACAACCTGGACAAATTGTCAATCCATCACAGTGCTCACACATAGTTACACGCCATTAACACTCACACAGGGGCAAATTAGAGTTGCCAATTAATATGACCTGCGTGTCTTTGAACTGAGAGGGGGAAACCATAGCACCCGAGAGACACCCACACAGGCATTGTTGTTGACAACACAATCAACCTTTAAAACAGTCCGACCTGTGTTATGTATATATATGTGTAATTGTTTCTTTATGTGATTTCCACAAAGCTTCCCCCCACAACCTGCTTCTCTAATCTCAACACTACAACACATTTCCATATTGACTTCTCATTTCAAGCCCTGCCCCACTGAGTAAATCCTGAGTTTATTTTCCATCATATCTGTAAAAAATTACTGCCCTTTAACCTGACTGTTTTCTCACATCAAAACCCTACCTCTGAGGGAGGGGGGTAGGAACAGAAATGCTGGTGAGATGCACCAAAAAGATGAAAAGGATGAGTGAGGGAACAGAAAAGAGCAGAAAAGGTCAGCAGTTCAGAGGACTTCAGTCCAGTAGAGGGGGAGTTTAAAGCTGTGGATTCAGTGTGGCTGAGCAACCCGCTGATCCCTGGGCTGTGGTCAGGGATTGGAAGGGCCATGGAGGAAGCAGATCCATCCCTCTCTCCGCTGAGTGTGAAAGCTGGACTGTAATCCCTTCAACCCCTTACACATAGACTCATACACATCTATATACAGACACCCACACACACACATTCACTAAGGTCCCAGAGTTTGGGGAGGATTTGTGCTGTTTGGGAATTGCTTAGAAGTGCTTTCCAAGGCAAAAGGCCAGCCAAGCAGCAAAACCAGCCGAACACTATCGCATCCTGGTCAGCCACTTACACTGACTGAAGTCCTCTGAATCACTTCCTACAAAGACTATATGGATCTTTACTAACACGCTGACCCACAGATATGATTAAGATCACACACACTATAAGCTCAGATGAAAAGAGAATTCATGCTTTCGTATTGTTGAAAACTGATTAAACAGTGTAAATGGGCAAAATTGACAATTCTATCAATTTGAATTTAAATCTATAATACAACCTTTCTCAACTTTCTCAACCCACAGTGGTGCAGTGAGATCCTTTCAGCAGATATTTACATACATTAAGCAGTTTGAAACTCTGTTTTACTATTAACAGAAAATCTTATATCTATACATGTTACCGTGTTATGCAACACAAAATGGCAGAACTGACATCCAAAGCTTTTGTCTGTCTGCTTTTTGTCTTTTGACTGTCTCTGCAAATGCAATCCCACATCCTCAGCAAATATATGCAAAATCTATGTAATGCCAGAAATTGCCATGTTATTCAGTAGGTTTATTGTGTTTGTATTACTGCAGTGTAGATATAATGGAGAAACCTTTTAACTAAATAAATGTATCTTTAAGCTACAGCAACTGAATTCAGATTAAATTTAGATTTCACCATTTATCACATCTAACTGTCACTTCAGGTAATCCTGTCCATCGAAGAGGGCTATCGGCTCCCTGCACCAATGGGCTGCCCCGTTGCCCTGCACCAACTGATGCTGCACTGCTGGCAGAAGGAGAGGAGTCATCGGCCCAAATTCACTGACGTTGTTTCCTTTTTGGATAAACTGATCCGCAACCCCAGCAGCCTGCTGCCACTGGTAGAGGACATTCAGAGGTACAGCACTGAGAATTTTGTCGTGTACTTGTACATTGTAAGTTAATTTGAGTGGGAGTCAAACATCTCTAAGAGGACTGCTACCTCAGAACAGAACATGAGAGTTATCTGAGTTACAAATGACTGATAATAGGACAGTTGTAGGCAAAGATAAGATAACTTTCTAACTCAGTTCAAAAAGTTTATTTTTACTCCTACACATAAAAGTAATACACAAGTTAGTCTTAGAACTTCGGGCCAGTTACGTCAGTTTTCCAACTCAGATGCTTTAAAAAAATGTATGTTTTGCATCAGTTTACCAGAGTCTCCGGGGGAGGAAATGGACTACCCGATGTTCATCTCCATCAGTGACTGGCTGGACTCCATCAAGATGAATCAGTACAAGAGCAATTTCATGGCAGCAGGCTACAACACATTGGATTCTGTGGCCAGGATGAGTATTGAGTGAGTTGAGGAGCCAAAACACAACCATTATTACATGGCAGGAAACCAAATAGGAGCTATCTTTGTAGCGTCGGCACTAATGATTTAAAGGGGCACTTCACCAATTTTACTCCTGAGTGTTAGTTTACTCATAATAAGGAATAGTTTTCAGTCTGTAAATCTCCTTTGTCACTCTGGTGGGGATATCTCTGTTTCAGCTTGGAATTTTTGAATGCGTTTCAAACTGGAGTGCAGAATTTGAAAGATGCTGGCATCTATTAGGCAGAAGGGGTCTAATGTATGTTGAGTTATAGGAAGCATAGGATGCAGTGAGGTTCTAGAGGTTTAAAGTCAGGATATCTTTGGCTCTGCTGTTTCTTTTGGCCATTTAATCTTAGAATGAATGTATAGTTAAAGTGTTGTGTGTGTGTTTGTGTGCATTTGTGTTTTCCCTCTCGGCCTAGAGATGTAAGGCGCATTGGGGTGGAGCTGATCGGCCATCAGAGGCGGATCATCAGCAGTGTACAGACCCTTCGTCTTCAGCTACTGCACGAACAGGAGAAGGGTTTCCATGTATGAGGATGCCCTTTAACACAACATGGGATGGACAGATCGATGGACTAGATGCAAGTGAAGTCTAGACCGTAGGACAGACAGTCGACAGCCTGTGCGTGAGCCCTCATAAAGGAGGTTGTTGGACTGACCACCACAGCAGACTGGCCCCTGGTCTCCCTCACATCCAGTAGTGACTTTTTTCTACTATACACCCCCATACTCTTCTTCTATCAGACTATTACAGCCTGATAGACCTTACAGACTTTCCCAGGCCCTCATTTAGGGGAATGTAATGCCCTGTTGCAGCAGCAGTACTTTGTGTGTGGAGCAACAATATCTAGAGATGTAGATTTGCAAACGTAATCTACTGAATCTTCTAAGATCTTTTATTTTTCTTTTGGTTGTTTTATTGCTCATGTAGCTGCTATCAGGTGTGCAACTGAAACATTTTGTGTTTTGAAAAAAATATCCTCAATATTACTTTATTTTGGAGTTCAATAATTTATTATGAAGGTATTATTTGCATTGCTTCAGTTTACCCTCTCTCCAGAGAATCTGGTACGCTAATACTTGAAGAAAGAAGCGAGAAGCAAGTTATGGATGTTTCTTGAATGTTTAAAAGTGTATAGATAATGAATCAATAATTTTTATCATAATCTAATATTGATATATGTGCAGTCTTGTATGTGAAAGCCCTAGTAAATCTGGATCTTATTTAAAATGTTTTATTTATTTAAGATTTTTATCCAAATCAGCAATACAGTATTATGCAGTCACCTCAGTATCTCAGAGAGAGATGAAGAATTGTGCAATGAAAGGACTCTTGACATATAAACTTGAGGCTCACACAAACACCATCCGCCTGTTTTTATTGTCATTGCTAAGCTTACAGAACTGGATTTGTTGCCTTCAAATGAATAACCATACAAGTCTGACAATTTTTAGCAAGCAGTGGACTCACTGTTATGTGGACATTTCTTTAATTGTGAATGTTATTCATTGCCTGAAAGTACACAGTCTCCACTGTCTTAACATATGAATGTTCACAGATCATAGATTCTGTATCAATAAGAGATGTTTGAAATTGTCTGGAAACTTAACATGGACTTATATGGTTCTTCAGAATGTGCTGAAATCCTTTCATACATACCATAGTCATTGTTTTGCCTGCACACATTAATACAGGTTTGCACTGGGACAAAGTTGATCCAAGATGTCAGAGTCAGGATTTCACATATTACTACTTCTACTTAAGTCTGTGCTTACATTGTGGTCATGTAAAGGTAAAAGATTTGTGGCAGTTTGGGAAATCAGTGTATGTAAATGTAGTCTGAAGTGAAAACAGTTGGATCTGCAGTAGATGACGTCATGTAGTGAGATGTTTGCCATTGAAATCATCTTCTTTTTTCATTCGCTAGGTCAATGGTGAATAGGATGTTCTGCAGAATATAACTAGTTAGCTAAGTTAGAGGCAGCAGAAGTAGCTAAAGCCTGATTGATGGAAACTAATGAGAAAAGGCACTAGCGATAGTTTTGTGTTTTCAGGGCAAAGCTGTCCAGCAAAGAAGTTACGGAAGGTAATGAAAGAATGAACATTAACAGCAGCATCATATCTCATTATGTGTCATTGTAACATCAATGGTAACAAACACACACACTGATGTACACACACAGAATGCCTTACAGTCTGTTGATCATGCAAGAAACACTTTAGAGGAGTTCATAACTTTCGGTGCAGTCACAGGACCTAGCCATTAGTTTGAGTTGTATTCCATATTCAAGAGGACAACCGCCCTGCTACACCTGTGGGTTTTATTACAAACTGGGGCTCAATGATTAATGTCGAAAGCAAGCTGGATCTAGAGATCCATTCTTTTTGGTCACAGTGCGCTCATGCATCCAGGCCTTCAGGAGTAGGAGAGGTGCACATATACACACACATCCAAGCAGCACACAAATGTGCACACATGCTCACAGTCACCACCCCTCTACAGAATATGGAAAATATCTGATGCTGTTTGTTTAGCATGTTCTACTGCTGAGCAATGTTAGAATGTTCTTTTGTACAAAGTACAAATATACTTATAATTCTTGTATTTTATTTTTCTATGATTTCCAAAGAGGTGTTGTAGATCTTGCACACTGTAAGAGGCAGTTACAGCGAATTTTTATTTGCAAATAAAGATGAACAGTTCTGGTGGTTGACTGCTCATTTACTTTTGTTTCGAATTTTAACTTGGACAAGCAAAGACAATCAAAACAGAATTGGTTCAAAGAGCGATATGTTATTGATGTGGAATGAGGTTGTTTTTAGTGCTAAATTTAAGGAGAAACCCCATATCCTTGTAGAGACTCAATGGTCTAATAAAACTAAATGTAATGTTAATTACTGTCATAGTTATTGCACTTTTATTATCTTTTCCAATCTGGCAACATATATAATATTGTACGCATAACTAGTGACCAAAAGATGGAGCCATTGGACCTCCTGAAATTTCATGTGAAAAGTGCAAATTGAAGTCCCATGATTATTGTGTCAAATTTAACCTTAGATGTTTACTTTAAAAAACTGCCTAAACCCCTTTGTTAAAACATGTATTTTCCCGTTGTTGTTCTATTTCCAGCACTTTTAACATGTTGGTATTTGAGTTTATAATGACTATTACATCAGTTCTATTTTGCCATGATGTTTGAATGTGCGTTTGTACATGTCATTTCTAGTTTATTGTAGCTTTCCCACAATACCCTGTAACAGATGGATTGAATTCGACTGTGAAGTACACAGACTGAAACAACAGACTGACACACAGCGAGTGCAAGTATTTAGGAGTACAGGATGCACAAGCTGCTGCTGCTGCTGTGTGTTTGTGCATCACTGTGTTCAAGGGGCCCAAAGCATGAGGGGGGGCTCAGAGAGTCAATGTGTTAAAGTAATAAATCAAATGCACCAGGATGGGGGGCTTGGGAAGCTCCACACTCCACGATCAGGTCACCGGGTGTTTCGCAGAGCTTAAGACTCTCTAATAGGATTACCTGTGACAAGCTGGGATGCCCAGGCGGCGTCTCAGCGAGTGAGAACACACTATTCACAGCTATGTTTATTATCAGTGTTTCATGAGAATGTACAAATCTAGTGCTTTTATTTCACAGCGATCAGACATATATGGGTTGATGTGTTAAAAATTTTAATGGTGTGGCATTAATTGGGTCTAATGGGGCTGCTGGATAAACTGTCGGGATGGCTTGGCCTGAGGAAGAAAGAGGTCAACGTCTTGTGTTTGGGACTGGACAACAGCGGAAAAACTACCATCATCAACCAACTGAAACCAGTTAATGTAAGTACATCAAACTGGGCTTCAGTGTTTACTACGTTATTAAAAAGACTATTCAGGCTTCACAGGTCTGCATGTACGTACTGTAGTCCTTCCATGGGGATATACAGACTTGTTATGCACATAAATCTTTTTGATACCGTGATAATTTGGAATACATATTGTAAGAAAAGGCCTATGAAAATCACCTTTATTTCACTGCAATCATTCACTGATTGCTTGTTTTCAGCATTCGAATCATTTAGGCCCATTGTCAGAAGAGTGGAAACATGTTAGTCAGGTAAAGCCCATATCACACTTTCCTTATACTATTTCCTTCTTGACATACTTTTGCCATCACTTGTCTGTTTTTGTGTGTTTGTGTGTGGGTGTACGTCTGTGTGCGGGGTGCATGCAGACACAGGCACAAGAAATAGTCCCAACAATTGGCTTCAACATTGAAAAGTTCAAGAGTTCAAGGTAGAATTCTAGAGACATTAACAACACGTTTTAATTATTGACTGGTTTAAAGACATGAAATTCAAAAGATAAATAATAAACCAGTGCGTCTCATTCTGAGCTCTTCTCCGTCTCTTTTCTCCCTCGCCATGCAGCCTGTCATTTACAGTGTTTGATATGTCTGGGCAGAGCAGATACAGAAACCTATGGGAGCATTATTACAAGTAAGAAACACACAACATGCCCATCACTGATTAAATATTAAAACATACTAGTGTGACTGTGTCAATAATCCTGTCTTCTCATGTGCTCCTTAGAGAAAGCCACGCCATCATATTCGTCATTGACAGTGGTGATAAGCTGAGAATGGTTGTTGCCAAAGAGGAGCTGGACACTCTCCTCAACCATGAAGGTACAAAATACTGATAATCTGCCTTACTCCTTTTTGAATAGACACATTGTGGATATAACTTGCAGCCTGACAGTTTACAATATCGGCAAGAAACAGTGGAATGGAATACTACGTAAGATTATTTCACTCATCAGTACGCATTTAAGCAAAGACAAGTGAAACTGAAACGGACGTCACTCTTTTTCAGTTGATAGTTTTAGCGCTTCATCATTCAACAATGCCAGAAATTACTTTCTTGAACAGTACATTTAATTTGAAATGGATAAAATTGTCGACAATAAATAACTCTTATATAAGTAAAACCCTTTTACAAATGTCTGCATGTTTATTAAAAACTGACTACAAAAGTCTACAAAAGTGTGCAAATCCTTAGCTGAGGCACTCTAGTGCTCACGTGCATCCTGCTTGCTTTAATTATCCTTTAGAGATGACTAAAACAACAACATGCACAAAAAGTAAAGGGATCTGAATAATTCCTGCAGCCACTGGGAATCCAAAACAGCCAAGATCAGCTTTACAAATACCATAACAAAAAGCATTTAGTTTCACGGTTGGCTGTTCAGTCATTTTTCTACGTGTGTCTTATTGTCCAGATATCCGCAGTAGGAAGATACCAGTTTTGTTCTTTGCTAACAAGATGGATCTGCGCGACGCCATGTCTTCTGTCAAGGTCTCACAGATGTTGGGTTTGGAGAGCATCAAAGACAAACCCTGGCACATCTGGTAATATCTGACATGCAGTGTTAAGTCTGAAACAATATGTAGTTCAGTCTTTTCTTCTGCTTCTGTCTTATGCCCTGGTGCAAACACGTCCTAGGAAAAAGCTGTAACATTCATGTGACCACATTATTGTAAAATATTCACCTTGATGAGGTGTCTCTAGTCTACAACCATCATATGTATTGATTACATATTTATAATTTACCACAGGACTCATACAGTACTGTAAGTTAGACAGAAGGAAACTTTGGATTTGGATTGGTATGCTTACCCACTGATTACTTCTTGGATCTGTTTCCAACACATGCCTATTATATATGGCCCTTTCCACAGCTCATAGGTTAAACATTTTTCAGAGGCACAGCAACACGCAGTAATTTAAAAGCCTGGCTATTTTTTTATATATGGGTGTTTTCCACCCTGTTTACTTATTAGACAGATGGAAGGCAGATGGATTAAGATGTAGACAGCTTTAAACATCCAGGATCCAAGACAAGTCACGGGAAAGTGAATGTGTGCCACAGGGAGATAAACTCGTCAACATCTCCTTATTCTTTCAGTGCCAGCAATGCTATCAAAGGAGAGGGCCTACAGGAAGGGCTGGACTGGCTACAAGGTAACGGGTCCATTTAGTACATTGAATAAAACTGTCATACTTCAAATTCTACCTGCATACTGTCTATCACACTTATTAAGACATGTCTTTTTTCCCCATACTAATAGAACAAATTGCACAGTAAGTATCATCATGCTGTATCATGTCAATAGTGAAGTGACTGTGGTGGTAGATTGTATCTGTCTGATACTTCTTCAGTTATTTAGTTATCACTTATTTTTGTCATACTTTTGTCCAGTTTGAAAGAAAAATGTATGTGTTGTGTATATTTCCTTATGTTGCTTATTTAATTTCACAAAACTGGAAAAATTGCTGAGACCACTGAGAAATAGATACAGTATGTTTTTCTATTCATGGCAAGTGTGTGTATTATTGTATAAGTTACATTTTTAGTTTGAAACTGTATTGAACCAGATAGAAAAAAATAAATACAGTATATTCTTATTTTTTTCTTTTGCCAGATCAAATCAAAACAATGAGCACATGAATGACTGAAACGCCACGGATCCGTTGTGGGTTTGGTAACTGGATCTCATTCACCTCTTGGAGTACTCATCACACTTAATGTTGTAGGCCTTAAACTTCACTATCAAATAGCCTAGTACTTCCTGTATGTGCTATGAATTTTACACCATTTTTCTTTTAAAAAAATCTGCTTATAGTATCATTTGTATCTGACTAGCTCCCAGTAATACTCATTTAATAGATCACTAATACAAACACTGAATATTGTAAGCTGAAAATATCCTCATTGCTATTTCTGTATACAGTGATATTTGAACATTTTTATCCGAAGCTGCTTTTTTATGCCATGACACATGCTTTACTAATTTCATCCACTGACGTTTTCTTGAGAATGTTGTCTGTGTGGAAAACTGAACGACTTAGAGGTTGATAAAAGCTTCTTTGCTGAGTGCGTGCTGTGTTTCTGCTTTTGTAAGAGGTCAGCCACAAAATGCTGCATTAAAACCTTAAAAGATATCATGCAATGTAAATTAAGACATTTAGAATTGAAAATACCAATTTAATAAATAACACAAAAACTAAATAATCATTATATCACAACTATATTTACATACAAGTTCAATATGAATAAATTAAGTGTTAAATAAATGTTTCCTGTTAATAAATAAATATTAAATACTACTAACATACAATGTTTACATTTAAGAAGAACAAGATTTTAAAACTTTAAGAGAAATATAAAACTTGTACTAGTAGCCACGCTGTTTGGCCACAATAATTAAACAGCTCTATTTTCAACCCTCTAATGCAGTGTTGTTTGTAACACATAGTAAACCAAATTCTTCCTTTATGAACTTTCAAAATTAGTGTGACAACACTTCCCCTGTTTAAGTCTTACTATTGTTGTAAATGTCCATAACTCTCTTTCACTTTTATTCCCCTTCATTATTAGCATTTGTTTTTTCCCCACCTCTTCCTCCTTCTTTAATCTGCATCAATCCTATTTGAGGAACATGTGGAGGAACTTAGTGTGAAAGCGAGCACTCGAGTCCAGGAGGATGCAGAGGTTCTGGAAAGTCTCCCTGTCTTCAAGGTGGTTCCCTGGAAACAGATAATGGCATTATTAACTTTGTATGTAGCATTTAAGTATGCAGCAGACGTACTCTAGTGTTAAAAGGAAACAGGCTGAGAAATGAATGTCATATTGTTGTTGAGCTGGTAAAAACTTCCCAACACAAACGACAAGTTTCACTCACCAGTGGGAACTGATTGGCTATAAAAGGCCACAAACAAAAAGCATTGGGAAGCAGAGGTCTAAGGAAATTGAATTTCATAAATCCAAAGCATGTTCAGTATGATGGTGTATGTGAGTGCAGGGGCAGGAACTTCAATCTTCACTCTCCAATCAATATACTTGTTATATAACGTTTTTTAAAATGCTACTCTCTAATCCTCCAATTCTCACTCTGAAGCAAAACACACGCTCCAATCAAACGCTTAAAACTTCGACCTTTAGCCATGGAGGCAGCAAAAATTACAGGATGGGTGCAATTAGAGGCATTAGAGAGATGTTTCATCTGAGTGGCAAACTGAGATGAAGACACGTCGACATGAACTGAAAATATTTTAAATAAAATAATGAAAAGCCATCTGTCTGAACATACAAAGCCACCTATCTACAAATTGCAAAAAAACTATTTTCTCTACTATAATTTAATCATACTTAAATTCAACCTGATAACAACTGAATGGTTTATGTTACGCAATAAAATCCTATTGTGACAACAATATCAAAAATACTGTTGTATTATGTAACTTAACAATGAAAGGAACAAGTGTCCCCAAAGGTTCATGTTACTGCATCTATTCCAACTTGTCCAACATTCATTTAAAACTAAAATAAAATTTACACTGCAAAAAGCTGCTGCAACTCACCTGTTACAGAAAACTCAAAGAACTCCCTGGTGATTTCTGAAAACATGTTCTCCAGTTGTTGGATGAAGCAGAACTTTTCAGAAGCGGTGCTGAAGACCTTGCAGATCTGCTGCACCAGCTTTACGGCCCAGCTCATGTTATAACCGTCCTTCTCACACACCTGTGAGTGAAGTCATACAAAAGAGAAAACTGAACAAAAAAAGCATGTTTGATGATACAAACAATGGACAGTATCTGATTCTATATCAAAAGCCAATAATGGCCCAACCTGCCCAACTAACCAGCAAAATGAGGCTTAACTTGAAGTCAATTTACTCTCACCAGTATCATGTAGACAATGAGTCTGGAGACCTCAAGAAGTCGTCCGTTCAAGGCCTTGTTGGCCAGGACAGTGTAGCAGAGACTGCTGCCGCACAGCACCAGTAGACGGGCCACATTCTCCACATGCCACAGCTGGGGAATGACTGGACACGGTGAGGAAGACAACTATCAACTATCAAACAGTTCAATTAGTCCACAAAATTAACTTTCATATCAGCTTAATGTATTGAGATGTTCAAACATGGTTTGACAGCTTGACAGATTAATCAATTCTTGATTATGCAAAGCAAAGCATAATCTAGCATTGATTAATTTCGCAGGTATCTGATAAATACTCAAATATCTGATAAATACTCATTAATAAAGACTTTTGCTAATTGGACACTTTAATTCTTTTTTCATCTCATCTTTGGGTCCCTAAGCCAACTATCTATCTGGAGGTTTTGAATATCTACATATATGAGAACCAAGTACTGTCTGATACCAGTGAGTTCTTCCAGGATTGCCAGCATAGAGTCAGTGGTCCAGCCTTTGACTTCTAGTTTGCCAAAAAGCAGAAGGATGGCCCTGGCCAGGTCCCACAGTGCAGTGTGAGGCAGCCCCCTCTCCACCAGATCCTGCCAACCAAGAGTACCTGCATGTAGGAGAGAAAGTCACTCAGTTACTGAGTCTCCACTATGATGCATTTTGTGTGAAAATAGACAAATTGAGAACCGCTGTTCTCTACAAAATGAATAAGTCCAATAAATAAGGGGGGGGGGGACTAAATTGTGCGCACTGATTACTAAATTGTGCATGAATAAAGAAATGCGTGGGCACAGATTACTTAACTTATACTCTCAGTTGAGTAGTCTGCACGCTCAATTTATTATTTTCAATTTATTATTCATCACTATTTAGTCATTTGTGCGCACAGTTTAGTAATCCATGTGCACAATTTTGTTTTTTTCCCTCCATGGCACCTCCTGAGCTCCGTACAAACATCCACTGTTAACTGTACAAAGGATCTTACCCTCAGGCAGCAGAGGTCCATAGAAGATGAACAGTAAGTGTGCCTGGCTGACAATAGGCCAGGGCTTCAGGAGCTGTATAAGCCAGAACTGACAGTCTGGCTGGTTCAGCCATGGGTCCAACAGAACCTGACGACAGAAAAGACGGAGCTGCAGCTCCTGGTACCACCTCAGCCCTGTAGACAGACATGCAAAGGAGTAAATAAACATGTTAGCATGGCTCTTAAGACTTCCAAAATGCTCAGGTTCAGAGTCAGTAAGAGTCGGTGGCTTCACATGACTCCTCTGCCATGCTATTTCTGTTTCTGTGCTGTATTTCTGTAACCATTCATAATAAAACCGAGATAACTGTGCATGAGCCTTCCTCCACAACCAGAGAGCTGGGTCAGGGATAGTAAAATGAATGACCTACAGTATGGAAATAGTAGGTTTAACAGTCATCCTTCATGTCGACATTTTGGACTATCCTCCATAGTACACTTAGGCTCTGGGCTCTTTTACATACAGCAGCAGCATTTTCACTTGCACACAGCGACACACAAACCTGGTTTTACAGTAATAACTGCCTCAATTTTCTGTAGCAGGTTTGTGAGGTCACACAGGAAGTTGAACACTCTGTGGCACTCCAGGTCATCCCACCCTGCAATTAGTGTCTGTAAAGGAATTAAAATCACATTATGTATTTACTTCATTATTGCAGATTTCCCTGCTAAAATGTTTTTCAGTGACTGGGATTGACACAAAGGTTTATGGTCTTCAATGTTCAGTAATCATATATTTACACGTAAGGTGCTAACATACAAAGGTGCGTGCTGTCCAATAAAAAACAGTACAGTATAAGCAGCTTATTTTCATTTTTTGATTCTGTCTTTATCCATGCCTAGCGATGAACTTTAGCATGTCGCTTTACTAAACAAGGCAGGAACATTTGTTATTAAAAACATTATCTCAAGAGAAGAGGACAATGTCTTCAAGCTTCATTAAATTCATATAATCTGAGGACAAATACACTGTGTTTATGACACCTTAGCATTATCTTATTTGGGATTTCCTTTTTCTACACTCAAGTTTCACTTTATTACACAATTCTCATCCTTTATACAAGTCTCTTACCTGAAGGAAGACACCATGGCAGGAAAAACCAATGCAGTCTGGAAATAGACACTGCTCCAGCATAAAGCAGGGAACCTGAAACAGATTAATGTGGCAACTTTTATTGTGCCTGTTTAACACAATATTCAATCATTCATAGAGCAGACTGTTTTGTGCAAAAAAGCTAAAACATTTAATTTAATACATCACAATATTCTGCTTTTGCTTGTCCACTCATTCGTCCCTTTCTTACCAGTGACAATGTGTTAAAGATAAATTTTAACCTCTCCTTTGTTGGTAGTAACAGGGTGCATCTCTTGAACAATAAACCTGAGACATTTAACACAAAAACACATTTTAAATTCCATATACAGCATTGTGAGGTGTCAAACAAAACAAAACAAAATACAAACTGACACTTACCCAGGTCTCTATAGTGTGCAATAGTGCATCTCTGTTCAAGGCACGTGCAGTGGTGAAAGCTTTGAATGATCATTTTATTTTTCCAGGCCAGCGTGGAGATGTAGTCCACAACATATGTAGTAATTTCTTTGGACACCATGGTGAACACGCTTATCTCCAGCACTGACAAAGACAAACATTTTCATTCACTAAAATACTGTGTGTGCCATAAATAACCAATTGTAGTGCAATGTTGAAAGTGAATTCATATTTTGTCTTAGTTAGTGTCAGCAGTAATTCAAATAAGTTTTCAATAAAATGTGAAAGTGAATATTAGAACACATGGTTTTCTTCACACTGACATATGGAAAATACAGCAGCTTGATTGTTCCATTACAGAAACGTACAAAACCTGGATTTCAAAAATCCCCAATGTGAGCTGATAAATGCATCGTACAACATGTCTTCAGTTACTTAAAGGCCACAGTCACATTATTTTTACATACTTTATGTGTGGTGTAATGCTGCTCTTGTCCTGTTGATTTGGACCAGTTTAAATGAACTTAGCTAAACTAAGCCACCTACCTAACTTATACTTTCTTTGTTCTTAACTACTTTCAGTGGACACATTATGGGGAATGTGTCTCAGACAGTCTGTAGGATCGAGCATTTAGAGGTCATGTTACAGGGCTTTCCATTTAACTAACAGTTACACTCACCTGAGAGTTTATCCAGGATCATGTCAAACACCTCTGACGGGAGTCGGTGGAAAAAGCTGGAGGCTGCGGTACACTGGCTACGGGTCACGATGGTTCTGGCCGGGCGAAGAGTCCTCCGGCGTGGTCTGGACCTGTGTGTCAGTGTGTACTTCCCAACATTTCTGGAGGCTTTCCTTACCATCACCATCACCACTGAACTGACTGCATCCAAAGAAATGAAGCAAATTTGACCCGAAGCTTAAAGAAACTGTGAAGCTAAGCTAACTAGAGTTAGCTAAACAGCTCCTGACGCTAAGTTGTGACTTTAAAAACTAACGTTTAGTTAAACTTTCCTTTTATGTGGTCACAGACTTATAAAAGTTAACCAGCTATGTTAATACAAGCTACGTTACAGTGTAAGTACCTTACCAAGACTATTATCTTAGTAATGTCGAGAGGCAGGTGTATGAGCTATAAACATGAAGCTAGCTGTGTGTTAGCTGCGTTTGACGACACGGTCACAGCGGCGCGAAATAAATCAAAACTTCACCGACAGAAAAGTTTGAAGTATCACTGTGCGGCAGGGGAGGACCTCAAATGGTAAAAAATGATCTATAAAATACATTAATATAAATGAGGTATGCAGAAAGGAATCTAAAAAGCTAAGTGGTAAGTTATAAAAACTATACTGGTAGTAGAAACAACATAACATTAGTAATTAAGTTAAGCAGAAATGGCTTAGATTGCTAAATTTGTATTATACCTAGTAACTAATTGTTAAAAAAATATCCAATGTGCTTAGTTTCTGATGAGTAGTGTGCAGTAGGCTATTTGAGAATTTGTTATGTTATGTGTTTAACTTAAGCCTTTCTACATCTATATGGTCTCTCTTAATATACTGTATTATACAGTATGTTACTAAAAGTGCTTAGGATATAGTTTATTATTATTCTCTCTGAATTATAAGTAGGTTACACCATCTTGTTTTCCTCAAGTATCAAATAGCAATCCAATTTACAGTAACTGCATGGTAAATTGTTTGATTTATTACCATAACAAATTACCATGCCTTAGTTTTGTTGCATTTGTCATAGCAGGACAACTCTCACCTTTGTATCTAGTGTTAGTTAATAACGTTTCCTTAACTCATTAATTCATTGCTCCATCCAACTGCGACCTGGTGGATATGTTTTATTAGTCAAAGGAGAGTGTGCACAGCCTTTAATGTACATCCTAAGACTGTTCTGTATACACAATGTTAAAAAAGAAAGGTGTAGAATGTGCTTAAAAAAATTACAGCTTCAGTTTCAGACCTCTGAACCTATAAAAACACTTTAAAAGTGAAGGCCTGCACCACACCATCGTCATGGTTGTGTTACCCTGCGGCACCATGCATAAACGAACCAGCTACGCTCAGCTGCTAATCACAGGATTATTCTGCTTAACTAAGGCTATCAAGTGTTCCCACATTCAAAGGGCGTCTCCCACAGGCAGACCTTGGAGAGGATCATCCCTTCACTATAGGGCTCATATGGAGCGCTGAATACTACATGAGCGACCCAGGGGAAGGACAAGGAAAATGCTCTTGTATACCAACAGGATGTCATGGTAGGTTATGCTTGTGGCACAGAGGGAGTGAGAGAAGAATCGCAATGCAAGAAGATGATAAAACTGCAGTTTTGAATGACCTGAGCTGGCTTACAGTACAGTATGACATCAGATGTCAGTTAGATATCAGCTTTGCAGTGTTGAGTGGGCTCAAAATGTGTGCAGGTAATATATACTTTTTTTACAAGTTGGATATAAGTTATTGGACTGAGTTATGAAATGATCCTTTTTATTCATTCATTGGATTTCATTATTTATTGTCCACAGGAGATGCAGAGAGTTGAATTAATGAGACTAAAACTGCACAATCAGTGAGGACAATATCTCTTCTGTCTCTCTCTGCTTGGCAACACTGCTCTTCCCCTGGGTCCACGTTTGACATCCGCCCTGTTTGTCTGTCCAGAGCATCCAGCCAGCAGCGGTACTGTGTCTCATGTCATCTGTGACATCTCTCAACCCTGCTGCACACACATATTGCTTGTCTCCTAAGGCAGGAAGCAGAGACAGACGGAGCTGGTCAGTGTGGAATCTGTGCCAATGGCTGCGTTTTTCTGGAACCTCTCCAAATACATCTCTGCCTCTCTGAAGACGAGCGTGCCATCTGTACACCTGTGCCCATAGCTTTGTACTCTTCAGGTAACGTTGGTGAGTATTCAAATGTGGATACTTTAAGTAAATACCAAAATGTGAAAGGTTTAGTAGAAATCTATGTACAACATTTTAATGTACATGTCAAAATTAAGTGGTTTACTCAGTTATCAGTAATTAAAGTAGGTTAATTTGGGGGGAAATAAAAGTAAACCAAGCTGCTTGTCACAGTGTTGCTTTTGTTTCTTTTAGTTGCTTGTGTAGTTAATCATTAAGTATGCACAATAAGGCTTGTATCTGTGATATTTTAAGAGGCCCCAGTAGTGCCAGGTCTAACACTGAACAATAATCAGGCTTCAGAAACAGCTTCTGCTCTCTGAGGAAGTCAAAACAATGGGTCTGTATGAACACACTGTCTTTTCTGTGGTTTGAATTTGAACGTCCGTCTTTCTCATTACTGTGGACACAACAAGGAATTTTGAATTTAAGGAATATTATTTGTCTGTTTCTAACAGTTTGTATTTTTCAGATATTTAGATTGTGCTTAAACTGAAAATTTGCCACTATTGCCATTATTCAGGATATTTTTTACCTAGACTGCATTTTGTTCAACAAAAGTAAATGCTTAACTACCCACAGCTTTGAGACTTTCTTACTAAGAGGGAGGAGGTCTTTACTTGTGACAAAGAGCTACAGTATGTGAACAGTGAGACTTTTTTAGCTATGCGGGTATTTGTGAATGTAAAGCACAGGTAAGAGATTCAACTGGACATCATATAATCTGCCCAGTTAACAATCAACAATCATAGCTGTTATTGTCACACTTTGGGGCCTAGCAGCTAGATGTTCTCTGTCATCAAGTGAGTCAGTCTCTGTCTCTCAAATACCCTGCAGAGCTGTGAAATCTTTCAGAGTTTGTGGTTTATAAAAGAACTCTTAGCTTGGGTAGTTTCTGTAAATATTTAATTTCCTCTCTGGTTCTCTCTCCTTTCCTGAGGGGTGCCGGAGAGCTTAACAAATAGACTGCTGTGTTTTGCCCTCCAGAGGCAAGCGTTAAACAGGTGAAGCTGAACACTGCTCTCATTAGTTACAGATGCAGTCACCTGCCACTCACCAGAGACTGATGCTAGAATACTGAAAAGTTTCTACAGCTATTTCTACAACCCACAGACACTTGAGGAATGACTCAGACTCTGTGACTGGATGTAGTCTCGGTGGAATTTACTGTACTGCTGGGGACCAAAGCAGAAAAGAGGAGGAATCCAGCCATGTCTTCAACCAAGGGGACTGTAGTTTTTTTCTGTAAAGGGATTTTGTGTTATTTCACGATTTAATACATATTTTTAAAGCAGTTTGTGTTGATTTTCCTCTTTCTTATGTTAACTGTGGATCAGATTTACTGTATAATTTGCACTTTTGAGACATATAAATGCTCATCAACTTTCAACTTCAAACCACACGTTTTTTTTTTTGTACTTTGCAGTTTGAGTGACTCTCCGAGTGAACTAATCATGGCCAGCATGGTGCTTCAGCTCCTTGGCTTCTTTATGGGATTGTCTGGGTTTGTGGGAACTGTAGTTGCAACCCTGCTCCCCCACTGGCGCAGCACAGGCTATGTGGGCCCTAACGTCATTACAGCCACCACCTACATGAAAGGCTTGTGGATGGAGTGTGTGTGGCACAGCACTGGCATTTACCAGTGTGAGCTGTACAGATCTCTACTGGCACTGCCACGTGACCTGCAGGTATTACACAAGCACCATCTGGTTAAAGCCTTTATCCAATGTACGTTACACTATGTTACCATGAGAAGGTCTAAGAGGACCAACAAAAAAAATCAAATTCAAAAAATGTTTTGATAATCAGTTGATCAATGAATGATTCTTTTCATTTCTAAGTGTGTGAGAAACCGACACCTGCTCAGACAGTGAAATTGTGATGAGTTTTCTCTCTATTTGCTTACAATTTACAGACAAAAAATTTGACTTTGAATGCATTTGCCAAATGAATAGATGGATGAAAAGTAACTGAGTGAATTCAGGAGAATATCCTGTGTAAAACATGGGCTGTATATTATTTCAGTGAGAGTGCACACACAGCTCGGGGTAAAAAAAAAAAATGACACAATTATTTGCGACTGTAGTTATTGGGGCAAGATATTTATTGATTAATTAAGCCATGAATCAACTGATTGATACTGGTACCACATGTGCTAATACAAACATAACAGGAGTGTTAATCCCAAAACTGACATGTCTGTTCTAATGTTCCTCATTAGGCAGCCCGGGCACTCATGGTGCTCTCCTGCACCACCTCAGTCCTTGCATTGCTGGTGTCTGTGATGGGGATGAAGTGTACTCGCTTTGCCCGCGGCTCACTGATCAAGTATCTGCTGGCAATGAGTGGGGGGATTTGTTTCATTTGTGCTGGTCTACTCTGCCTTGTCACCGTGTCCTGGACCACCAGCGACGTCATAATGGATTTCTACGACCCCTTCCTTCCCATCGGTTTGAAGTATGAGATTGGTCTATCTGTGTACCTTGGATATGCCTCCGTCTGCCTCAGTCTGACCGGAGGACTGGTGCTGTGCTGGAGCAGCAGTGGTAAAAAGTCACAGCGTCCCCCCCATATGCAAAGGAATCAGCCATCAGCTCCTCCCCCTGCCTTCAACAACATATATCCCCCTACTCCACTGTACAAGTCCCCCGAGCCTGTGAAGGACAATCGTGTTCCCTCACTTTGCTCTCTTTCCAGCAGTGGGTATAGGCTCAATAACTATGTCTAAGACTGAGCACGCTACTAACACAATAACTGGGGGCCACGCAGTCTGTGTATGAATGAATGGTCCAGCAGTGAACTGAACACTTCTCAGACTTATTTTAATGTATTTACAACTATTTTTGCTTCCACAATAAAACAAGATAGAAAAGGGAAAAAGAAAAAACAGTATGTCAAATTATCATATTTGACCAAATATTATTTGCCACATTTGAAAGGATATAACTTGACAAATTTGGACTTTCTTCAAGCTGCAACGTGACCACATCTGAGAGCCCAGCAAAACTAAACCACAATAAGAGAACTGAAGTGAAACCTGCTGACATGCTGCTATATACCTGAAGGACCAGAAGGGGGCAACATTTTCCTCTGGGTTCACAGAAGAGACAACACAAATCAGATTGCATGTTGGTGTTGTGTGCTGTAACACTGATGTTAATGGATAACCAATTGTTTTTGCAACTTCTTCAATGCAGCCTACTTTACTTTAGTTGAGATTAACTCGTTGTAAAATAATAGTACACATTTAAAACAAACAGACTGCTTTTAATGCCCTTATTTAGTATCTTTAAATTATTATAATGCCAAAGAAAATAGACAATTATTGTGTCTAACAATTTAAACAAATAACAAATCATTTTTCACAGCAGACAGTTTATCACAGTAGCAGCACTGACTGAACTTAAATTTAAAATGTTTCTGACAGAGTTGAGTAAAGCTTGAAAAGACCACTAGATGGCGACAACGGCGTTTTGATAAGTACTTTCTTTGTATTTACAGTGTTTAGACAACATTTGTAGAGCAGGTATAGGCTGATGCGCAAACATAGCTAGCATTGGTTATTATTAAGCACTAACATACACAGCACGAGAGAGTAATCATAAATGTGAATTAAATCACCTCATGGATGCTGAATACCGAGTTATTTGTGACTATTTTGAGGCTTTCCAGGCTGTGCTGTCTGCCTGTAACCAACCGTATCACTGAGGACGTGTTTCTGAGGCTTATCTGTTAGAAAACCATGCAGCTTCGTTTACATCAAGAACATAAATTGGTAAAGAACAAAAATGAATTCAATTTGCTTTGTAGACCAGTACAGATATACAGTATGCATGCTTATGGAAACAATGCACACTTTACCTTATAAAACTAGTTTAGAAAAGCGATTATAAGTAAATATTTGCCAAGTATTATCAAAAATTTACACGCTGATGTGGTATAAGACAGAGACAGAAATGGTTGGCTCTGAAATCACATGAAAACCAAAGACAAATGACAAAAACTGTAGAAAGCCGCAACCTAATCTTCGTGGAGTTAGGTCCACAGACTCACATATTAAATGCTGGAAGTAAAAGTAGCAGTGAAGTGAATTTTCTGATTTAAACATACTGTATATGTTTAAATATTCTGTGGTGAGCGCGTATTTAAATTTCAGCACCATGGTCAGCGCACTCCAGTGTGCTCCATAACACATTTACTGTAAAACACATTTATTAATAAGATAGTAAATCTAGGCTAATAGTTGTGATTTCCTTTATTACTGAAGCCACTTGGGTTTGGAGTCAGGCTGTAAGAGGATATGTTCTATAAGAGGTACATATCTCAAGAAGTGAGTTTACTAAAAGTGACCAAATGACTGCGCCGTTTGTCATCATTCTTTACTTCTTCCCTATGACCTACACTTATTTTTGTGTTTAACAATTACAACATTGTGGGAGTGGTGCTCGTGAACGAAAAATGCGTAAGAGTTGGGTGCGTAAAGGGGTTCTTAAAATGAAAACGTGATCCTATGCAGGCCTTACGTCCTCAACATTGTCACCATACAGCCAGCGTTTGCAGAATCAACGCAATCCTTTAATCGTGGAGCAAGCGGGGACCTGCACAGGATCGTAAATCAGGCCTGAAATGTAACCTGGCAAAGTGAAGGTTTCATCCATTGCCAATATGCTATTATGATATTGGAAAGCTTTCCTGTACAGGTTGTGCGTCACGCCACTCTCTATTAGGTGCTATTTTCGTTCTGCCCTGGAAGACATTCATCCACCATTTACCCACCCTGACAGCACCCAATAAACCCACCACTCCCATTCATCTACACCCCTCCACCCACCTGCACCCATTCTTCCCCTCCCTCGCTCTTTCCCTCTCCCTCTGTCTTTCTGACGAGCGCTGGTGACTTAAAAAACAACATAGGACAATTGTATTTGCTCGACCAAGAGGATTACTTTATGGTATCTTAACATTTTACCAACAAAAATTCTCTTTGACACTTTTTAAAATCTTTCTTTGTGTTCCTGCAACCATTTCAAACCTATTTCTCTAAAGGGAAGGTAAGACAAGTCGGTTTCTGCAACGAGCCTTTTTAAATAATATGTTTTGGCTGACTGTGACTGCATTTGATTGTAGTGACACATGTTGATTTAAAGAGAGATCAATAATGCAATACCGGCTTCCTGGAACTATGGTGTCAGCGACACAAGGTTTGATTCTAGTGATGTAGCACATCGGACTCAAAACCCTTATCCACCAGTTTTACATCTCCTTTGGTTAATGGTTCGCAGTTTTTGACGGTGCTTCGCGTTGGGAAGCAAAACGGACTTTTACGCACCACCGCGCTACCAGGAAACAAAGGCTTGTCGGTCCAAAATGTTTATATATGTGTCATATTAGGATGCAATGCAATTGTAAAGTGAGAATTAGCAACGTGTGTGTAAACTGGCGCAATAAATGCAAATTATTTAATGAAAGTGAGACAACAAAACGTGCGTAAAACAAAGGTAGACAACAAAGTAATGATAGCTGGTTCTAGCTTTGTTTTTTTGGATTAAATCACACATGGAGTCCCTTTTCATCGTGCGTCAGTTGGATGCGGTAAGGTACCGTCACTCTTCACAGTTTTTACAGAACAAGCTTTTTTTCCAATTTGGATCATTAACTGTTGTAAAACTGAGCGAAGATCAAAGAGAGACAGACACAAAGTTATTTTTGAATTTCAAAAATCTGTGAGTTTATAAGGGCCAGTTCGGATCATTTATTGCACAGGGTCATTGGGCAGTTACGACGCCTGGTCAGTACAAGCTGTTTTATATTTTTGGTTTGCGTGTTATTTTGGAAGAACTTAATCACACTTTTTTGTTTGCGAATTTGACAAATGAGTGGAGGCTACTAACACATTTTCTTCTACAGGGGTTTTGTTTAAGCCTATAATTGTGAATTTCTATTTCTCCTACCTCAAAAACCTTTGAGGTTCGAATTAAGTCATTAAGTTTAAGTATATTAATATAGCGTTGGGGACTCTTGTCACCTGCGTGATATTTGCATTTGTTTGTCTGTGCGTAAGAACACGGAGTCGGTATCTGAATTGTTCAACTGCACGACACCACTTAGCATCAGGTGTGTTCACCCTATACACTTTAAACTGAATAAATGTTTGGATAATAGTGTTTTGAAGTTGACCATTGGGTTAAGAGTTCATTTTCATATACACTACCAGTCAAAAGTTTGGACACACATAGGAATGACTATGTTTATCATGAAAAGATACATGTCTTCAGTTGTGTTACCATCATTGCACATGGTTTTCTAATGATCAGTTATCCT
>JAUMHL010000014.1:16500767-16525698 GCA_032362345.1 Sandelia bainsii
AGTCATTTACAATATGAACAATGTCTACACATTCATTCGGATCAATTTGATGTTATGAAATCTGCTTTTCTTTCACATACATGGTCATTTCTATGTGTGTCCAAACTTTTGACTGGTAGTGTATATGTAGTAATGCTCCATAATACGTATGAACGAACTAGAACTGCAGTCTGTTAGACGAAACAAAATAATATATATATATATATAAATGCGTTTCTTATTTTGTGTCTTCAAAGTTTTCTCCATGAGATTCCAGTTCTCCGCGCGCAATAGCACCTGATCTCGGCGGGAGGACTCCAACGAAAGGAAGATGGCCATCCACGCCGAGGGTCTTGTGGCTATCGTGGTCTTCTATGTCCTGATTCTGTTCGTCGGGATCTGGGCCGCGTGGAAGAATAAGAACGCTGGAGTCGGCGATGGCGGTGATCGGAGCGAGAGAATCATGGTCGGGGGAAGGGACATCGGGTTGTTCGTCGGTGGGTTCACTATGACCGGTGAGTTGATTAACTGCGGGGAGTCTTTGAATTTTTACTTGTTGGTTGGTTTTCAGCATGACCCGTGTTTGCAGTTTGTCACATTCTGGTGTCGTATATGGTTCAAATTCAATACATTTCGCCAACCCCGTCTTTTACGCACGAACACAGGGGCCACAATATAATTGAAAACTCTACACATCAACAACTGTTTCATTCAAATCTTTTTTTTTACAAATTCAGTTTGTGTATGTTTTTTGTGTTGTTTCAGCCACTTGGGTGGGTGGGGGATACATCAATGGGACAGCAGAGTATGTCTACCTGCCAGACTTCGGCCTGGCTTGGGCGCAGGCACCCTTTGGATATGCGCTCAGTCTGGCAGTAGGTAAGAACCAGTGTTTTTGTAAAAGCTTTTTCTTCAGTTATACTGCACAAAGCAAGCATGTATAACAAAACATACAGTGTGAATGCAGGAATTGCTGCAAATTAGATCATTTCCATTCACTGACCAGGCAGGTAGGAATATATGTTATCTATCTGTGGTCACAATCTTTGCCTTCATTTTCTCTCACTCTAGATCATTGCAAAACTGTGCCAAATGTTCAAACCAGTCTGCACTTACAACAGTAAAATAATCAAATATTAGCATAACTCGTTTTAATTAACTTATTTCAAGTCTCTTCTGTTCTGAATACTACAGTATCTCAAAAATCTAAACCAGTTATGGGTCTACAAGGTCACTATATATTATTTTAAGCATATAAACCTTGTTTCAAACTAGTGATATGATACAATTTTATTGATTTAGAGTATTTGAAATACATTGTTTAACTGAGTATTATACTGTTTGTTTTTTTTCTTTTTACATGATTCAGGTGGTCTTTTCTTTGCCAAGCCCATGCGATCGCGTGGGTACGTCACCATGTTGGATCCCTTCCAGCAGCTTTATGGTAAAAGGATGGGGGGGCTTCTCTTCATCCCTGCGCTCATGGGAGAAATCTTCTGGTCTGCAGCCATTTTATCTGCCCTGGGTATGTGATTATTGAACAAGATCATTTAAATGTTAAAACATTCTGCTGAGGTGAATGTGTTTTGCTGCAGGGGCCACTCTGAGTGTGATCGTGGACATAAACATCAACATGTCGGTGGTGATCTCAGCTCTGATAGCGATCTTCTACACACTTGTTGGAGGACTCTACTCTGTCGCATACACAGATGTGGTCCAGCTGTTCTGTATCTTTCTGGGCTTGGTGAGTTTTACTGTTGGATAAATATCTACCCAGCAAGGGACTGTAGAGGAGACAATGAATGAATGCACTGGAGACACAGTCTAATTAACTAGCGGTTTAGAAAAAGAGGGCTAAAACAAGTACTTTCATTAGCCAATATTTTATGTGTTTAATTTCAACCGTTGTCATGCCAAAAAGATGCCAAACATTTGTGATTGTTTCTAATCATTAAAAATATTCAAATCACAGGTGGGTCACATAGTTAAATAATAGTTAACGTGTAATAAATAATACCTAAGGGTTGTGTTTTTTTCTAATTTTGATCCTTCATTTAATCTTGACTATTCAGTTTTTTACTTAGAATTTGAAACCACAGCATCAATAATATTTGCATTCTGATTCCCTCCTCTTCATCAGTGGATCAGCGTGCCTTTTGCCCTGACCAATCCTGCTGTGACGGACATCAGTGTTTCAGCCAAGAAAGCTATCTACCAGTCACCCTGGCTGGGGAAGATTGAGCCTAAGGACAAATGGCTCTGGGTAGACAACTTCTGTTTGCTGGTAGGTCATAACTTTTATCAGAAATTCATCACATGACAGTATATTGCTGTAAAGCAAATTACATAAATTGTCAAAAGTTGCAATCAGGGGTTTTAAATGAAGCATTTAAGAAGCAGCTACGTCTGAAAGCACTTTTAATGTTTTGTTTGTTTTCGGTGCAAATTGCCTATAAAATGTTAATAATAATCGATTATTTGTCAACTGAGGCACAGTTGCAGAACAGAATTGTAGCATATTGTTTTACATTAGTTTGGTGTCTATATTTATTATGACGTTTCTGTTTCTAGATGTTGGGGGGGATTCCCTGGCAGGTCTATTTTCAACGGGTTCTTTCTGCCTCTTCAGCTACCTACGCCCAGGTCCTTTCCTTCCTCGCCGCCTTTGGCTGCTTGGTCATGGCTGTACCCTCGGTCCTCATAGGAGCTATAGGGGCCTCCACTGGTAAATACTCACACACTCACATTCCCCAGACCACGTCCAGACCTAAAACTGTGTTGTTGGTCCAAGCACTCATATTAAAATAATCTTAAAAGGTATATAATTCAAGCAAATCCCTTCAGAACATGAGGAAGTTGCTCAGGATTCAGCAACAGCTCTGTTTATACAGTGTACATACATATAATTGATGCTATTTGTATTCGTATTATTCTGATAGTTTTTTTTATGTATTATTATATTATCTAATAAACTAGATATTTAATATTTGGATTTGAACCCTACAAAGATATAAAAATGGTCAAACTTAAATATCTCTCAATATACTGTTGTTAAGGTTTATGGATATGCATTGTTATGTCTGGATTACAACTGTTAAATCATGATGCTGGTCCATGAAATTTGTGCATAGCCACAGACATACACATTGATTAAGCAGTTAATGAAACATCACAAAACATCCAGGAATCTGATCTTCTATTCAAATAAGGAAGTGTGATCAAAGGGAGTATGATGCCTTTCTGGGTTGTTTGCACCCCAGTAGCTTTTATTCAGATGTGTAAATGTAGAGCAACACAGTATCTGGAGGGTAAACAACAGCAGACGGATCCTGTCATGACGGGCAGAGTAGAGAACCATCAGACTATGCCGGTTTAGTGAATATTACATCTGAAGCTAATTAATCTTGTCTGTCTGAAGCTGTTTCATGTATAATCTCCACTAATCAGCTGGTGCTGGTGAACATCCAGGGGATGGAGGGAAAGACACAGATTGTGTACCTCTGAGAGATGAAGAAAAGGACAAAAAAGGGGCAGAAAGATAGAAGGATGTCAGAAGTTTTAAAGGCAAATGACAGATAGTAAAACGAAGGGTGCCCACTAAACGGGAGCACTGGGATGACAGTGGAAAATAGTTGATTTTGATGAATAAAGGGCAGGAAGACTGCAGAGAAGATTCATAATTCTGTTAGAGACACCCACTGACTCAAGCAGCAGCAGGTCCACAGTGAATTAACACTTTCATGTGGAGATGCATGCTAGTTTTAGTTCACTATCGTGATAGTAGTATGAATCAGTAAATTACATATTTACATATTGTATTTTTAATACACAAATTAGATGGTATTTAGAGTTATTAGAGAATTAGATGGTATTTTCACCAAGAAAATAATAAGACCATCCATGCATACTTCTTTTAATGAGCCATCTAAAAGAAAGTGGTTTCCTAGAGACATTTATCGTTAGTAATGAAATGATCATTAATCAAATTTACAATTAGAGATCAATTAAACAACCTAATGTATTCTTTAGTGCTGACACTGCCTGTTGGACCATTGACAAACCAGTGATTTGTCTGACTTTCATCTTCTAATCCTGGCTGTACCCCATAGTTGGGGAACAGCGCATTGCTAACCTTTGTAAATAAACACGAGAAGCCCTTTTATTTCCTAGCACTTGAAAAGGTGTAGCCACAGGCAGCATTATAACAAGGTCTCAAAGTTTAACCTTTTGTCTGAAAAGCTAAGGGATTAGTAGAAAAATCGTGATACAACAATCAATCCATTAAAAATTCTTCAGGTAGGCCAGGAACACCATTTGATTAATAGGACTGTAATAGTACAGCCTTGTTCAACTTTAATTATGTTGTGATGTTGCATTTTTAACTATGTTTCCCATATCCTCTTTCAGCCTGGAACCAAACTACTTACGGATCCCTCGCACCAAAGGATAGGGATGAATCCGACATGATCCTTCCTATAGTGCTTCAGCATCTCTGCCCACCCTACATCTCCTTCTTTGGTCTGGGGGCGGTGTCGGCTGCAGTCATGTCATCGGCAGACTCATCTATTCTCTCAGCCAGCTCCATGTTTGCCAGGAACATCTATCAGCTGGCCTTTCGGCAGTCGGTAAGAGTAACAATACCGACACGCATCTGCAAAGTTTGAGGTAGTGGTTGCAGACAATCAATAAGTCAATTTTATTTCCACCCCAGTGGTTTATAAATGTGTCAGATTCTGTCTTGAAACAAAACAAAAGTACAAATTGAATTGACACTTGTTGTACAGTAGTTTCTGAATGTACTAAATCAGACCCCAAACTTTCAGACATTAAAACAGACAAGCTCAGAATTACAAGGCCTGAAAAATCTATTGGATAATGTGTTAATATGTAGATTGTTGTTAGACATGGAGGACCTGTGGGTTGGTTGGTTCATCCAAAATAACGACTAACGTGATTGACATGAAATGATATGCAGAATAATAAAGTTTTTATATAAAAATAAAAGAATTTAATAATTTTGCTACTGTCACAATACATTTACATGTTTTTTGTACTTTATCACCAAGTACTTGCAAAATAAATTCAATAAATTCCCCACGGCCTTAGGTGTACGAATTTACAAATTATGTAAACATGCTAATATGCTCATTTAAGATGGTGATGAAATATACTTGCTAAACATTAGCAGGTTAATATTTTTATTGTGAGTATGTTGGCATTCTGATGATAGCATTTAGCGCAAATGTTTTCTTTTTTCAATATTATCCATTTCTTCTCTCCTCCAGGCCTCAGATCGAGAGATTGTTTGGGTGATGCGCATCAGCATCTTTGTATTCGGAGCCCTTGCTACTTCTATGGCATTGTTAACAGGATCAGTGTATGGCCTGTGGTACCTGAGCTCTGACCTGGTCTATGTCATCATCTTTCCCCAACTTCTCAGTGTGTTATTTGTCAAGGGCACCAATACTTATGGCTCTGTAGCTGGCTATATCTTTGGTCTTTTGCTGCGCATTGGTGGAGGAGAGCCCTACCTCAAACTCCCTCCCTTCATCTACTACCCAGGCTGGGTGACAGTGGAGAAGATTCACCCCCTCACTGGAGACGTGGAGTACTTTGTCCAGCAGAGGTTCCCGTTCAAGTCTGTGTCGATGGTGGCTTCACTCTTGGCAAACGTTGGCTTTTCTTACCTAACAAAGTACCTATTTGAAAGTGGTATGCTATCACACAAGTATGACTTCCTGGGTGGTGTGGTGTCCATACGTAGCGGGGAGATCATGGACAAGGCTACACTGGTGAGCAACCATGATAACATCATTCTTTCAGAGATAGCGCCCGTCAATCAGGCTCTGGGTGCGTCACTCGCTGGGACTTTCACCAACGCTGAGGTCCTTGGTGATGATGGGGCATCCAGTCCAGAGGCTTTTCACAATGAAGACTAGACAACAAAGGCACAACAAGGAAACTGGAACCAAGGAATTTGAAGAAGAAGGAATAGTCAAAGAGGCATCAGCAATCTGCAGGAAACTTGCTACTGCCGCACTGGAAGTCAAATCAACAGAAATATGCTGTGGCTTCCAAGTGACTTCACAAGTTTGTTATATGCTGATCATATGGTGCCTCCTTCTTTTTTGAGATTCCTTGTTTTGAACCAGCAAGAAAGACAGTCAGTCAGCTGTGTTAAGCATAACATTGTTTGATCTTTTTTTATCATGACTGTGAATCCAAAACCACTACAACTGTTTTAATGTAAGTGCTGCTACAGTGATCAGAGGAACTATGAGCTGGGTCATAACAATAGTGCAATATATAACCAAGAAATTGTGTCTGTGTCTACATACCAGTGTGTGTGTGTGTGTGTGTGTGTGTTGATGTATGTGCAAGTGATTGAGTTTGAGTTTTGAGCTTGCGTAGAGTAAATTTGTTAATAGAGCAATAATATTTTTAGGACTTACAGTATGTGGTACACGTACATTACATTGAATTAGCAGATTATTGTTTTTAACTTGATAACCAGTAGATTTTTTTTGCATACTTTATGCTGTGTGTTCACCTTGGTCTTAATCCTCTTATTAATTCCAGACACCACAAGTGACAATTTAAGAACCTCAAACCAACATGATATTGCCAAAACCCTGGACTCACTAAGCAGCAGGTTGTTATTAGATGATTCTTCACAACATTATTGAACATTTACTAGTTATTCCTACAATAAACCATGTTTGCAACTACAGTATAATCAAGATTACACTTACAATGGATGTTTCCTGGGATACTTAGGGATATTGCAAAAAACTGTAAACACATCAATTACCTTGTTAAATTTGTATGGACAAACATTCATCTTATTTATACACCCAGCAGATTTGGAGCAACAGTAACACTGATCATGAAATCATGTTTGTGTCCACAGGCTGAGTATAAGTCCAATATTCACTTAACTATGTTTTGTTCTGCACAAACTCCCGAATATCTGACTCTCTAGCAGGTAAAAGCTCCACTGTGTTCAACAGCTAGTAAATAATAGTAGTCATAGTGTACACTGGAGAGCTTTATGCTGAAAACAGCTGCTTCCTACTGATCAGACTAGTGTTTAAGAAAAACTATGGTCATAGTTAAACATAAAAAGTAAAGTTATCATATTCTGCTGTTGGTAGATCCCACCTATCTGTTGTCAAAGTCAAACACATTATAAAATGCTCCACAACTTTGACTTCCACACTTCCAACGTTTAAACTGAATGTAAAATGTGAAATGAGAACTGCAGAATCATCATGGTGTGAATATAATTATTACACACCAGAAATCCAATTGAAACCATACCATAGTTTTATGTATTTTTGAGTAGCTTTTCTGGGTACCTACCAGGCAGCATTTTGCTTTCATGTTATGAAAGTCAGTTTGCAGTCCTTGTGATATACCGACATCTTTACATTAATGTGCATTTATAACAGCATTTCCATATAATGGAAACAATAAACAACAATAATAAAAGCACATGTTTTTTTTGCAAGTTCATGACAGCGGGTTTTGACAATAATTGGCATTAATGTACAGTATACATACATTACATACATTGATAATATTTTAAAAGACACATATGGTCGTTTTAAAAATCTAAAGTGATTTCACAAAACCTACCTGTGTATGTGCCTATGATGGTGTGTTTGCTCATACTAAACCTGTGGTGTCTGGCGAGCCACAGCAGGTTAGCGGAGACAGGAAATGATTGTTCCTCCCAGGATGGTGTCAGTAGCACCGGTCAGTATCGATCCGATCCCCAGTGAATTAGTCCTCAGGACATTTGATTAATGCTGCAAAGAGGTTTGAATCTACGGTTTATAAGGTTTATTTTACAGCATGTTATGTGCAATGATGAAGAGTTGAAACATTGATTAAGCACCATCATACTTAAATACGTAACCCAGTGTAAGTCCTCACATTGTCACGTTTGTTTTAAATGTCAGACACACTGCTGTTCTGTGCAAGGAGAAGTAAGAGAGTTGTCACTTCACACAATTCTGTTTGGCATTATTAAGTGTTAATATCGTCCGGTTGACTTCTCTGTGTTTATCCCCTGTCAGCATTTTTGTTGTTGGTTGGTGTCTTTTTGAATCTATGGATTCGCCTTAATTCAAATTTCAGAACTGGAAAAAGGAAGAGATTAGGGATCCAGATAAGATAAGATAAGATAAGGGTAGCAAAATACTGTATTTTATTTATTGTTAACAGTTAATACCAACCATGACTAAAACCAACAATGTATTGTTATGTTTGTTTCCCAGTATTCTCCGAGTTTCCTACGCCACCTTTGGCATTCAGCCACACACCTATTCATTCCTGAAATCGGGTTAAAGGGGTCACAAATATATAGTGTCATTTTTATAAAAGGCAGAGCAATTTCTATTGCAGTTTCCAGAAAACCTTACTCAAACAGGAGTGAGGTGGGCATTTGCTGGGAACTATTTGCCCCTGCGGATTAGTACACATTTGGTCCTCTATTGAGTACCTGGCGTATGTCAGTTCAACTCAAAATAAACAGTGTCAGCATTAATCTTAATGAAGAAATATATCATCCAGTGGAAAGGTGTGGTACACTGGTTTGAGCATTTAGCTACAGAGACAATACTTTAGCACGTTAGCAGGATCATGTCATTGTTGGTTTTCGTTTTGGTCTTTTCAAACAATTCTGTGACAATAAGAAAAATCTAGTATAACACCAGCTTTGTCCTTTAAGGTGGCAGTCATACGTGCTGAGGTACAGTAGTACATACTAGATCTAGACTTGATCCAGTCCCCTCTCAAACATTAGGAATAACAGTTGTGGAACTGATGATCTGCCACCATGACGACACCGGCTTCAAACCAAACGAGGTGTCTGCTTCTCTGATGCTATGCAAAGTGTCAGGCAATCTCGTTGGACTTAAATGTGAATGTAAACTTTCCTCCTCTCCATATAAGCCTCATAATGAGAGTGTTGTAATTTAGGTTCACCCACAAACCTAAAACACACGACGTCAGCCGTGCGACTTACACATTTGTGGCTCTGTGTTGTAAATTGCAATGATGCTGTATTTTTGTGTGATAAATGTATATACCAAGAAAAGCATAGCAACAAATGATTCTACTTTTAAATGCGACATTGAACATGATGTTTGTTGACAGTGAATTACAGCTATTTATTTATTCATACAGTGTCTATAAGAGTATAGTTGTAAACATATGTGAGGTCAGTTGAATTAAACTGAATTAAATTATATTATTTAGCACACGCATGATTTGGTTTTCTCTCTCCGTATGTACATACATTGTAAGCTGTTTCAGATTTGTCCGAATGCATGTTTGTATTTGTTTATATGTTTTTCTATCATTTCTATTGCGGACAAACTGTAGTTCAGTACCATGGTATTGAGAACATACTAGCAGGTCCCCACAGCTTCAAAAAGCAGTTTGTGTGTGTCCAGGTCTGAGTAGCAGAGGGTTTAATCTACGGGTTACTGCCTGCTTGGACACATCAATCAAAACATCCACCTCAGAATCTTATAAGTGTCAGAGCCGTCAATCTTTCTCTTTTTCACACACACACACACACACACACACTTTCCAGATCCCAGCATGACTACACCACTCTGACCGCAGGCTAGAAGAAACCAAATTAAAAAAAGTCCACCTCCAAAGTGCAGTTAACAAAAAGCTGTTGTTTGTTATTTAATATACCTGAAACAAGCTGTGTTACAGGGATTATATGAGCCAGATCAGAAAAGATGAGGAAAAAATCAGAAGCAGAACATTTTTGTATGAGGGACTGTTTGGTTAGGGAATAAACAGGAACCAGGATAAACACTAAATTGTTACTGTGCCAGATCACAAAAAAAATCTTTGATCCTTTTTCTTCACACGAACAAAAAAACTATAACCTTGACAGACAGCAGCAATGTGCGATGAATAACCTTTGGTTGTGGACTGAAGTGATAAGTTAATTCAGGTCCTCGAGTTTTTGAGCACCTTAATGCAATTTGAGGATGTGTGAGTACATTCTGTTCCTTCCACACATTTCTCTCTCTGTCTTTTTAATGAGGATTTCTATATCTGGAAAGGTCGCACATACAGATGCTTTTTGTATTATTATTCAGCTTCCACGCATCCAGACCATCACTGACAGTAACATCAAGCTATTATTCTGTGAGCAGGTGGAGTTGTTATTAATTTAAGTGTCAGTGAAACCTGCCACAGTGTTACATGATTCGCCTGTAGGTGACAGGCATGAGACTGGTATGATCTCCTCAAGGTTACACTATATACAGTATAAGTATGTTTGAAATGTGTTATAATCCCACACACTGGAGAAAAAATCTGTACATGTGCATGTATTGTGTAATATGTGACATATTTTAAAATATTGTATTGAAATGTTAGTGCTCTGTGAATTGGTTGAATTTAATCCCCAGCATCATAAAATTAAGGGCTGTGGTACTGCACAAACATAATGCATAAAGTTTTTTGTTTTATGGTATACAAACACAAAATTTCTCATATCCCTCATGGTCCCACACAGTCAGTTAATGATGGGACATTACTTTTACTTGAATATGTCATTACAAATGAATCAGTTACAACACAACACAACTTCCGATGTTCATCATGTGTTTATCGCCACAATCCTCTGATCGAACTCCCAGCTGGCTGAAATATTTCCACTCTCTAGGAATTCATGCGTGTATCTCTGCAGGGCCCTCAAGCCAAGCAACGGGCTTTGAGGATCGCTCTCTCTTCCTCTGAGTTTAACATGACAGAGAATTCCCTGAACGTCGTCAGTAGCATGTACTTTACACGTACACAGTCGCGCATACGTTCAGCCCTGCAGCACAAATAGTCAGGAAGGAAGTCGCTGAAGAGAAGCTCTGTGTATCTTTTATTTATTGATAACATATTATCATATATTTTAATTGGCATGAATTGTTAATAACAGCTTTGATTAAAGCTTAATAAAGGCAGTATTTGTGCCTCCATGTGTAAAAAAGCTGGTCTGAGTTCAGAAAGAATGAAATGAATTGAGATGGACCTTGCACTAGGACCAGTCACGCTGATTTAAGATGATGCTCGTAATACTTCTGTGTCGCTTATATAAACACCACTCTAAACTTTGTGGCTCCAAAGTAGAAGAAGGGAGATGAGGCAGCTTTGTTTGAGTTATTTGTACTTCTTTATGGGATGGTGTGAGTCAAGAGAAAAAGCGTCATTCTTAAACAAATTAGTTAATAGAAATAAGGGGTTAAATGTATGAATGGCAAAGGAGCCAGGAGGCTTAGCAGAAAATACATAAATAAGAGTCAGCAGTCAGCAAGAGCAGCAAAAAAGAAACAATAATTGAAAAATTAAATAATAGCACACTATATATAAAACAAGAACAAAGAGCAGTCAGACTAGCAAAAGCAGAGAGAGAGAGAGAGAGAGAGAGAGGGGGATGATGTCATTTACAGCAATACATTTTGGGCCATTTACTGCTTTTTCAATAAGAGCAGCGGATAAGGCCCAGCCGTTACTCACATCAGACTAAGTGCTGCATTTCTCAGGATAGGGGCTGGGGAGGCAGAAAGGAGGGAGAAATGAATGGGAAGGCCAGACATTTACCGCAGCATCCTTAGCTCACATGAAAGATGGGCTGAACTGAGAGTCTCCACCCATTATGCCCTTGCCTCTGTCCTTTCTCATTTAAGTGCTGCTCATGGGAAACCAGGACGACAGCCTGTAAGGAGTTATTACTGTATCTGTAGCGTTTACTGTTTATTTTCAGTTCATTGTTATATTCATATTTCTCCACTGAATACCAGTATTTCTATATAGGTGAAGAATACGACTGTATAGTCGACATAATTAGACCAGCTTCTTTTCTTATGTAGCTGCTTTTTTGTGGCATTTTAAATCTCCCACATACACATACACAGTCATAGTTGAGGATTGACTAATCACACACACACACACACACACACAGCCTTCCAGTCCCCGGGGCACATTTCATTAATGTAGTCAATACTGCAGACAGGAGGATAAATTATTGTAGTATTTATTGCAGTTAGAGTAACAGCAAGAATATTATGGTTCCACAGCAATCTGAGCCTGGGAGAACAGACGTGTCACTTAGTAAACATAATGCACTGTTGTTCTGCAAGCAAACCTCAAATGACATAGTTGAGATGTTCATTTTGATCACACTTTATAACATTTTTACAAATAGATGTGGCACTGAAATGTCCCTGCTTCATGTTAAAATGGAAACAGACTCTAAGCTCTATGAATGTAGAAATGAAACTGGTAAAAAAAAAAAAAACTATAAGTAATTAAAGTTAAATAAAATGCTGTTGATTGGTTGAAGGAATAGTTTGAATGTTTTTTTGATTAGATCTACAGATACTGTAGATGTTTTCAGCAGATGGTAGAGCATGTCACTGTTGGAGTAAGGATTACAACTTGAAAGATGATGTTTTCAAACTGCGAGTACTGTCTAAATGAAGTCACACAGTATGTCACAACCTTATTACCTTTGGACAAAGGTTTGTTGTTTCCAGTCTGCATGCTAAGCCAAGCTAACTAGCTGCAGGATGTAGCCTTATAGTAGATATAGCTGGCATTTTGTAAAAAGTACAGATACTGGACAGATGGTCTAAATGTTTCCATCATCTCAGCAAGAAAGAAAAAAACATTTCCATTTCCAAATAGTCAAGCTATAAGTTTACTTATAAACATATTTAAGGAGGCTCCAAGTTCATTCAAGTTGTCCACATAATGAAGTCTTCCTCCTTTTTGAAACAGCTGGGCAGGTACTGATCCACATTACTTCTCATTTTCTATTCCTTCTTTGCTACAGACATCTGTCTGGTCTTGAATAAAACTAATAACATGTACTTTAGTTAAGAATCTCCTGATGTCACATTGTCTTTTTGGTGATTACTGTCATGCAGGAAAAGAAAAGTTTCACTTTTGCTTAGTTCCTTTGTGTTCAAAGGAGCTCGGATCTGCGTCAGCCGTCTGCTTTGCATCTCTACTGGGATTCATATTAGACAGTTAGCCACAACACAAACACAGAAAGCAAGAGAAGAACAAGACAGAGCTCTTCCTGACAGTTAAATACTATCCCTTTGGGTGTAACCTGCCATGATTAAAAAGGTAGCAAACATAATTTATTTAGTAAAAAGTGCAGATATTGTACAGGACATTGGTATACATCTTTATTGGACTCTGCGCCATGACGATGGTTGATAATGTCTAATATAATTTATCCAAAAGGAAGAAGTATATAAGGTTTTCCAACGAGAATGTAATAAAATTATGCCTGTGGGCTTCGGTCTGGATGTACTCTGGACAATACCTCTGGACAGGTTCAGTATCAGGTTGGATAATAAACCATGGAACATATCACATGACTATAGCCAATATCAGTCATACTAACATGCAGTGTCTCTGTGCAGTGTCTATACAACAACCTAGATTAAGAAAACATTTGCTCACATATTTAATGTCTGTGTTTCTTGCAAAAGATTGTGTGAAAATGTACAGATGATATACGTAAAAATTGTTAATTCATAATGTTTCTTTGGGTCTATTTTTTTGTGTGTAACAGCAGACGGGTTCTAAAGATCCATCACCTCTCCGACTGAATTTGCAAACATCAGCTGATTTAAACTGAAGTTTTCTTTTGAAAGATTTGTCCTTCATTCAAGTCTAGTTCTGTACCATTTACTTACTTTTGTCATTGCTGGTGGCATGAACCATCACAAGTAATTTAAAGGATGTAGAATAAGTGGGAGAGCTAGAGTTGACCAGGATCATCAGTTAAACTGGTTGCTAATCTGTTTGCAAATAGGATTTTTTCACACTGATTGTAACGGTTTTCATATTTCTTCTTCATTTCGGCTGCAGTGGGACTGAGTTTTGACCACAGGGGCATAAAGTAATTCATGATGTGATGCAATTGACATTATTGTCTTGTACATTTGACTGATAACACTGTTCCTATTGATTTCCATTCTCTGTAACATGGCGAGTAAAGCGTGTGGGAGCTGCAACAGTGTGTGTGTGTTTGTGTGTGTCTTTCCATGGTTATGTGAGCAATTAAGTTTTATACTGTTGCTGTGAGACATTTTGAGACATTGTAAGGTTTAGTTTAGAGTAAAGATGGAGGTTAAGCATTTAGTTGTTAGGGTAAAGGATTAGGGAAACAATTAGTCAATGAGTGTCTTCAAAGTTCAGAAACATATACTGTATGTACAAGTGCCATATGTGGTACGTTTCACTCATTTAATTCTGCTGCTTAATCTTTATTGTTCAGCTGTGCTACCACTTTATTGTATATGTTCTTTATTCACCACATATTAACCATACATTAACAATTTAGATGTATTGCAATGCAAATAAAACAAATACATTTACTTATTTAACCATTTTCTGTTCACTTATGGAAAATTAGCATCCACCCATTTACATTATGGAATATAATCCATCTAAAGTATGTTGCCATTTTGTGATAGTGCCTCTGTTTTTGACATATTCTGAAGCCGTTCATATTACTGCTGCACTGACTGAGTGCTGCAGTGGCTGCCCATGTATTGAACCGCGGTAAGTAATGAAAATGGTGTGCGTCCTCTGCCGGTTCTGCCATTGATCCCATCAGCGGTAAGTAACTTGGCTCCAATTAGGCTTTAATACGCCCAAGGGAGAGAGGAGAGGAGAGGAGAGGAGAGGAGAGGAGAGGAGAGGAGAGGAGAGGAGACTGTGAATGTATCAAACTGTATGAAATGTTCAACAAACTGTAGCCTATAAAACAGAACTTTCGTCAAAGATTTTCCTAAATAAGGCTCAACCAGAGCATTTTGCCTGCACCACAGCAAATCATTACATTTTTAAGTTAAAACACATTTTTATATTTTGTATTAAAATTTATAAGTAGTATCAGTGTACAATCAATTATAACCTACCGCTGTTTCCCCTTCTTCCTCACCAATTAAAACAGCCTTCCCCAGCTGCCTTAAGCTTGTTTTTCCTCTTTGGTGAAGAGCTGACAGCAGCTGACTCTCGTCACAGCAACGCTAACGTAATCAGCTGAACCCACACAACCTTCGATGCACAAATTATATTAAACGACAGTTTGGGAGTGGAGGGTGGTGGTGGAGTTAGTTAATGCCTGGACTCATGATGAAAGTTCAGCAGAGGAAGGAGCTGCAGTCTTGACACATTAGAGACAGAGTGCTACAAACACGACTGTGTGTGTGTGTCTGTGTGTGTGTGTCTGCATATGTGGCTTCATCAATCTGCAGGTAAAAGTTAAGAAGCCTGATTCACTGGAAATATAAAGCTAAAACTCAAAACATCCAATGCTGAGATGAAAAGATAAAGACTGGCAGGTGAACAGATGATCATACATTAATACGGAAGAAATTAAACATATTTCTTCGTTGTCATTTCTCATTTAATAGCACATTCACTTGGCACAGACAAAATGATTGTTTATTCAAGAACAGCTCTGCTGGGACTGATGAGTCGCTAAATAAATGATTTATCTCATTTGAAATTATAATTTGAGAGCTTTGTATAACATGCCTGGATTTACTCAAAAAGAAATTGTAAACACATTTACTACAAAATTGTCTATGTAGGCTAAATACATGACATTATTATCAAGTCTTTTACTACGTATATTTAGGCTATATAGAGTGAGGGAGTGTACTGTATTTATATCATTCTGTGATGGGTTAACAACATGACTCATTCTTATAGCATTGTTAATGTCAGCAGCTGAAAAATACAGCTGCCCATCACCCTTAGAAGTTGGAGGTAAGAAAACAATATTAAAAATGAACTGTTCTTAGAATGGAAATCAGCAACCACTTGCTAAAATGTTAATGAAGTTAAACAGTGGCAGTAGGTCTCACGAGTTACTTCTGTGGCTTAATGTCTTCTTCTTAACATTTTTAAGAAATAGCTTGACATTTTGGGGAATACACTTATTTTCTTTCCAAGAAATAAGAAGATTCCAACCAGTATCAGTATTAATCTACTCACTAGGGGGCCAAAAAACAAATACATACTACTATGCCCAATTACTATTTGCTATTTTAAACATGAGTATATGTATATATCACTTTACAGCACTGCACGTGGTGCAACGAAATAAATTTCTAAAGGTTTTAGGTTACACAATTTCTAGTATTTCCACTTGATTAGACATTTTGGAGATTGTTCATTTATTGTAATTTCATATGGCAGTGCACAGCAAATCAGGTGAGAGGAGCAGACGATATCAATACATTAAAAACAGTCTTAGTGGCTCAGACTAAATGTTCAGTTTTCATGTCGTATCTGAATTTTCTCTCCATCCTGTGTCTCAGGATGTGTCTCTGATTAGAAGGGATACCAGGTGGTGGCTAACAGGGCAGAAACATTTATCTGGCTAACAAAGGCCTGGCAGGGCCCCGCTCCTCCGCTCTGCTGTCCGTAATGCTTTACAACGCTGTCATTTAAAGATGACATATGAAAGGAGCAGGATGTAGCTTGCTAACATCTCCCGTAGTCACAAACACACACAGCTGCTGAGGAGGCAACACAAAGCAGACAGCAGAGATGGATGAGCAGATATGTGTGTGTGTGTGTGTGTGTGTTGGCCAGCGTAGTCTTGGTTATTTATTTGATTACTTTTCCAACTTTACGTCTCTCATGAATCAAGAGAAATGGTTGCATGTGACTCTAGATATTGGCTGTCCTCTCTGTTATTGTTACTGTACGTGTGTGTGTGTGTGTGTGTGTGTGCGTGCGTGCGCTGGTTGCGTGAATGCCATGTGTGTGAACAACGTAGCGCAACAGATTACAAAATGTTGGGCCCAGGTGGATCCCATGGTCCTATAAGTAATAATTAACTGAACAGACACATTATTTATTAGCTAATGAATTAATAATTGATAATTAAGTGTCCAGTGGCACAACTAAACCTTAATTACAGTACATAGCAACAGCTAGTGCATAAATTTAGAAAAATGTTAAAGTTAAAAAATAGTATCAATTTTTACTGTTTCTCTTATGTTTTTGTTTTGCATGTAGTTCTAAAGATATAGAGCTTTAAGTGCTGTGATCTTTTTGTACTGCTACATTAAAGAGCCCGCATTATAACCATTTTGGGGCTTAAAAAAACAGGTCCCCAGGGGCCCCCAAAATGTGCCTGTAGATTTTCCTGCTGAAAAAGCATGTAGATTGTGGCAAGTTTGAAAATGTGTGAGCACAGACCCTTATAAAAAACAACAGATACTGAGGTGGCACTTCTCTGCATCTTTGCAGACGCATCTGTGATGTTTGCGAACGTCCCAGCAGCAGGATCACTGAGAGTCTGTGGTGTCAGCAGAGACAGCTGAGCTGTCTAAGTTATAAAGATGTCAAATAAACATGCTACTTTATCCCCATCCAATCCACTACTGCCATGAAAATAGTTTCATACGATTCACTAGAAATTCCTGACTGTCCGCTGTATAATTAGCCCGAAAATTTATCTTGCTCCGTAGTATGAGAGAGGCTAATGTTAGCCACATTAAGAGGTGAGTGCAGCTCTATCTTACTTGGTGTGTGTCTACATACACCAGAGAGTCATATATATGTATATAAATGACCAAAAAGTGGATTTTGCAATAATTGTAAACAATCATTTAATGTAATTGTGACATAGCCGGCAGGGCAACACTTACTGAGAAATGTTGTAAGATTACATATATAAATATGATTTTCTGAATGAAGAAAAGAAAAAGAGCCACTGGGAGTATTTGTCTCTTCGTGGGCAGAATAAAAGCATTAAGCAATCTTTGACACCTTTCAGCCTCACAGCAGATCACTCCACATATTTTATTTGGTAAAATTTATCCAGGCTTGGGACCGGCACTAGGGAGGGACCAGGACACGAATGACCAACCATTGGGTTCTTAGACAATTAGCAATTGTCGACTGCCCGACCTACTGTGCCACCGTCCCGAATTTTAGAAATGACAATCCCCAGGAAAATAGTTATGTACAGTAAGTGTTCGTTAAGTGATGTCTCCCATGATGCAATTGCACTAAATACCTACAAGAAACTTCAGCTGCACTAGTAGTGTGTTGTTGTCATATAAAAAACAATAAACAGCAGTAATGAATGTTGACTTGTGTTTTAGATGTTCAACATGGGTTTACTTGTTCTGTGGTTCACCACGTGAACTGAGCGAGAGAAAACTCTCAGACAGATTTCACAAACAGCTCTTTTGGACTTTCAGCGCTCCTGCTGTCCTATGTGTCTCGCCCCTATTCTGTACAGGATGCAGCTGAAGATAAACAGATTACCTGTTCTGAATGGGGAAAGATAATTCAATCTAACATGAGCTAACCCAGTTACCAATTTATTGCCCATGTTATGGATTGGGACACCCCTTCCAGTGCAGGGGAATGGCCCTTGAATTGATGTCAATAAAACAAGAAATGCTGTTGTTTAATATACACATTAGTTCTTTACTATAATTGTAGAGTTGTGATTGTGTTTATATGCGTCCTTACATTACATTAGTTGTATGACAGGATGTCATTGTGGGCGAACTCTCCCTGAACTTATCTGTTTTATCTTATATCCCATTTTATATGGCTGAAATTATTTTAGCATATTTTAGACTGACATTAATGTCACTTATTTATGTCATGTACAGCAGAAGAAGTCGGAGATTTCTGATGCCTCACTGTCTACATGTTCCTGTGAGCTCAATTTCTTAAGTGACTAAAGTGCATTATCTGTGTTACTATAGAGGTGGGTTTTGGTTTGGGGCAGTGAGAGTAGAGAGCTAAATGGATAAAGCCCTGAAGACTGTGATGAAGCCAGAAAACAACACACACACACACACACACACACACACACTGAGATACCAAATTTCTGTGTGAACAGAATCAAAACAGACCAGTAGTTTAAAAAGGACCATCTAGTGCAGATACAAAAGCTGACCTAGAATGGATGCCAACGCAGTGTCACACAACTTCAATGACCATCAGCAACTGAGAAGAATAGCAGTATTTACATAGTAGTACTAATGTCTGTACACTGGTATAGACATTTTACCAAGGATGATTTTTAATAACTGAGCTGATATGCTGAACTGAAGTGGTCATCATGGTAAATATTGTATTGTACTTGCTTGGGAAAACCTTTCTAGCATTGTCTTTGTTAGGACGTTGCTGATATTTGCATTTAATTTGAAACAAATTAAATACAGTGTTACTTTTGCATGACAAAAATTAAAAGTGGAGTGGTTGCAGACAGTTATTGACTCATCATTGGATATTTTGCACTATAGGAAAATAGACAAAGTTTTAACAATGCACAGACAGAATATGTTATAAATGCCACAATTAGCATGCAGCCTTGATCAAGCAGGATTTTCAGGTTCTCCATCCCTCCAGTCCATTAAAATGTTCCATCTGCATTGATTAGTTTGACAAAGAGCAAGTATAAGAAAAAGCAACAGCAAAGAGTGAGAGAGACGGCATTGATTGACCCATTCCTAAAATAGGAAGGACGCCATACTCACAGATCTGGAGAAACTGCTTTCCATCAATCTGATGGAAAATTCCAGTTGTGGCATTTTGACACCTATAAACAAGTCTGAACATGAACATCTCCAATTCTTCACTTTGGCCTGTCAAGTCGGTCCGTGTGATGGAAATGATAATGAATGAATGCAGAATAATGGCATGAATGGAGGTAAAACTCATTTTTACATACACCACTTGATATGTGTGACGTCAGCAGCAGAGATGCAGTAACAGGGAGTAACTCTTTCTGTAAAATGACTGTAAATGGGTTCCTTGAGCAAGGCAGAGAGGTTATTTGTATTCTAGTCCAAACAAGCTGAATCTAAGTAGAAGATCAATACTGATATCTTTAGGCTGCTAACTACACCACTAACATATTATTGATGTCTGGGCCTGGTTGGATTGAATCTGGGCTGCACGCAGCGCTTCATCTTGATCAGTACACAGAGGGGAGATGCAGTGACAGAAGAATACGAGAATTCACCTGGAAATGTGTATATGATGCTCATATAGCACCCAAACAGAGAAAGGTATTATGTGTTAAAGGAACTTTCAAAGTGAGTAATGAAGGAGATTACAGAGTGTGAGTGGAAAAGGCCATCACTGCGTCCAGAGATGTATGACTGTGGAGTTTAATGCTTATCCAGGTGCCTTCGGGAGAGCTGAGCTACTTATCACTTACCAGCTGACCTCACTGACCTGGTTACTATGCAGATATCCTTGGTATCTACTAACTGGAAAGGTTAAATGGCAAAAAAGCAATCACTTACATCAGTGGAATTGTGGTAGTTTTACATCTGTTAGACTGTCAAAAGAAAAAATACAGAATTTGTCACTTGTTCATTATATTTCATCAATATGTTTTCCCCAACAAAGTAACTGCCCTTTGGCAGAAGCAAAGTAATGTGATGTAACACTGCCACAAAACCACTCCTGGAGGAGGTAAGGGTTGATTTCACATTACACACTGTCACACTGTCAGGTGATTCATTAAAACTGAGTTTATATGTTTATAAAGCATTAAAAGATTGATTTAAATACACTTAAAACACACTTACTGTACAGTACTTTGCCGTACTATACTTGACTGTGCTTTGACAATGATTTACAAAATTGCCAAATTTTACCAATACACAAAAATGTTCATTTGCTGAATGTGACACACTGAATGCTGAAAAGTACCTATGACAACCACTATCCCCATTATTTAAACAACTCTCAAGAGTGTTTCCAGCCACATATATGGTTAAGATTTGGGTAAGTTTTGGGGGAAAAAAACTCTGCCTTAATGTGAATTGAAGAGTATAATGAGGCATATTCAAATTTAACTACTGTATGTTACTGCTACATTGAATGTGTAGAATGCTGATTTTCTATTTACTAACTCTCAAAGCAATTTATATACCCATAAACCCGCCTAATTCAAACAGGCACCAGGAGTTTACCTTCCTAAATTAATGTTATGTGATATTTTGCATATTCAGCTAAGCAGCAGTTGCACTCTCCCAACCAGCCCATCAGAAGCTCCTTAAAAAGACAATGTGGCTGCTCTATCTGCTCACACCTGAACAGCTCATTAGTTATCTTATTGTAGACTATAGGTTCACCTAGTGTTTTAAAGATGAGTAACTCTAGGATTTACTGCAGTGCACACAGGGAGAGTCTCTTGCAAAAGATGTATCACAAATGATGGAAGACCAATTGGAATTCATCAATAACGTTCCTTGTTTCCCAGTCTCTCTCTCTCTCTCTCTCTCTCTCTCCTCAGTACCCTGAAGCTGCTGTAATTCCACTAATGGAGCGCTTACCATTCACAGCCAGTTTTCTGACAGTGATAGATGCTCCTTAATTGCTGAAATCATATAGAGTGGTTATTCAGCTACTACTAAATACAGCATAACTGCAGCTACAAAGATGGGTAGAGGCTCTCATTATAGTAGCAAAGACATGTTAGGCTTAGGCACATCCTGTTAGGTGCCATGAGAGAGTAATATTAAATGATTAGTTTGCACACTAATGCTGAACTGATCATTGCTTTTCGCTTTAACAAAATGAGATGCCATTATTTTGCAGAGCTGCACACTTGGTGAAGAAATGAAAATGCAGACTCAAAACTACAGCAAAAAATAAAATGGCAGTCGGCAATTAAAGTATGCAAATAAGGTAAGGAATTACTTTAAAAAAATAATTTATTATATATCTGAGGCAGAATAAACAGAAATATAAATCTGAGCTCAACCAGAGATATTTTTTTCTTTTTTCACTTTTAGAGGCACAAAGACATAAAAAGAAAAGCTCAGAAGAAGATCTAAAAAAATTATATATATTATTTTGTGTAACATAAAAATATTGTTCTGTCTTTAAAATGTATCACCTTAGTGGATCCCATGACATCCAGCTTGGGATCCTGCTTCCTCCCACCGTCCAAAGACATGCAGCCCTGTGATAGGCTGGAGACCTGTCCACAGTGTATCCATCTCTCGCCCGTTGACAGCTGAGATAGCAACCCCTCAGCCTTTAACAGGAAAAGCAATTAATGGATGGATGGATGTTAATTCAGATTTCCAAATGTCACATTTTCTGTAATATTACAGAATTATATTACAATATTACATTGTGGTTTAACAAGCAGACATTTACTGACTCAACAGCTGGCTTCAGAATGCAGCACTCTACAACTGAAGCTGTGGGAACTAGCACTTTAACGCTGAACAGAACCAGATGTTTCCTGAACGTACTGCGCCTCTGAGATTTTTGAGTCAGTCATACAATATATACCTTGATCAGATCCCTGCTCGTAACAGTCTGACTTGGTTTAATTCATTCATTTATATTTTCAAAACAATGCTACAGTATTGAAACCACTGTCTCATTTCTCAAAAGCATTTTTAAATGAGTTCGTCTAAACCGATTCTATTACTTTACTCATACTGTGTGTGTGTGTGTGTGTGTGTGTGTGTGTGTATGTGATGCCACATTTGTGTGTGTGTGCTCAAGAGCAGGGCTGAGCTGAGCACTGGCCAGCAGTTCTATTAGCTCTGATTGAAATTGAGGAAGTGCAGATGAAATACATTCAGTGAAGGTTAAGAGCCTTCTTCCATAAACATAAACACAAGCAAACACACACACGTGTGTGTGTGTGTGTGTGTGTGTGTGTGTGTGTGTGTGTGTGTGTGTGTGTGTGTTCAGAGCACATAAGCGCATCTACAGACCAGCTCCACCAGACTGATGATGAATGACAAGAAATAGGAGGGAGCAAAAGATGGAAAAAAAGAAGCCTGAGAGAGAGGCAGGGAAAGGGAGGAGGCAGTATTTCAGTCGCACTTAGCAAATGGCTGTCATTGGTGTTTCCAGATACCTCATCACTCTCCAGGCCATCAGATACTGGGTTTTATCTCCATTGCAGCTAATCAAATCAACACTGGCCTGCTGCATGTATGCATGTGTGTATGTGTGTTTTGTAACTGCATGTAGGCGTTGAGTTGTGTTTTCAGAAGGACCATGCATTAAACAGGGATGTCATATCAGGGCTGCTTCACTAGGATAAGTGAGCTACGTTAGGTTTTATGGTTACCGCACAACAGAGTAAAGTACAAAACACTGACATAGAAAAATAACATACTCACTGATTGTCTTAAATAACATGTGTAATTCTGAAACAGTCAGTCTAGTTATGTGCAAATCTCTATTAATAACCTATATTCAATCATGGTTAACAACCTGATAACCTGGTCCCCGGATTGTCAGTAACTGTCCTTATCTTAATAAAATAGGTATGGTGTGCATGCAGCTGTTCAGTCACAAATCAGCACTTAGAAGCCATTAAAGAGCAGAATTTCTAGGTAGAGATAGACAGAAAGTCTTTGACCAGTTTGTTTGCCTCTTGTTACTTGATATTTCTTGTTGGTTTCTACAACTCTGTTGCTGGAGGAAGCGAATCAGTGAATCTACAACATCTGTACAGGATGTACAAGATGTGCCGTGAGCATATAGAAGAGAAGGGCAAAAGAAGGAGCTGAGTGGGGACGAGGAGGAGGAGGAGGAAAAAGAAGAGAGGAAGACTGTTTGTTGTAATCAAGGCTGAGCCCTGGTGTAAGTGCAGACGGATGCAGGTTGTGCCCGTGGTCCTTGATGAAGTGCTGTTCTCCTGCTGAGCCACCAAACTATTTATATATAACACACTGACAGCCTATGGGCATGGAAGAGAAAACTGCTTCCTTTACTGCACTTTCTTCCTAATAACTCCATCCCTCCACTCACACTAAACGTATAAATTTACTGACACAAAACTAAATCCAGGATGGTTCCCTGCAAGACTTCTGACTGATAAACACATACAGTAAGAGCAACAGCAACAACAGGCAACACATGTTTTTTCAATTACTGTCTGTGAGTTTTGTGGTGGCTTCTGCTTTAAAAAGTCAGAACAAGTTGAGACTCAGATCATCTGTGAAATCATAGGTCACCTATGCAGTTTGGATTCACCAGATCAGAGGCCCAGCCGACAGCATGTGACTCTGAGATCAATAATCTACGAGCATCAGGTTGCAGTCTCCACTGCTTCTGTCATACTTGCACGTGCACATTTGTTCACAAAATGAAGGTTTTTTCCAATACTTTGGTTTGTCTTAATGTTGTCCATGTGAGCATGTTAGCATGGTGGCATTAGCACATTTACATTAGCAATTACACATTTCAGTATACCCAGAAAATCCGGTTAGCAATATATGAATGTAATTGATAGGAGACTTGGTTGATAATTGAACCACAGCTTAGTCAATTCCCAAAATAAATATTCAGCCAACCTCATTAATAAAGCCTCATTAAAAGCATAAAGCAAAGCATATCTCTCACTATACAGTATCTACATTTGATTGATATACTACAACCTGTGACAGATTACCTTCTCTACGACACACTATTAACCAAATATGTAAAGAACCAACACTATTAACAGCAGTTTATAGCATAATGACATATTCTGCCATCTTTCAGGAGTATCAGCTTTGGTCATTTATTAGAAAACCTGTTCTCTCAGGGTGAGTGGTGAAAAGAACAATCTGAGAGGTTCCCACATTAATGCATTAAAATGTCAAAGCTATATGTTAAAATGTCAAACCTATTAATGGTACTGCCAGTCTGCAGAGCGAAAATGTCAGAAGGAAAACAATTGCAGGACGCAATGAACAAAATAAGTGGACGAGAGCAAATACTGAAAGACCCGTTCAAACAAATGCAAATACCAGTGTTGTGATGGACATGAATGGATAAATGAATAATAATATGATAATAATAATGAATATCTATCTATCTATCTATCTATCTATCTATCTATCTATCTATCTATCTATCTATCTATCTATCTATCTATCTA
>JAUMHL010000014.1:16525798-16567846 GCA_032362345.1 Sandelia bainsii
TATCTATCTATCTATCTATCTATCTATCTATCTATCTATCTATCTATCTATCTATCTATCTATCTATCTATCTATAAACCAAGCTTTTAACCATCAATCAACTGTCTGTATTTATTAAAATCAGGCGAGCCAAAATCAAAATCACACATCTTTACAGTCAAACTGTTGTTAACTAGACGATAATCAACAACTCTGTCTACCTTGGCCACTGAAGAGGCCCCACTGAGAGGCTTCAATCACACTGCAGGGGGTCAGTGACATAACCACTCCACCCCACCATCCAAAAAGTCACCTTCCACTGATTGGGTAAGTAGGTCGAGTGTAGGGAGTGGAAGAGCAACTGGAGTAGGAAAGGGGGAACAGACGTTGAAGAGGAGGAATATTTCTTTGGCCCCCTCTCTTCAGTGTTTCTACACTGCTGGCTGTTAAACATTCAATTTAGAGTCGATATCCCACACAAAACTGGCTTAACTTTAAAAAGGAAAATGGGTGTTGGTACACACCCACTGTAAAGCTAAGAACAGTTTGAGACTTTGAAAAATACACAATTTATTTGCTAAGAGTATACTTGGCCAAGCGCAAAGCCTAGAAATGGGAAAACAGAGATCTTGGCTCTGTCTTAAGGAAATAATTTATTGTCTGGCTACAGTAACTATGAAAACATAGTCACTGTACCTTGAAGAAATACTAAACCCTATGAAACCGCAATGTGTCATTTTCATTGTATGATTTTCATACATGATTAAACAAATTGGGTATAACATGTTCATTAGTGAGCTTTAGAAGAGCTGGCAGGAAGATGTACCACTGGTTAGAGCCAGGCCAGCTTTTCTCCTCTGTCTCCAATCTTTGCGCTGCTGCTGTTTCTTATTTGCAGTACAGGAAGTGCCTTTCTTGAGTCCTTAAATTTCTGGGACAGTGTTTTGGTCACAAATGTTAAATTGTCTAAGCACTGTGTGTAAACAATTTGCATCCATCTTTTTCACCGTTCAGACAGAAAAATTGTTCACAGGAAAAAATTGTCACCATCAACATATTCGCAATTTAACCCAAAAAAGTCTTCTATAACAATTAGTGAGGCAGCAGAAGGTGACACTATGTACTGTTGATTCTATTTATATATAGTGTGCAGGAAAGAAAATGGAAGGGAGAGAAATAAAGAGAGGGAAGGCAAAGGAGAAAGGGAAGAGTGTGTGTTGCTCTTCCAGATAGACCCAGCCAGGCTATTCATTACTCCCTGAACACCAGCCAGTGTCAGTTATATTACTGCTGTCCCTGATTGACAACCACGAGTGGGGGGAGATAAATGGCAGCAAAATGCTGCTGGGAACGCTGGGAGAAAACAAGGGAGGGGCTGTGATGGATGGGTGTGTTTGACCCAGGCGGGGTGGAAGGCAGAGGTGGGTCTCTTCCATTTAAGACAGGGAGTCGGTAGAGGCCCTGCCCCTCTGCCCAAAGCATCTCAGCCTTGTCAGGATGAGCGGCATCTCGCTAAACTGCCTCCGTCAGTGCTTCTATCACTTGTGTCAAAACAGGCACCCTCCATATTCAACAGATAAAACTGGATCTGTCGTGATGGGAATGCAGAAGCAGAGCTGAGCTGTGTACTGAGTCTGTGACAGGCCTGATGTCAGCATGAGAGCAGATACCCTCCACCTCCTTATAACAGCAGCAAAAACAACATCATGGTAGCATCAGACAGCTTTGGGATGATTTTATGCCTGATATGCCCCATAAAAAGTAAAATAAAAGTCAGAACAGTCGGTGTAATATAAACTAATAAATTATTTTATTAGTTTAAAAAAAATATTTTTATAAGGGTTACATTCTAGGTAAAATTAGTTGGGCATCCTTCTTTTCCATGTATTGCTCTTATATACCAGAAGCAATAGCTTTGGCATCTCTAGTCGAAATGATGCAACAGATTCCAGGGATGAGGGGCCAGGCATATTTAACGTATGGCACTACTTAATATGCCCTGGGTCCAAGGACCACAGTATTCATTCATCTACCACCCTTACATCCAGACATAATTACCTGGTTTAAGGTCTTAATTTGACCCTTTCCGCACTCAATTATTTTTCCAGCATGTGTTAATGACATTTTTTCTGCCAGGTAACACTTTAGTTGGCCAGATATGCATTGCAAATATTATTTAGAGTTTTAAGGCTATACATAATAATGCTATGTGTTTTTTAATTTCCACATTTAATAACATGACATACTTGTGCCTGTACATTATGCACATGCTGATATATTGTGCACAAGTCACAGTCTTAACAATCTGTAAAAGAAATTAGGCAAGAAACTTATGTTGACTTTGGATCATCCGTGCAACATATCCTGTTTAAATTGTGACGTAAGTTGTGCTGACGTCACTTGGCTGACGATTGCGGAAGCAAGTCGTTGCTTTAGCCTGTTAACTCAAAACCAAAACAGTAGGGGTGTTTTTGTGTTAAATCTCCAAGAAATCTAAAATAATATCAGGTTTCGTTTCGACTCTGTCCGGTCAAGTCACCCGGTGTCTCGCTGTGCTTGTCAGACGACTGAGAATTGGGCAAACAGCCGATCGACGAGGATGGAGGTAAATATACAGTGTCGAGGGGTTAGCTTTAGCTTTAGAAAGCCTGTACAACTTAATAGTACGTGTTTAGCATTTTCCAGTTAGCTAATAATATAATACATTGTCCTGGGCTTTGTAATAGCGATGCTAAGCTACTCACGCTTAACTGTTACCCGTTATGTGCTGTCTGACGTTACTTACCCAACTTCATTACAAACATTGTTATTTAAATATGACAAAACTCTGAAGCCTTAACGTCATATTCTCCTTATATTTACCATGTCTCATTACCCTACTTTATTAGTAAGCTTTCCGAAATGGTCTACTATGCTTACTGATACTTGGTCTAAATGTAAAGTTATCATACTGAAACTTGGCTTCTAAGAAAACAGAAAACATTTTCAAGGGGCACAACACCCCTGTTCAAATTTGCTAAAGGTGACACTTAAATACCCCGTTAACTTTTAAACCTTTTTGTTGTAATATATAGCCAGGTGGGTTTGTCATTCATCTTTTTCCTTTCACTGAAACAGGACACTGGTGGGACAGGAGTAGAGCCTGCAGCTCCATCACCAGCAGGTGCACCTAAGTCAAAGGTACTTCACGCACACAACAAGAACTACACCTATTTATATTTCAACAGTATTTCTCAAATCTCTTATGTGTAATATATGTCTGAATTTGTATGTACAGTATCCATTATTAAATATGCTTTGACCTTTTATTTTTATCTTTATATTATATTTTTAGCTGGATACGCTGTCCAAAGATGACCTCATCAAGTTTGCCAAGAAGCAGATGGCTGCCATGCAGAAGATGAAGAGCAGATGTGCAGGTAGCAATAAATGTAGTTAAAGCTTTTGTTGGTGTTTGACTCTTTGACTCTGTGGGTCACACATGTATGTGACATGTATGTTACACTAATTCTCCTGTCAGATTTGGAAAAAGAAGTTGAATCCTTCAAACAACAAGCCAAAAACAGTAACAACAGTTCAGATGACTCCACGCTGATACAGGTTTGTTTGGATGGTGGTATCCTATTATAAATATTCACATGTAAACATGCTGCACTTCGTTTTTGTACTACATCATGAGAATAATGTGTGTGTGTGTGTGTGTAATATAGGAGTTGACTGAGAGGATGGATGCCTTACTACTGGAGAAGGCAGAAACTCAGCAAAGTCTTGCACTATCGCGTAAAGATCTGGAGAAGACTAAGGAGCAAGCTAAGGTGAAAACCTTATAATAAGGTTCAATTTTATATTGTATGAAATATAGTATATTGACTTCAAGGTCCATTATTGTCTTTATGTTTATAACAAAACAGGGTCCTTGCACTGTGTGTCTGACTGTTATGTTGTATAGGGTGATCTAGAAATGCTGCAAGGAAAGCTTGACCGTGTGATTGCAGACCACCAAAAGAAGATCAAGGCCCTTGAAAGCAGTATTGAAGAATCCAACACCAAACACCAAGAAGAAGTGCTTTATTTCCAGAAATTATTGAAAGAGCAGGAAGAGAGTTGCAGGGAGAGTGAAAGAGAGAGGGAGCGCCAAACTGAACAAGCCAGTGCAAAAGAGAGTGTTGAAGAAGTCCGCCGTTGCTTGGAAGCTCAGCTGGAAGCCCTACGAGCCGAACTGGAAGTGATCCAAGAGAAAAACTCCCAGGGGATTGCTGAGCTGCAGGAGAGCCACCAAAGGGAGCTGACAAAAGCACAGCAGGAGGTGGAGAACCTCAAGGAGGAGCTGTCTCAGAAGAGTCTGCAGCACAAGGAGGAAATGAGGGCACTGGAGGAGGACTGTGAGATGGAGAGGGAGCGTCTCCTGTTGCTTCACGAGGAGCTGACTGAGCAGCTCGCTCTCAAAGGTAAAACAGCACCTCACTGAAAGACATCAGAACACAAATAACGTTTTTCTTTTTACAGGAAAGTCCACTTACTGTTTCTAAGAGGCAGTTGTTGCAGCATTAACATTCACATTAACAGCAGCAGAGTGGAGAGCTGGCCCAAGTAGAAATTGTGCTTTAAATAACTTTTATTTTCTCAGCAGTGTATGCGTATTGTATTTTTTCTCTAAAATGAATTTTGTAAACAATGAAGTGTCCTATTTAGTCCACATTTATATGAAAAGTCAATCTAAAGAAATAAAATGATTTGAAGTATTTGTGTTTGATAATTTAAAGCAATATTTATATTTGTTTTGATTTAAGTACATAATTCTATTTTAATATATAGAGTTTTCTGCAATGAATAGATGAACATTAAAGGAGAACTCACTGGCTGTAAATTAGGCATCAGCAGAACATGTTTATATTTATTAATATTAGTATTAGTTGTAGTTATAACAGATTAATCTTATAATTAATTGTTTAGGTGGGAATTAGAATGACCTTTTGAATGCACATTACTATCCAGACAGCTACCTGCAGGATGTACAAGAGGAAGAAGAGGAACCTGGCCGTGGTTCAGGTATTGCCAGAATGCTGGAGCTGTCTGGCTACAGACAGGGCGACTCCAGCCATGTTGACGGAGTGGAGACAGAGATTGGAAAATTGAGAGCAGCTTTAGAAGATCTTCAAGCCCGGAACACCATGTTACAGGATGAGCTCACCCTGATCAGTAACGTGAAGGGGGAGCTGGAGGCAGAGCTGGAGAGGTCCAAGGAGGAGTTCCAGATGGAGAGAGAAGAGCTGGAGTTCAAAATCAATGAGTTGCAGATGGCCAGGGAAGGTGCCCACACTGACCCTGTAATGACCCTCGATCCTGACCAACAAGAGGTTCAAGGAGAATCCAATCAGTCAGCAGTCAGTCTTACCCAGGATCAAAATCCAGCAGAGCAGCAGAAGCTGAATGAGGAGCTGAGGGCCCAGTGTGAGATCTTGATCAGGGAGCGAGACTCTGCCCTGGCTGAGTGTCAACACATGAGGGACATACTTCAAGGTTTGGGGACAGAACTGAGCGAGAAGACAAACAATTTTGTTCTTCAGTACCAAACCATGAAAGAGCAGGGGGCTAATACTGTACGTGAACTCCAAGACAAGATTGAAGAACTCAGCCAGGAGAGAGAAGGACTGTTGGTGAGAGTCAAAGAGTTTACAGAGGAGAAAAACACCCTGGTGGAGAACATGAAAGACCTGAAGATGAAGCTTGAATGTTCCACAGGTAAGGACCAGAAACTCCAGGCATCTGTAGAGGAACAAACAACTTTAGCTTGTGAGCTGAAGCAATCTGTGCAGGACCTAACCAGGCAGAATGAGGAGATCCTCTCCCAACTGCATATGAATGAAAATATGACTGAAGACCTCAAAGAGACAGTCAGCACACTGACTGAAGAGCGAGACAAACTGCAATCCCTGCTTCAACTTCAAGAAGAGGAGATGAAAAAGATGAGTGACGAGAAGGCAAAAGGATTTGAGAGGCTGCTGGAGGAGAAAGAGAAAGAGAGACTTTTGCTGAGAGAAGAGAAAGAGAAGGAACTGAAATGCTTGAAGAAAGAGAGAGAGGATGACATGCACCATCTAAAAGAGGAGAGGGAAAAGACAGAAAAAAGCCTGAAAGAGGAGGTGGAAATAAGACAGGGAACAATTTCTGATTTAGAGCTGACTGTCAAGGAGCTATCCACAGAAAAGGCCAACCTCCATCAGAAGTTCGAAGAGACATCCTTAGAGAGGAAGACTTTGGCCTCCAAACTGGCAGATCTCGAGGCTCAGCTGGCGCACGAGATGTCTGAAAAGGATCACTTAGAGGCGAAGATGAAGTCACTGACAGAGGAGGCAGAGCAGGCCCACACCTCCATCAGAGCTCTGGAAGAAAATCTGTCTGAAGTACTCAAAAACTCTACCAAACAGGCCGAAGAGCTCCGAGCTCACGTGGATGAGCTGGAAAAGGAAAGGAATCTTCTGAGGAGCAGTCTTGAAGAGGCTCAGGGAGAGGGAAGAGTAGAGGAGGTGCAAAAGGAGCTCCAGGCCCACATCAGAGACCTGGAACAGGAGAGGAACATGTTGAGAAATAATCTGTTGGATGTGGTGAAGGACACTGAAGGGCTGCAAAAAGACCTGCAGGAGATGAAGTCAGTCAGTGAGAAGATCAGCAACGAGAACGAGACACTGCAGACTCAAATTTCTCAGATGGTTCAAGAGAAAGAAGAGAAGGAGAAAGGGGAGGTGGAGAAGATGGAGAAAGAGAGAAGAGAGTTAAGAGATGAGCTGACAGAGAAGGATGCACTCATATCTCAGTTGAAGAGCGAGATGGCTGCTCTCCAGGTCAGTGGGACTTTTTTACCTGACAGGTTAATCTTAGAAGAGTCCATTGTAACTGACCATATTATGTTCAAATGGACATTGTTGCCTGCAGGAGAAATTTAAAATATCACTGGAAATTGCCAAAGTCAGAAATGTTCAAATCCTGTGAGCAGTTGCTTAAAGGCTTTACTTCTATTTGTAGATTTTTTAGTTTTCTTTTGACTGTAAGAAAACTATTAATCAGTTTTAAGACATCCACCTGAACTTTAGCAACATCTTGGGGGAGTTACCTACTCTACCACTCTACCTACTCTAAATGCAGTTCTGTGGATAAAAACAAGTGCTTGTACTTTTTTGGGGAATAGTTACATCATAGAAAGGATGAAGATGCTGAATATTGTTACACAAATGTTACTATTTATTATACTGTTTATTTATGTGTAATTGAAATGTTTTTTTCTGTCCTAAATGTCTCTAAATTTGTCTCTTTTTCCTCTGTCACACTCTCAGGAGTCAGTTACCCAGTCTGCCTCCTCTGAGGAAAATGCAGCTAATGAGATCGCTAAGAAAATAGGTACACAGGCAACACTTTTTCATGTTCACTAATGGTGTAACACACGACACACACGAAAGTAAAGTAAGAAAGTAACATTGTCTCCAGAGTAATATGAGCTGTTTGTCAGCAGCTGCTGTCGTGCGCTGTGTTCAGTGACAGTACAGAGTGTAGGTCATCTGTGTTTGAAATCCCCCCAAAAAACAAAACAAAAATCAAGATATGACCCAAACTGTAGCTCAAAATTTGAAGTCTGAACTGAACCATGGAGAATCGTTACACCCAATTTATTTTTTTACTAAATATATGGTGGGCTTGCTCTTTGGAGCGGTGCTACAGTTATTGATTTTTAATGTCAAGTCAAGTCAAGTAGAGCTTTATTGTCTAATGTATAATGTCAGAAAATAATTCAGAATTGTATAACTTGTAATTTCCACAGTTCTCCTGGAGAAAGAAAACAAAGAAAAACATGAGAAGATGAACAAAATCAAGGCAGTGGCCGTCAAAGCAAAGAAGGAGCTGGATGCTAGCAAGAAAGAGGTACGGTGGGCTTTTGTAGAAACTTCTAGATTGGAAATGTTAGTTTGTTATCCTGAATACAACATTTTAATATAACAAAGTAAAAACATTTAAATTACAAAAACACTGCAATGGAGACTAGCGATTGTACCCAACTGAATGTTTTATTTGTTTGATTGTTTTTCTAGGTTTCTACCCTCAGAGAGGAAGTAGAAACACTGAAAGCCGAAAGGGAAAAAATGAACAGTTCTATGAAAGATATCATCCATTGTGCTGAAGCCTACAAGGTAGGAGACTATGAGGGACTCAGAGAAAAAAACTCACCAAATATCCTGCTTGAGTTCTGTTGCTTTTAACGAGCATTAACTAAATGTACCAAATGTAAAGTGTAATTTCACATAATTACACTTGGAAGTAGTAGGGCAGCCTATTTTACTGTAGGTATTTTTTGATTATAGAGTCTGTAAGAGAGCATCAGTCATCCATATTGCTTAGTTCTGACATGTCAGACCATAGACAACACTGTGCAAACATGTCAACATGGTTGACTGAAAATGGTAGAACTACTGATATCCGGGTTTATCAGATGTTACTCTGTATTTGATTTTCAAATTAAAAGCAAAGTTTAACATGACCCAAAATAACCTAACATATCTGATTGTTAAACATTTGATAAATTTGTATGCATTCCTAATACGTTTCTAATTAGAAAGTGAATGCACACTCTCCCTCCCTGTGGTCTCTATAAACAGCCCCAAGACTGCACTTTGCTTTACGACTGAGTCTCCATTAGAAGAGATCACTCTGTTGTGTCTAATGAGAGTTTCGTCCCCACTCACATATAAATACAGCTCATATTTCAGATGCATAGTGTTTTCTTTCACTAAGCTGTTCAGCTGGTTTCTAGTAATGTGTGTGTGTGTGTGTAGAACCTGCAGATTGATTACGACAAGCAAACAGAGCAACTGGATAAGGAGAGAGAGAAAGTGGAGGCGGCAGAAAGACAGGTTGCTGAGCTGACCAAACGACTCAGCAGTGCTGTCACACAGGTAACACAGATACACACACAGTCACACACACAAACTGTTCTCTCTCTTACCTCTCACTAAATCTAAGCAGTACCTCTTTGTCCAGCAATATATCTCTGCACTGCTTCTCACATAACTCAGTTTCCATCTGATTTACACTGAGTCATTTTAGCCACTGACACTTTACCCAGCTATGCTTGACAGCCTGGCACCTACAAATAGCCCATCAGATGTGACTGGGTGAGCTGGGGAGAAATTGTGTTTATATGTACGCCTCTCCCCAAGCTCATAACTATCTCTTTCCAATGAGAGAACAACAGTAAGGTAAATTGAGCAGAGTATAGCTTCCATCTGCTCTGTCTTAGTGAAACACCATTTTCTGAAACACAGGTTTATTCTTGTGTGCGCTCATGGGTCTCGAGGGAGCGCGCAGACGCGAAGCTAGTCTGGGATCTCAGTGTATGTCTGGACATCTCTGTTTACCAATTATAGTTTCAGCGTTGGGCTGACAGATGATGGGAGGTGGTGGCTGCTGCTGCTGCTGATGGTTCAGTGGTCCTTGCAGAGAAAGCCCACAGAGCCTGCCGCCATCAGATTTGCATGAATGACTTTCGAATGTGTCACGTATCTTCGTGCAGGTTCCTGCATGTGCATTTTCAAGAGCAAACTATTATTTTTAAGATTTGTGGAACAGTCTCAACCCATAGAGAAATCTGTATTAACCACAGTAAAATCATCATACTGGGTCATTTAGTGAAAAATATCTACCGACAGTATTTTACTTAATTTAATTAAAAGGTGATTTTGTTTATCTAGTAAGTAGATATGCCTCTGGTGCCTGCGTCTCTGTATTTATATCACACCTCAAACATTTCTCAATTATCTTTAAATCCCATCCTGTGTTTCAATAAATCCCTTGTCCATAAACAGTCGCCATTTGGAGGTGTAAACTCACCTGACATGTATATACTTTCACAGAAGGAAACACTAAGCAGTGAGAAGGAGGACCTGTTGGCTGGTATGGAGACTGTAAGGGGCACAGTCAGGCAGCTGGAAGCCCAGAACCAGGACCTGCAAAAACAGTTAGCCACTCTCGACAAAGACCTGCTAGCTGAGAGAGCTATGAAGGAACACAAGATTAAGGTAGAAACAAGAAGACTCTCAGCCTCTGTTGTGCATTTTGTGTATTAGCTAATACAATAACCGAACCACCAGTGGTTTAAACAAACCTTCTCATTAATAAATTAGTTAATTGATTGATTTCATTATATGAAATCCGCAGTATATACAGTGAGCTAGCTGCCAACTGAAGACCTGTGTGTGTATTTGTGTGTATGTGTATTTCCTTGACTCTTCAGGAGTTGTCATCTGCCATGAAGGAGGTGGAAGAGCTGACAGCCCAGCTCCGCAAGCAGCAGCAGCAGTCTCAGCAGACTGCCCAAGAGCTGGGTCAGCTACGCAAGGTGCACACACTCAGACACACAAATGCTTCTTAGACACAAGTGTGTTCCTGAGGGCCTGTGCAGTCAAGCGACTGTGCTGGTGATGGCCGGCCTGCAGCTACAGCAGCTCCTCTCACAGAGAACAAGAGCAATTCTGGCCCACAGCACAGGAGCTGCTTTTGCTTTTCCATTACTGGAGACCTACATAGTACAGCAGTGTACATGGGAGTAGCCAGGAGGTCCGACTTTGTTGTGTGTGGACCTTTTTTGTACAGCCTAGCTAACACTGTATTTTGATCCTGTCGATTTTGTCTGAAGGATCTCTTTACGGACTGTATTAACAGGAACAGTGGCTAGAACGAGCAAATCCTATTTCAGTTTTCATATGGGCAACTAACTATTGTTTTGAGACAGACCTAAAAAATTTTGAAACCTATCCATGGTCAAAATGAGCTGTAATTTCAAACCACATCTTTGTTTACCTAATATTTTTAGAAAGAGAATATGACTGACAGGGACACGAGGTTGAAGCTTGGATCCCTGAAATGATAATGTGTGTTGACTCTGCCTCTAGGAGGCGCAGCAGAGCTCCCTGCTCGACATGGAGATGGCCGACTACGAGCGTCTAGTGAAAGAACTCAACGCCAAACTCTCACAGAAAGAGGAGTTTGCTGAGGAGTTAAAGACCCAGATAGATACACTCACCCAGAAAGAGGAAACGCTCAAACAGGAAATCGGTACGGACATGTTCACATATACAATCTAGCACAGATTAAAACTGCTACACTTTCTTTCATGTTGAGCTATATAATCATTTTTATTGCATGATAATAAAAAAATATACCAGCTTTATCACAGTGTTCACTGCATGACTCCACTAAATATTTTTTGAAGGTTGATCAGACCTAAAACATGTCTAATACTGGTCAGTTATACATTAATGACCAATAAATAAATACAGCAGGTTTTTAGGAACACTGATACTCCTGCAGAGGCCTAATAATTTGCTGTCTACTATGTAACACTGTCACTCTCACCTCGTAAATTCAGTTGCTTCTCATTTTCAAAAAGTATAATGAAGTCAAAATACCAAAAACATGTCCCTAAATTAAAAGTCTACAGTATGAATTTGACTTAAAACCATTTTATGTCTGTCTGTCTGTCTGTGTGTGTGTGTGTGTGTGTGTGTGTGTGTGCGCTCACACGTGTCTGTGCATGTGTATGTTTGTCTTCAGAGGCTTTGAAGTCCCAGCTGGACCAGGGGGAGGAGAAGACTGCCAAGATGAAACAACTGCTGGTGAAGACCAAAAAGGACTTGGCCGATGTGAAGAAACAGGTCTGTTTGTGTATGCGTGTGTGTTTGTAAGTGTATCCCACAGGATATCCCTCATCAATGTAAATTCTGTTGTGCAATGATTTGTGGGCATGTTAGGAATAGTTAATCATATGTATGTGTTTATGTGTTTGTATATATAAATCTGTCTATTTGTGTTGCATGCCTCAATAAGCGTCTGTGTGTGTGCATGAGTGCAGGAAACCTCCCTCATGGTGGTGAAGGCGTCTCTGAAAGGAGAGCTGGAAGCTAACCAACAACAGCTAGAAAGCTCAAAGGTAACTCACAGCGAAGTTCAGCAGAACTTCTCTCAGCGATCATCTAACATCTAACATGAACATCTAACTTCAAATCAACGCATTAGTCATGAAGTGTGTGTGTGCGTGTGTGTTTAGATTGAGGTTTGCGAGCTGACAGCCAAGCGCCATCGTCTACAAGAGCAGCTGAGGTCCACGTTGGAACAACAACAAAGAATGAGCAGCTCCCTGCAGCAACACATCAACAGCCTGCAGCAGGAACGAGACGCTGCTAAGGTTTTTTTTCTTGTTGTTGTTGTTGTTCAGGTTTTTGTTGTGTGCCTCTACACAAATAGGAGGCCGTCAACACTCATGTTGACCTCTAACAGCTCCACCAGCGTATGGCAAAAGTGAAGTGCATTGCTCAAGAGCACACCAGCAGCAGTGTTTGAGATGCTGCAGCTGACTTAGAAACTTCCACCTTTGTTAGGTTAAAATAAAGTCTGCGCCAACTCAGACTCGCTACTTAGAGAGAGCAGAGATCAGTGATAAACAAGGCAGCAACTAATTACAGTTGTCATTTTTAATCTTTTTTTTTAGTGAATGATTGAATGTAAACGTCAGCTTGTAATTAAGCTCGACACACGTGCTGTGTTATTTACTCTATATTTCTGACTAATCTCTGTGTTGATTCCAGGCTGAGCTTGTGGCCACAACAGGCGAGTTTGAGAATTACAAGGTGCGAGTTCACAATGTGCTCAAACAGCAGAAGAGCAAAACCACCGCTCAGAGTGAAGGAGACTCTGGCAAACTGGAGAGGTAAGGACAGTTATGTACAGGAAGGAATCTGTAAGGGACATGTAGGAAGGCAATGAGACAGCATAGCTCTGAATTGTGTCATGTTATGTGTGGATATACAGTAACTTCAAATGGACAGTGTTAATTAGTAGTAGGCATCAGTCAACACTGTAGTGTGATATGAATCTTATGAATGAGTGATGTGTGTCTGGCAGGGAGCAGTTGTCCTCTCAAGTAGAACTGCTGAGGACCAGGCTGGCAGAGAGCCAGCAGAGCCTCCAGAGCACCACAGCTGAGCTGCAGCAGCTCCAGACTGAACATGACACTCTGCTGGAGAGACACAACAAAATCCTGCAGGAAACTGTTAGCAAGGAGGCAGAGCTTCGTGAGAGGTGAGCTGAGTTGGCTTCAGGTCTAAAATTTACCATACTACTATTTTGTTGTTGTCCTGTTTCTGGCTGTTCTTCTTATTCGCTGCTAAACACTTGAACTTTCTCTCACTCTCTGTTCACCTTTAGGCTGCTGTCACTGCAGTCAGAGAACGTGTCTCTGCGGTCAGAACTGACACAAGCTCAGGCTGACCTGTCCTCTCAGGTTGAAGCCCAGCGTCAGACCTACAGGGAGCAGCTGAGGAAACTGCAGGACGATCACCGAGCCACTGTGGAGACCCTGCAGGGCCAGCTGATGCGTGTTGAGGAGCAGCTCTTCAACCTGCAGAGCCAGAACAGTAAGAGTCGAAGCTAAACGGCGGTGGCGTGTAATTATTGTATTACTAAGCCACAGAGCAATCCAGCAAGTAATTGCAGCTCAAACATTTAGCAGTAGCCTTGAGGAGTGAATGAATGGTATCCCATAAAAAGCAAAGCAAGTGTTAAGAGTGTTGTTATTTTCTATCTTGTTGGGTTGGGGTAGGGGTGGGGTGGTTGTTGGTGTGTTTATTAACAAAGCAGCAGTGGAGGCTCATTCATCACCTCCCACACAGCTGCCCTCTGGAGTTGAATAGAAAATACACACATAGTAGTTACTAGGAAAGGCAAGAGTGTGTGTGTGTGCATGTGTGTTTCGTCTGTCACTTTTGCATGACCAGATGTTGGCGAGGCTCCTCAGCTCTGTTCCCGCCTCCGAGTGTGGCAGACGGCTCACCGTGGCATCTGGACAGACTTATCATTAGTGGCTCACACATGCATGCCAGGATTAGTCTGATATATGGAGCCAATATTAGTGTTTAGTGAAAGTAATATTTGCACCTTTTTACCACTATACTGGGATTTAATGGCAGTTAAAATGCAGAAGGGTTCAACATCAGTGCATTTTGCAGGCCTTATTGAGCAGATGGCTCATAAAACTGCTGGCCTTCAATGTTTATTGTCACAGTTTGTCCCATTTACTGTGTAATCTAAACAATCAAACACCATAAACACAAATTACAAATATTAATTCCAAAAACAACTTAGTAACTAGTTGAGGGCACAGATTTCTAAGCTGCGCTGTCAACTCAGTATTTTCAGTTTCCTGGTTTTCTGCATAAACTGGTCATGAAATGTGATCTGATCTTCACCAAAGTCACAAATATCAACAGACACAATATTTCTAAGCTGATAAAACGCAAACAGTCATCATTTCTCATATCTTCATTAAACACTTCATTGAAAGTAATGGTGGGAAAAAGTAAGGGAACACCAGCCTTCTGATGTCAATAAATGCCAACTGTAGTGTTTACAAACCTGGAGTCCAATCAATGAAACAACAATAGAGGTGGGAGAGCTACTTTGACTTATAAAAACACTCAAGTATCAATGTGATATTCACTAGCAGCATCAGCTGCTTTGAGTCATGCCTCTCAAAAAAAGACACCTCAGAAGACCTATGATGAAGAGTTGCTGATTTACATGCAGCTGGAAAGAGTTAGAGTAACCTCAGAGTTTAGATATTCATCAATCCACAGACAATTTGACTATAAATGGAGACGATTAACTGATTAACATCTCTGTTCATGAGTCAACCATACGCAAAATATTGAACATGCATGATATCCATGTCAGGACACCAACCACACCTGAAGTTTGCCAAAGACCACCTTGACACTCGTAAAAAGAGAACCACGTACCAACATGAAAACATCATCCCAACAGTGAAGTATGGTGGAAAGAGCATCATGATTTTAGTCTGTTTTGCTGTCCCATGACCTGGACTGTTTGCCATCATATAGGGAAAATGAATTCCCTAGTTTATCAAGGTTTTAAACTGGATAATGTCTGCAAGCTGAAGCTCAGTAGAAGTTGGGTGATGCAGCAGTACAATGACTCTAAACATCAATATAAATGTACTACAGAATGGCTTCAGAGACACAAAATCCACCTTTTAGAGTGGCCCACTCAGAATCTACACCTAAACCCATTAGAGATGCTGTTGAATGACTTTGAGGGAGCTGTTCACATCAGACTTCTTAAGAATATGGCAGAGCTGAAGCAGGTCTGTGAGGAAGAATGGTCCAAAGTTCCTCCTGGATGTTGTGCAGGTCTAATCCACAGCTACAGGAAGCTGGCTTGAGGTTATTGCTGCCATAGGTGGTTCAACCAGTTATTAAATCAATGTTTCACTTACTTTTTCCACTATCACTCTGTATGTTTAATGGGTGTCTTTGATAAAGTCATGAAAGATCTGGTTGAATTGAATTGCATTCACACACACACACAAACTAAATGACATATTCACACAGCAGACCTTCATCGCTTTGCTCTTGTCATTCTAGTCACACATAGAGGGAGAGGGCGTAGGGTCCCAAATAAGAGGTAGGAAGGTGAGGGAATTGGTTAGGAGTCTGGCCTCTCAGTTCAGTTTCAGGTCCATTAATCACAATTTTCTTTTTTGTCCACCCACTCTCTCAAACGCCTGATCCTTCCCTCATATCCTTCTCCTCACACTTGTTATTGTCTATGCCAGCTGAGCAGGTTGAACACTACAGTGTGTCTGGTGCCCCCCGATGTTACAAGTCGTGAGATAATGTAAAAATTCTTGTCTAAACAAAAAAGCAGTTCATAGTGAAGCAACATTAGTTTATGTAATCAGAGAAAGATAAACATAATTTTTCTTGAATTTGTTGTATAATATGTGTTCATCTGCTAAAGAGTTAATAAAATTTGTTGTGCCAACCTCACACCCTCTTTCAGGTGCAGTATCAGTCCAGTCTAGCCGTAAGACTCTGGCATTAGACCTTCAGCGCAGAAACACAGATCAGACGCTGGCTGGGTTGGGACTGGCCCTCGGTGACCTCCAGTCTATGGCCAGAGAGGAGGGCGAGGGTATGGAGACGACTGAGACTGAGAACTTCTCTCCTGCAGCTACACCCCTGCCCTCTCTGGAGCAGCTCCTCACATCTCCGGACCCCAAACAAGGTGTGTTTAACAGAAGAGGTGCCCTCACAACATTCATGCATGAACACACTTCATATATCTCACAAACTGGACATTGACTCTTGTGACCCCAACATAGAAAAACAACTCTCTCCTGTTGCTGTCTTGTCTGAAAATTTTAAAAGAGGAAAAAAAAAACTACTTTACTATACACTGGAGGGACAGTTGTGTTTTTGTAGCAGCTTTATAGTAGTGTCTGTAAGCATTGTTTAAGCAACACTAAAATTTTTTAATTTAATGACAGTGGCTTAATCCATGATTTGTGATGATTCGTCCCACTACCTTCTTAAACAATAAGACATTATTCCATGATGCACAAACTTGTTTTCTGTGTCCATGAACTTCTCATACAGTGACCTAACTTGTGTGTCTTTTGTCTCTAGAGCCATTTGTGTGGACAGTGGAGCCTACCAAAGAAGACGTCATTCAAAAGCTGACCACAGCCACACGCAGCATGGAGCATATGAACAGCCTACTGCATGAAACTGAGGCCACTAATGCTGTTCTCATGGAGCAGATCACCGTAAGTATAATACACACATGCCACAGGCATAAAGATGTTTGCAACAACCTCGGTCAAAGCGTTACTTTAACTTGATTAAATTTCAAATGACACTAAAATAATGTCTAAAACTTTAATTCTTTGGGCTGCAACAACCAATTTATTTCGATTAACAATTCATCATCAATCATTTGCCTTTTTTAACATAAAAAATTCTGATCACAGTTTAACAGTTGAAAACCTAAACATATTCAGTTAACAATTACATAAGACAAAGCAAATTCTAATGATTGGGAAGCTGGAACCAGAGAATGTTTGACACTTTTGCTTCATGAACGATTTATTTATTGTCCACATAGTTTCTGATTAATTGTTTCAGCTCTGGACAGTGTAAACAGGAAACAGTATTAAATGAACCAAAACCAGTCCATACTTCAGCCTTTAGATCTTCTGTTTCATGTCAGTGGAGACAAACAATTAAGCATAAGTGGTCATGCCATATTTATCTAGAAATACATCTGGTTAACAGTCTTCCACCAGTCTTTGGAAACCCCAGCTTAAAATGACCGGTATGACCCAACAGTGATGTCAAACAGACGAGTGTTGTTCACAGTCCCCTCTTTGTCCAGAAGGAAGTAGAACTTGTGTCCTTTGACCCTGAGGGGGATGAATGAGGGAGACTCGTGTCTGTGAGCATGACAGGCCACCTGGTTCAGCGTGACTGTTATGTTCTGGCCTCGGCCTGGTCCCAAAGGAGACTGTGTGGACACTGTTACCATCCTCCCCCCTTGATGTAAAATCACCTGGTAGACTGAGCGACGACAAAACAGAGTCCCGAGCCCGACTATACCTGCTCCTATAACCAGACATCCCAGCGTGAAGCCGTACCTCCAGGTGTTTGACCCCAGGTTCATGTCAAAACTCCACATCCCCGTCAGCCCGGTAGTGGTTGTGGACGCCTTTGACTTCCCTTTCTCTGAAGCGCTCCCTGTGTGTGCGTGTGTGTTCTTGAGCCCGGTATAAGCGAAGTGAGCCAGGTATGTCCAGAAGAGAAACTGTGCGCCGCAGAAAAGCGAGAGGAGCCGGAAGAAACGGGTCCTGTCGTGCTCGAACAGGGTGACATCTCTGGAGGGCTGGGCGGAGGAACACAGGTTGCGGCGGGCAGCCAGCTGCCCGTGAGCGGCACCGAGGCGGCTTGTATAGACCAATATCCTACTGCCCAGTTCAGAAACGCATGCAGCTCGACTGGACACGCCGCTGCTCGATAAAGTCTGTGCCCACTTGGACGCATTTCTGACACCGTGCTGAATATTAACGAGCCGAAACTGTCTGGAGTAAAACTCCAGGGCGCCACACAGCAGACGCTCTAATCCCATCTTTCACGGTGGTAGCGCTGTTTAAATATTTCTACCCTTTACTGTTTGGTAACTGCAAACTAAACATTGATATTATTATATGTTATTGATTATAATATATCCAGCTTTTTAATGTTGCTCTATCATTGGGAGCGCCGCCATAGTTGTGACGATGTGTGACGTAAGCTGTTAACTACGGACAGTAGCGGTGATCAAATTTAGTCGTCAGCCGTGTAGAAGCGCGGGATCTGTACAACAAACAATGGATTTCGCTTTTGTTTTAAGAGACTAATGATGAATGCATTTTTATATCACAAAAGAAGTCAACCAGTTGATGTTTCATGTTTTATAAAATAATTGTTTCTGTTTTTCTTGCCTTCATTGCCAGACTATTACTCAACAATAAACATTTTTTCACAGCAGATATTTTGACATGTGACAGCAAGAAGCAGCTTTGTGTAATTACTGTATATAAATATGGGTGTGTAGTATTTAGTTTTGCAACTGGCTGCGCCGTTGCATTGTGCACACTGACTCATTGGCATGGCTTACTCGATCTCTAATATGGAAGAAAACAAAAACTAAACAAATTTGATGTTATTAGTTAGTTATTAGTTATACCTGTGTCTTGACTACTCTGACAAGTAAAATGTCTGTTGACCAAAAATATATACTGTATACTGTTATTTTTGTGTAATATTAAAATTAGTTTGATAATCTGAATCATTTACGTGTGACAGATAAAAAAATTTAAAAAATCAGGAAGGGAGCAAATACTCACAGCATTGTGAGTTGTACAACCCTGAGATATACACAGTTCTCAGGGTTTTTTGATTTAATATTGTTGATATTTTCCAACTGCTAGTTGTTGAAGAGCGAAGTGCGTCGTCTTGAGCGAAACCATGAGAGGGAGAAGAGTGTGGCCAACCTGGAGTATCTGAAGAATGTCCTTCTGCAGTTCATCTTCCTGCAATCTGGCAGCGAGAGGCAGGCACTTTTGCCTGTTATTCACACTATGCTGCAGCTTAGTCCAGAAGAGAAGAGCAAACTGGCTGCTATTGCACAAGGTACAGTGTGGACTACATGAATAGTATGTGTAAAATTGAAAAACACAAGGATATATACAGAAAACAGTTGTTTTCTAACTGTTGTACTAGAAGTTGTGACTAAATGATGCTGTGCTACTAAATAGTAACATTAAAACACAAGACGAAGGCAGAACAACACAGTGATACACTCACATTATAAATTGTGCATTGATCCACTTCATAAATGACATGTTTTTTTATATAAACGTATTTAAACACACACACACATTAAAATTCACCATTGATGTAATTCATTCACACACATCACTTTTTATTTATGTCTTCAATTTATACAGGACATAACATCCTGTATACTTCAATCATATCTAACCAGTGTTTTTGGCTCTACTTTTTCAGGTGAACAAGAGGGGTCTGGGTCTCGGGGCTCAGGCTGGACCTCTTATCTCCACAGCTGGTCTGGGATCAGATAGACTTGATGACCAACCAAATCAGTGAAAACACTGGACAGCACAGCTAAGATTTTAGTGGGCATTCTTCTGTGAAAACCTGAACTAAATGATCCTGTATATTTAAAACAGTGGTAAATGACTGAGAGGTGAAGTTTTTTGGGAACCAACAGGAAAGGACCAAGGAATGTACAAAAAAATGAGCAGGCAGATAAAACCCAAACATTTAACATGGAAATTGATCAAATTAATAGTGCAATAGGTACATTAGTCTCTTACAAATGAATGTAAACTGTGACACATTTTCCTTATTCTTATTGACATGCACTTGTTATTATAACAACATTTACTGGATATGAAGGTTAAACTTCCTTGAAGTGATGCTAATAAGTCATTTTTAAGGTATCATTAGCACAACTGCAATATTGTGAGTGTATATAATATATGGTGTGTATGATGTTGTAAGAACAACAGTGTATAATACACATCGTGAAGAAGGAATTAATCAAAGAGATTACTTCATAGTGAGTGGCATAATACTACTTGAACATTATATTCAGATTATTTACTTTGGAAGACATTTTTTTACACCTGTACTGGGCTTGTACCATGAAGCATAATACAGTTCAATGACTTCACTGGCGTGTTAGCTATTTTGGTACAAATGACATATGCTTTACATTTCTTTAAGCTATTTTCAAAGGCATAAATAACCGTTAAATACTTCAGAATGTGTTTTCACTACCTTCGGGACAGTGATTTTTCTATTCATCGCAGCATAGAAATGACTGTATCTTGTAAGTAAGTTGCTCCCTTACTCAGAGGTAACATGATTTCTGCCTATACTTTTTGCTAGTTTTTGTCTATATGGTAAAAACAATTAAATAAGGTAAGAAACCTGTAATGCAGTGTCCTTTGCAAAACAGCATGAAAAAAACATGTTAAATCACTGGTTTGGTCCATGTATCGTATGTCTCTCCATTATTTCTGCAAATCTCACTTTAAGTAAAAAGAAGTGCATATCTAACAGTCTCAGGTTCACGTGACCAACATCACTGACAGAATGTTAACATGTACTTTTACTGATTTAGCAGCTGCTGACATTCAAATCAGTACAAGTGATCATTTTTATTCACTGAGTTGTGATTCATCATATCCTGTAGTGATGTTTGTTTTGTGGTTAGGTTCTTCCTTCTGACTTGTTGTTAAAGTTTGTTGGGGTTCTTATTTTAATATCAAATTTATTATTTCTTTATCTATTTTGGGAATACTTTCCGGATTTGAAAGTTGTGTTGCTGCTTGATCTCGGACCAGGAGAAATTCGTTGCAGTTCTATCTGCGCAGTGCTCTTGTTTAAGGTCAGTACACCTTGAAAGTAAGCACATCCACCCTGCTATCATCTCGTTGAACAAGATTCAAGTGCTGCTTTTTACAGTGTCTAAAGATGTCTGCTCTCCCTATGGAGGTTTGAAACAAAGAATTCCTCAGAAAGCCCCTTTTCCTGTAAAACACATCCACACAACCTTAATATAAATACATATTCATATATAGTCCTAACAATGATTTGCCTGTTAATTTTTCATTTGAGTGGCAGCTTTTTGTGATTCTTTCAGTGTAAGTGATGTGTATTTTTTCAGTGTAAGCGATGTGTATTTTTGCCTAAGCTTTTATATTTATGTTGGTTAACATCAGCGGAAGCTATGAGAGATCACAGTAACAATTAAACCATATCTGTGTGAGCGTGAATGAAAATGTTAACTAGCACGTTAACTAGTTCAGTGGCACTTCCTGCCATGTTTGTTGCGAAGGAATGCTGAGAACCTATTTTACACAAGGCAGCAACTTATTTCAGACACAGTTGTGGGTTTTTACTGTTTTATTTCCAACTGTAAACAAAAATAAAGTTAACATGAATGAGAATTTTTCCAATTGCGTGACATTCAACCATGCTTATTCATTTATTATGATACATTTTGATATTAAACATTGCTTTTACAGGATATAATGTAAATAATTTACCAGATTCATTCACAACAAAGCACAGGATGAGATTTAATTTATGTTGCTGGGCCACATGAGGCATGCATGTTTAATAGATTTTTACCATCAGGTGGTTGTAGTGTTAATATTTACCCTTCATGTTTTCAGACTTTGATTTATTGCTGGACATCTATATCAGGGAGACGTGGTGTTTCTCGACTTCATTCTTAGGCTGTTTCCAATATGATCAAATGCATCAATAGTGTATTTCTTGCTGTGCAGTTCTGTTGCTAAATGAAAGTCCACATCCCTCTTGTAGCAGAGACGGGGGTGCAGGACCTTTCCTTTTAAGGAAATATATGTAGTTTCTAGTATCATGATGTAATTAGGGGAGGAAATAGCAAATAATAGCTATGGCCAGCGGGAAGAATAACATTTTGGAGTTAAGTTGTTAATTTCTCTGATATGAATCATATGTTAATTAATATCCTCTTACTTTGCATAGTCTTTCAGTGTAGTAATAGTAGTAAATTATTTCTATCAAGTCTAACTATGCATGGATTAAAAATGTCACTACCCTCCATGAAGGTTTTGGTTTGCGACACCCGCCATGTTGAACTCAAACTTATCAGAATATGAAAAGTAAGATTTTTCACATATCCTGAAATGATGTTTCGTTAGTGAGATGTAAGAGTCCAGGGGATGCAAGCGCAGCAACCGGCATCAGTGCCGTAACATAACCGTGATCATGATTTAACGTGTTGACGCAAACTCACATTTTGCACCGACTTCGCAGGGCGGATCATGCAGTTCAGTTCTCTGTCTAGCGGAAAAAACATTAACTAAATCTCCGCCGCTGGAAACTTGCAGACTGGGAAGCTGCTACAGAGGTGCACAGAAAAACAGTAAACTAATCCGTTGTTTTTCAAAATAAAAGCACTGAGCTGTCTGACTAATGTGAGTAGATGTGATTCCTAGAGTTGGTTACCTGTCAGCAGGAATTGTAACAGGTGTTGTTATTAAGTGCCCCGTTTTCTGTGAGACGTTAGAACAGATATCAGGCTAGCTGACTGAATTATTTACGTGTGTTTGATTTCTGTGAGATTTCAAAATGTCATACAGAGTCACACAAAATCTCTCCATGATTTTATGTTTGAAGAGCCTGTTGGGAACAAGATGGTACATGTCAAAGGGTTTATCCTCCAAAAAAAAAAAAAAGATATTAAAAAATATTCTACCCGACAGTCACGCATGCAAAACAAAAACAAGCATGTGTCTAAACAATTATCTGTAAACTGCTTTCCACCTTTACTTTAATACCTATTAATTTGTTTATAGCCTTATCCTATTATTCGGATATGAATAATATATGCATAAACTTGAAGATGTCCAATTGCTTTTATTTTCCAGTATTTTGACGTCATACTCTTTAACGCACTTTATTGTGAAGGTGTGTAGCGGAAGTGTAACGTTGTCTTCTCTGTGTGATGACGGCGGTGGACAGAGGCGAGGCCCGGGCTTCGCCATACTGCCCACAAAACTGACACTAACGTTACTGTAACTACATCCCGCACTGTACAACATCTGGGCGTCTGCTGCCGAACACGTAAAGTCAGGCCCAGGAGAAGGCGAAGTGATGCTGGGCATTACCGAAATGACAAACGGGTAAGTGCGAAGTTTAAAAGTGTTTTTCTTAAACAGAGATTTGCCCGAAAAGTTGGGAAGTAGACAGTTAGACGCTTGGAGTAGCTTTATGTTCGCTTCTCTCCCGGGCTGGGAAAGCTGTAATAGATAAACCCATGTAAAAGTCAGCCAGCTCAATGTGTCCTTTCACATACTTAGTCTATACGCACTGAAGACTTTTATCGCTACTTTTAGTACATTAAAACCGACAAATTCTTAACAATTAGCTAGTTTAGCTAATTTCAATTAGGTCACTTAAATGTGCTCGCTGGCGCCCCCTCTCTGTTATTATTGGAAGCTGTTAGGTTACTGCTAGGAGGATTTACTGAGGTCAAAGCTGTCTGGAAGTTGTCTGTGAAGCCTCTGTCCATTGACTTTACATTAGCTAACTAACAGAGTTAGAGATTTCCTGCTTTTAAATTACCCACACACACATCACAGAATGAAGGATGGTCTGGAATTAATGTAGATAAACTGAATTATTGTCTCTGGCAAGTCAAACACTCAAGTTGTATCAGCAGCAGGTGAGATACAGCTGACAGCCCATCAATAATAATTAAACCTTCTAGTTAAATAACAGGGAAAAAACTGCCTGACATGTGTAGAGTCATTTAAAGGTGTTTGTAAAGTAAAGTTTCTCAGGATTCTTCACCAGAAACTTCACTCACCTGAGTAAGGTAGATTTCAGAAATATAGTTGTGTTCAACATCTGGAATAAGAATGTGTAATTATGTACAGGGAGAGTCTTAACCGTGTAATTATCTCATTAACAAGTGGAACCCCCTTTTGTGAATAGGTTTTAACCAGAGATGTATATAGATTTGTTGAATCTGAAATCTAAAACCTTTTTTTAGTCTGTAGTTTTCTTGAGTTAGCCATTTTAATGTAGTTTGATAATCAGATCAGAATAATCAGTTTATTTGAATTGCTAAACAAGGTTAATTTTCATCAAGTGACATCAGTCAAATTGTAGTTAAAACTGGTAAGTTGGTATCAATAATATTTTTACATAACCAGCTGTCACTAAATGCAGTTAAACAGCTAAACTTGCTTCTGAGTCACTAGATTATAAAGATAGCAAATATGCATTTGATTTCAGAAAATTCTTTTTTAAACTAGTGTGTTGACAGATTCCACCAACATTAATCACGGGATAAGAGGGTTTCATTTACCTACAACTGTCCGTAAATCCCTTCTTCTCTACTCTGAAATAGTTTCATATTCACATGTCTGACATAAAGCAAATAATAATAAAACAATCTGTGTTCACAAACTAAGGTCTGGATGAATCCTCCTTTGTTTGATATTCTCGGTTTGACTCCACCTTGTTTTTTATTAGCTATAAAATGCCAACATGACCTTAAAGGCAACTTAATATATTTGTCAATTCAAACTTGGACACTGGAAAAAAAGTATTAACCCCACAGAATAATTGAGAGAAAACATTTGAAAAAGGGAAGAGGATGTTTCTTTATTTTCTGTACATGTCTCTCCTCCCTGCACAGGAATGTCCACACAAACTCACTGGACAGTAGTTATTCCAGACCACTTCCTGTCCCCATTCATTCCCTGGGGACTGCTGTTCAGAGCAGTATTTTGTCTTCTAGTGTGAAAGCTACTGTGTGCACTGCTCAGTTAACTATGGCCTGGGATCAATCAGGCTTTTATAAAGTACCCTGAGCACCAAGAGCAGAAAGAGGACAAGTCTTTGAAAAGCGGGAGGATTTCTGCATTCCTAACTTAATACACTTTTATCTGATTCCACATTGTGTTGACACAGTTAGAGCTTAGAACAACGTCCCAGTCTCGAGTGTGAACTTGTCCTTGTTTGGAAGTGCAGTGAACTTGTGTGATGCAAGGTTTGGACTGTGTGTGTGCTAACGTGATGCGTGTGGTGCAATGGTGTGAAATGTTTATTGTGACTTGCCTAAATTAAATCACTTTGTTTCCATAGTAGTTTCACTTGATTATTTAGAGGTTTTGTGATCCTAATTATCTTGAAGTACAATAAATATTTCTACATTAAAATGCATTTATTGTGAATATTACAATGGTACCAATATTTAAAGGAACAACATGTAATATATTTACTATACTAATAATAAAATGATCATTATATGTTATCAGTGATTAAATAAAGTTGAAGCTTCTCAGACAACGGTGCTACAGCCTGTTTGTTCCTGACAGAAATCTTTGTTTCTGTTTTGACCTGTGGGATCCTGCCCACAATTGTCCAGATGTTACTGCACAACTGTCCAGTAACATCTGGACAGCACAGTTGAACAGGTAGGCGTAAGGGAGACACAGGTCTGTCCAGTATAATTTAATTTGCTATACACATATGAGTTTAAAGACTCAGTGTCAGTGCTACATATTGTTTTTTAGTAGATTTATACTTTAACGTTTGCTTGAACAGAGGTGAACATGATGAGTAAGACCATACCCTGCACAAGGCGGTACTATTAAATGACTGACTTTGTATCACATGTGTGTGACTTAGAAAGTTGAATTCCGAGATACTATTTTATTTTGAATCATAATTTTGACTTCCTAATGAGCCTTGAAGTCATAACATTAATTTACCATGTCAAAATTATTACAGATTTTTAGGTGCGTTTTTACAAGTTGTTATCAAAGATGTGTTTGTAAATGCTGCACTATTTTAAAGTCCTGAGCAATTGGCAATAATGGCAGTAAACTGTTGTTATTGGCCTACAGTGCTGTTTTCTCTTGTTTGTACTGGTCCACACCCTGTTGTGAAGCTAGAAGTCATCATGGTTTGTGTTTACAGAAAGAGGTTCTGGAGGATTGTTGAATGGCTTTAATCACTGTTGTCATTGTGTTTTTCTAGGATTTTGTACATAGAATGTGTTTAATACACGAGCGACAGCTAACAGCAGGACTGAGGCAGAGGAAGTGGAACAGGATAAGCAATAGTCCTTTTACAGCAGTTCCTCTGAATTAGGGTGTGTGTGTGTGTGTGTGTACGTGTACGTGTGTACATAATATAAAATATACAAACTATGGTGGAAATATTTGCTGGTTTTGCACATGTTCCTAATGCTGTGAGCATCGCAGCACAGAAACAGCCAGAGAAGTGTTTGTCTATTGTAATTACAGTGAGACAGAAATATATCTTACTTATTTTTGTTGAATATCTGTGATTATCATGGCTCAACGTGTAATCAGTTTCAGTCAGTGTGGTCACTTGGGTTGACCTTTCATCTCCTCTATAGATGCTGAAGAGTAGCACTTAACATGGCACATCTATGAGAGCTACCATTTACTCATTACAGGAAGTCCAGTCATTAAGGCTCCTAACACCTCTTTACTCCTTCCTCCCCTTTATTTGCACCACGTTTTATCTGCCTGACACCCTCTTGTCCTCTTCACACCTCCCTCCGTCCTGGGAGTCTGGAAACCACCAAAACCACAACACACATGACCACAGGTTTGTGTGCAGCCATTTCAAACGCTGGCGCATAGGCACATAAGTGGACACAAACATTCACACCCTCCAACACACAAACATGCACGCATGCCCGCACATACAGCACAGCAAACAGGAAGTGATGTGGCCATGCAGAGTGAGATAAAGGCAGTAAGAGTGTTTGCAGTGACAGCAAAGGAACTTTACCAACAACTGAACTGTTCTCACTACAGCCTGACACAAAACATTGGTAAGATAACTTTATTTTATTGTTATTTTCATTGTAATTGTAGTAGCAACAGTATATCTAACACAACTTAAACTACATTATGTTAGATATGCACAGTATTATGTTGTGTTGCTGTATAACACCTCAGTGCAACTTTGAAACTTGTTCTGGGCGTTTTGTCTGGACAAAATCAAGCTCCTGACGTCAGTTTGACGTCAGTTTGACGTCAGTGATGTGTTGTTGCATACCATTTTGTTCTGCTGCTCAGCATTTGGACAGTTGTATATGTTCTTGTTTGTGTACATACTGTTATGTATGTGAGTGATGCCAAGATTCATATTAATTCAATTTAACGTGATTAACAATTTAAAGTGGCTTTAGACTTTCAGTGATGAGGTTGAAGTCGATAGAAGCTGCAGTGTTAAGTGTTGTCCACACGGTGGCAGTGCAGCCATGTCTTGTCATGTTTGTGGCGCATCTGGGAAATATGAAATGTGATGATGAGTCTGTGAAAGACAGGTCTCTCAGCACATTTATGGCACCACAAAGCTTCAGCTGCAAGCAGTTTCAATCCACAATACAAGCTTTTAAATTCTAATGATGCCACTGTGCCATCATTTCTTCTTACATAATGTGATGTCAGATATTATTCATTATAATTTTTGACTTAAATTATATGATGCATTTTGAAGAAAATGCACATCTCAAATAGATTTAATTAGAAGTTACATGAACTCGGGCGAATATAATCACAGGTGCTTGAAACCAAAAAGTTAAAGCGTGTATGATTGATCGTGAATGCTATGGCATACTCAGACTCGTCAGCCAATGCTGCTGTGACCCTGCGCGGCTGCGTCAGGCTGTGAAGCTGGTACTGAAGTTCAACCGTTTCTGTGTGTGAGTGTGTGTTCATCAAGCCCATGTGGAATGCTGAACAGGCCGTGGCAAGCTTCTTATAGCCTGATGTGATTTGCTCATAGCACACGAAACTGTCTGTACAAATTAAGGAGATGGTTTCTGTCATCCATTCGTCCACCCACCTAGCCATTAAAGTCAGTTATAAAAACCTTTAAAATATCTATAGTGACAGGTACAGATAATGACTGAATGACTTTCACCTATAGAAAGCAGTCTATCACAGCACTGATTGGCATTCATTTTTAACAGAGGTCAGCAGTAGTGTTGTTGATTTGTAGTCAATAAAACACTATAAGAGAACTTTAATACTGATTAATATTTTGTTGGTGTCACTTTAATAAAGATGTGCTTATCAGAAATCTTTTACACTTTCACTCAGACTGCAGTTTGCAATACAGTGCTACAACTCGAGCTGTATTTACATCTGTTTTTTCTTTAGCAGCTTGCAGATCAGTCCTTTCCCCACTCTGATGATATCACAGCCTCTCATTTCTGAAAGGGCACCATCAGCTATGTCTAAAAATGTGTATGTGCTGCGTTTCATGTCTGTCGGAGAGAAGCGGAGCGGAGGGGAGCCCGTGTTCCCACATAACATTGTGATGAATTATTCATAAATTGACATTTTACTATTTCTCAATAGTTTGTTGTTCCTGCTGGGAAATAATCTCACAGTTTGTAACAGAAGAGGAGGAAGGGAGGAGCAAACTAAGCTGAAGAGCAGTGTATGCTTTGCTTTGTTCTGTTTTTTTATGTACAGTTTTACTTGGCCTGTATGTTCCCACCCTTCTCACCGAGCCGCTGTTCAGATTGAAACGCTGACCTACTCCTGGGCACATATCAGCGTTGATCCGTATGCTGTTACTATTCCTCGACGGGACAGCTTTTTATGCATACATAGAAACATCAGATTGTTGTGTGCATGCCGTTGTATGTAGAGTATCTGTAATATCATTGTGTGAGAAGGGGAGAGTATTCTTTCTTTCTCTCTTCTGTTGTTTGTCCTTCTCCCTCATCTGTGTGGCTTTGTTGTAAAACGGAGGCAAAAAGAAGTAGGAGGCAAATCAAGAGCGGGGGCAGTTAAAGCGTGAAAAGGGCAATGCCCCTCTCATTTATCTCAGTCCCTTTTTTCTCTGAGGCACTCCCTCTGTACCTGCTGCGGGAGGAGGGGCAAGAAGTAGCTGAGAGGTGTGCAGGCTGTGAGACCACACCTCTGTATACCGCATGTCCTTCCTTAAAGCTGTGAGCCCTGGAGGTGTGTTAGAGAGAGAATAAGAGCAGCAATTTCTTTGGAGACCATATTGTGTGAACTGTGTCCCCAGCAGACAATTGTTAGGAAGGAAAGAAGGGAGGGAGAGGGGCAAAGGGGAGATGAACTCTTTGAGGCTGAAAGAGTTGTCAAACTCAGACTTGTACAGACGGAGACAGGAGAGACCAGACAGCTATGGAAGCTTGGCTAGGGACAGCTTCAGGTGAGTCTGCCTTCAGTCTTCTGGCAAAGTGTTGAGGGACTGCTTTTGAGAAATATTAATCTAGCTACATGATGACTGTTACTTGTGCTGCTGTTTTACACACAGTGTGACACTGTGTTGTGTGACGGCCTGACATGTCTGTGAGTTGTTCTTATAGTGAATGACTGTATGAATTAGAAAAATAAAGAAAATTAGCTGCACATAGTATTTACAGCTTACAGCTTCATTTAGATTTTCTGTACCAGATCACATAAATAGTTTTAAATGAACAGAAACTTTATTTTGAAACACAGAACCACATTTTAATGTGGTCTCCTGTGCTGTGTTGGGTTGGCTCTGTTATCATTAGCTCGTTATATGCTGGTTATCATTGCCTGTGGCTGATTGACTCTGTCTTGCATAATGTAATGAATCAGGAAACTTTAAAGAAAAGTCCTTTTGTGTGTGTCATGTATTGACAAGGATAGATATGGTGAGATGTGGTGGTGAAGTGTTTGATCAGTAAATATCACAGCTGATGCTGAATTCCTCCGAGCTGTGTGACCAACCATAATAGTCTCCCACAACAAGTGCAGACTTTTGCAGCATTTGGTGATTTCACAATACATTAATATCACTTCTTTCTCTGTCTTTCACAAGCATTTTTCTCTGTCATTTTCTCTCCCTTTGTCTGTGTGTGTATGTGTGTGTGTGTACTCCTGAAGTGATTAGAGGAATGTAGTAATGTGAGGAATGTGGACAGAAAGATGGAGCTCTCTCTTTAGAGGTGTCCCCAGTCAAACCACAAACACTAATTTACTTGTTTTGTGGCTCTCCTTCCCACTCAATGAAAAAATAGTTTTTTATTTATTTTTCCATTAAGCAGTATAACACGATGACACTGGCTGTTATCAATATTTGGAATGCATCATTTAATCAAAATAAAAGTTTTGAAGAGGAGATACTACCTACCTTGGCAGAGTCATGTATTGAGTAAGGAAAACTCAACTGTACCACTTAGTCCAATGTTTTGCCCACACAAAAGTATCAGTGAAAATATTTTTAGGAAAACAATGAGAAAAAGAGTCAGAATTAAAAATAAAAACTGCTGGTGTTTTGAGAAAGAGATTACAGTTTTTCAGGTTTAACTATTATGATACAGACAAAAGTATATTCTTAGCAAGGAATGTTCTGCCATCAATGCAGCACCTCCAGGTAAAATCATAAATTCTAACCACCTTAAAACTCAGTACAAAGCCGTAAAAACTAGCAGGAAATACCTGCAGGATCCTTATATAGTCCATTCCCATAGCTGACAAGCTCTCAAAGCCACAGGGACACGAGAGATTAATAAAAAATATTTCCCCTAAAAAGTTTATTTAGTTATATTATTTCTTATGCAACCCTAAAATGCCAACTAGATTTAATTAACACAGACACAAAGTGACACACAACATGGTTTTATGTATGCAAAAGTCCAAGATGTCAAAAATGATTGACAAATTTAACCATCAACACTCTAGAAACACTTTGGGGGTTTTAAATAAATTAGTAAATTAACAAATTAAATTTGTGCCATCTGTGTGGAACAAGTTGGAAGTTGCTGCTTTACAGAAATGAATAAGTAGCCTGTGTACAGCATATCACTGTTAGCCTTTTTTAAATGAGACAGCATACTTGATAGTTCAGGTCAAAGCGGGTGTCTGTAACAAAAAGTGCAAAACAAAGGAAATGTTAGTCATGAATTATGTTTGTACAGTCACTGAATCAGTGTGTGTCACTGAGTGCTATGTGCGTGTGCATGCATGTGTGTGCTGTGTTAATGTGAATGTACTTGATGCCTTTCCAAAAGAAAAATGGTTTTGTCCCATCAGCCCTCATGTCTAAGTTGCCATGGTTGCTGTTGACACAGTGTGTGTGTTTGTGTGGGTGAATGTGGGTGTGTGAGCTGGTTGTGTTTGATTTGTTTCTCCAGTTTGCTTGTCTTGCACCAGCTGAGAGAGTCACGGCTGTTGCTTGGGCCTCATATAAACCAATAATACACAATTAGGAAAATTTATAGTGAGACAAGCTATTCAGACAAATTCAAATGAAATAACACCCAAGCACAAACTGAAAACAGGATCATGAATGAAAGTTTATGTTTGATACAGGCCATATAGCAATGACCTTTTAGAGATTTAAGTATTTACTAATGTGTTGTTAGATTTTGTTTAAAATAAAGGACTAGTATAGGACTAGTCTGGATTACACACGAGTCAGAGACAGTTTTGAAAGGGAAAAACCATTCACCTTTACTGGTATTAGCAAACAGGCAAGACAAAAACACAGTGAAAAAACACTTTGGTAACATTTAATGACACACTTTAGTGATCCCCTTGGGGAAATTGTTGTTTGGACAGCTGCCAGACAGTACATGTCAGCACTACTGCAGGGTTTCAGTGTCTTGTCCAAGGACACCTCAACATGTAGCCTGGCGGGACTGGGAATCAAACCACTCACCCTCGGTTTGGTAGACGACTGCTCTACCCACTGAGCTACTTGCCACCCAATCATTTAGTCAGCTGGATGAAGTATAAAGGAGCTTAGCTGAGGCGAAATCCAAAAAGGCAAACAACAACAAAAGTGATCTCATAACATTGAAGTCCCACTGAGAAGCTGATCAAGCTGCGTAGCTGTTATCAGACACAGACATCACTTAAGATGATGGTCCTCTGATCTGTCATCATTCTCTAAAAACAAATTTCATAGTTTCCTCTCCCTTTGCGTCTTTTCCTTGCATCCCTCCTTGCATCTGTAGTGGGAGTGACTAACAGGAAAGAAAAAGACATAAGTGAGGGAAATGTGGATGCAATTAAAAGACTTGGGATGTACCCAAAGACGACCAGAAAAATTAACAAAATACTGCATGATCAAAGTGTGTGTGTGTGTGTGTGTGTGTGTGTGTGTGAGACAAGCCAGCCTTGTTTTCTCAGAATGAAAATATAAGGAACGTTGTAATAATGTTTGTCACTGTGTGTTTAAATATTTTCAGTCATTAGAAATACCATTGAGAATAACTTTATTAGACTATAGGCAAAAATCCTGTGCATTTAATCCTCTGTGGGAACATTAAAGGTTTTAGCACCATATATATATATAATAGCCACAGAGGTCACTTCACTGGAACAGTGTATTTACTACCCCTGTTCCATCAGCATGGGTAACTTGCCCTTTTACCTTTAATGATCCCATAAGGAAGTGTCAAAATCCTATCCTGCAGTGGAAACACACCAGAGACACTTTGTCGACTGCTGACAGTTGCTGTAGCCATTTTTAAGCTCAGGTTGACATTCATATCCACACTCAAATTCTCTCTCTCTCTCTCTCCCTGTTACTTTCAGGCATATGAAATGTCTGCTGTTTTTTGCAAACACACTACTATATACCACGTTAGACCAGATGTACCATACCAGAAATACATTGTGTTTTCATAGAAAACAAGGACATTTCTACCCCACACTTTTGGCCATTAGTGTATGTGGATTTTGCTTTATCTGAATGTTTGAATTTAAAACTGTACAGCACAATGACAAAGTTGCATCAGTGTTATCATCGTTATCTTGCCTCCATCATTGATAGCTGTGATAGTTATTAATTGTTTTGCTTATCGCTTATGTCAAAAATAAAGCATTTTTAACTTGAACCAGATTATTTAGACTCTAAAGGAACTATTTTGTTTCAATAAATGTTTCAATACAGTTGAAATGCATAATGATTTTTGATGGCAGTGCACAATGCAACATGCACAATTATCATCCCAGTCTGGAATCCAGGGAACTGCAATGTTCTTAAGTTCTTCTTTCAGGGTGGTACTCAGTACAACATGACAGTGATTGTAATCAGCAGGAAACATTACGTGTGTTTCCTGTAAAGTACCCACCCCTCTGCCCATTGTGCCCAAGTCACTCAGCACTAGTTCTCAGTGGAGGAGACTCCCCCTGCAGAGCAGGTGACTTTTCCAAAGACAGTAAAGCCTCTGGAAGCTTTAAATGGTTCCTGGTGAATTGTGTGGCTCATGATGTCATTTCATTCTCTAACCCAGACTGACTCCTGCTAGACATCAGATAGCTTTAATAGTGAGTGATAAAAGTGAAGAATGTGAGGATGAGTGATACAAGGCTCTTTGGAAAAGACAGCAATTTTAGAAAAGTGCTTATAGAAAGCATTACAAAAACATAACTTAAACAACAATCAGAAACAAATCATCTCCAACTAGTAAGATTTCAGGAAAGCTGAGGATTTAAATGAATTGTAAGCCTCCTTTCAGTGGAGGCAGAGTTGGCCTCTACTATGTATACAACATTTTACACACAGACACAGAACAGCAGCTGCCAGCACCTAGTTTGGAGATGAAGCTCCACTGGGTGTCTATTTGTAGAATGATGGAGCAATGTAGATGTGATTTGTAGTTTTGGCTCTTCAAATACTAAGGAAATGAACATATTCATTATTCCTCTCTTAGGGTTGCTGAATGAACACGGCAGCTGTTTTTTAATGTAGTCTCAACCGTGTTTGTTTCACTGAGATTTATTTCCGGATCTGGCTTGATGTTGTTTTGATGATTTGGGAAGTGGTCATTAATTTGAGATGCCAGTTGAGTATAACCACATAAAGAGCTATCATTTACTCAGAGGAGACACAGATCTGTGGCTTTAAAGGAATGTTTGGGCTTAGACCAATACTGGATTCGTAAGGGTGATGAACATATTTTATGAAAGCTGTAGATTGCTATAGATAGATATTTTTAAAGTATATTCAAGCCATTCTGTTGACTCACTCAGAAAAGATTCCTACCATGTTTCCATTATGTCCTGAGTTTGAATCCTCTCACTGCCATTTACTGCCAAAAATAAGCAGCCCATAAATAATCACATGACATTGTTTACCAGTAGGGTAGTTAATTTGGAAATGGTGAATGTGAAAGTTTGCAAAGACTCCAACTCAGCTCGCTGTGGTGATCAAAGCCAAATGTGGCACTTGTTATTTTGTCACATGCCAAACTCGGTTACATTTTTGACAGTCCCGCTATGTCAGAAGTTGCGTGACACTAGAGTTGCAAGGAAAGGAGACAATACAGTAATGAATAAAGCTGAAACAAGGAGGCAATGCAGGGTAGGAATTATGCATTAAATTAGTCCAGATTCAGGATTCACATTTTTTTAACCAGTATCATTTTAACTTTGAAGCTTTAATTCAACAAACTGCATCGCATCTTTTGCACCAAGACAATGACAGAAATTAGACAACATGTGGCTCCCATTTCAGCCCTTTTATGTTTGCCTAAACATACCGTATGCTGCTTGATTTCTTGTGCTGGTATGTTTATTCAGTGATGTCAAACATATGATGAAACACTATAATAAACTAACTAACTAATAAACATTTTTTTGTTATATTGGTATCTAACTACTTTAGCCTCTCTACATTTCTGTGCGAGATTCCCACTTTGCGCAATAATGAATTGGAGCCATGTTGTTAAATCTCCCAGAAAGCAGAGCTCCAGCTGTTTAACACACACACACACACACACACACACACACACACACACACACACAAAATGATTGATAGTACTGGTAGATATTAGCCAAAACAGTAAATATTCTGGATATAAAACATTTAAGAACTACAGCAAAGGTATGTGTGTGCACCATGGCATGTTGACCCCTGTCTGGACAGTCTTCAGGGTGGGCTCTTTAATTTCAGTGACCTGCCCAAGAATAGACGCCAAGTGTGACAGGAGGGGAGACTAAATGTGTGTGTATGTGTGTGACGGGAAAAAGAGTTGATGTGAGAATGAGCGAATGAGGGAGTGTGTCAGTGAGAGAGTGGGGGTGTGTATATGTGAGAGAGAGAGAGGGAGGGAGAGCTCCCAGCACAGTCTGATCAGTGTTTCGGTCTCCTTCTTGCTATGTGGATTACATTACTGGAAACTAGCACTGGACCAGCAAGGGAGGTTTTTATAGCAGTTTTTACATAATTTAATGTAGTACAGGTGTTCTTGGACCTTTGTAGTTAAATCAAACTCTTGTCAGGGAATATGGAGATAAACGGTTGTGCCCTGCCGCCATCAATACCTGAAGACAGGGAAGTCCTGGACCATGTTTCACCCGGCAGGATGAATGGTTACCACCAGGGTCTTCAGGGTGGGGATGGGGCAGAAGATGAGGTCCCGGTATCCAAATCTCAGAGGCGGAAGAGTGATGTCAAAGTCTATAAGGAGTTTTGTGATTTTTACGCTCGTTTGTAAGTACACAGTTTAGAGGACGGGAACAGAGGCACAGGGGTTGGATGTAGAACAAACTATTGCTTAGCACAGTGACACATGCCTTTTGAAATACAGTCTGGTAATTGGAATATGTTTCCTGTTTCCACAGTATATATAAAAAGTCGAATCAGAGTAATTCTACCATGATTAAAGAATTTTACTCAGCAGTCTGCAGTAAAACATGCAGTGAAACCTGCCTCATCCTCTATTGGCCTTTCAATATGTACAGAGTTGGTATGTCTTAAGGTGTATACACGTAACGTATGATTTCTTGTGTTTCAGAGTCTGAATCATTATCTGGGACACACCTCCACTTTTAAGCATCACCATTCTACAAAAAAAAAAAAACACTTATTAAAGCCCATAAACGAACATAGACCAGGAAAGGGGTTATAGGTTGTTTCCCTGGCTTGGTTGTGATTCTCAGATGACTTTCCAACACTGCATCACCATCACAGATTAACAATAATACATTTTAGTATGTGCATGACAGTTGAACTGATGACAGTGGAGATGTGTGTGTTAAGGAATTTAGCTTGGCTTGGTATAACTCTGTAAGCTCTGAGTTTACTGTAGTGATACAGAATGTGAAGATTTCTGATACTCTTGGCAGATACGGTTTAGCCAGTGAAATATGCTCAAGCTCCCTTAGAGTAGGTGCCATGTTTGTGCAACACTACATGAGGGAGCACACTGGAAGGGCTATTTTTGTGCCAGGGGGGAGTTGTTATGCAAAGTAGAATATGCCAACTGGCATTCCAAGTATGTGAGCATGAGGGACAGGGAGGCTAAATATACATACACTATTTACTTCCTGACATACTGACTAAACACAGATTTTAGGAAAAAACATAGATGTACGGTCACCCACACATTTGTGTAGAGCCATTGTGAAAATTTTCTATCTCAGGGTCATCAGAAATCAGGAGCTAATGACAAAAAAATCCACATTTGTGTTAAGAGGGCAAAGCTGAGGTGTGACGAGTAAGTGGCACCTGCCGTCAGTGCAGTGATCATAGGGAGATGATAGACTGAAAGACCCATCAGTATGAACTTAAATGCAAGTCTTTGCTGTATGTTCTCAACAAGGTCGTTGACTTTTGAATATTCAGAAAGCAATGTCTGGGCCTCTACTTTCCATGGCGTTGTCATGACCATTGAAAACAATTAAAATTTGTGTTCATAGATAGTATATTAGGGGGCAACAAACAGTCGATGTTGCTGAGAAATGTAGTTGTCGATGATTTGGTGATGTCATATGGTATAGTGTATTGGCCTTAGAACACCTCACACACAGTGCCCCTATTAATTAACCCACACAGTGGGTTGCGAGCAGGGGTATGTCGGGGTGTATTTTGTCAGGTACTGTCACAATATTAAAATAAGATCTGTGAAGAGTTGTGTTTTAAAACACAGCATGACATAGTGGTTTGTATAACACTAGAAAGCTATTTTAATTCATCATAACATGTTGTATGTTTACAACAGCAAAAAAACATTCACTTTTTACACTGTAGTTGTCACTCTTGGTGGAAATGCTAATGGTAACCACTCATTTCTTGCAAGTCCTTCACATTAAAAACTTCCATTTTCAAAGCACTGATGGCTCTTCATGTGCCATGAAAAATCTTATCTCTTGTCACTGACGTACGCTGCTTTATGGATAAAATACTCCAGCACAAGACACCACATTTTGTGCACACTTTGAAGCTGAATTAATTTTAATGATCACCGGGAGGACTGCTTGGAGAAGAAATGGACATGAGTAATTGTGTGATGTATAATCCGAACAGTCGATAATTTGTTTCAGTAATTTGATTCAACAATCCTCATTAGTTACAGCACTATAACAATGTACATATAAAAAATTTGAAATTCAATTCTTTGAAATTCATTGTTATTGATATGGATACCTGTATATTTAGTAACTGCAAAGGTGTTTAAACGAAACATAGAGGAGATATAAAGGAGAATAACTGACTAAGACAAGAGGAGACCAGAAGAGGGAGGGAACAGAGGGTATTATGGAGTGATTGTCTACATCCTTTCCCTCCATTTATAGTCACAATCCAGCATGGTGAGGTTAACAGGGAGGAAGGATTGTCATGTGAAGTTTTAGGAAATCTAACTTTGTGGCCTATTGCTGTTTTCTTTTTTCATTACCTGTTTTGCTCCAAAGTGTGAAGTAGTTTTAATAACCTGCACACTGATTATTCACATACAGTCTGTAACTATAAAGGAGCAGAGTAGTTCAGTGACTAGTTTAGGATAAGCCTGAAGTGTTACTGATGTCAGTAAACTCGCACAGAGTTTGGAGAGTCTGGATGGAAGAAGGTAAAAAAGCATTTTGCTTCCTGACAGTGTTAATATTGTCTCACAGCAGCTGGTGGGAAGCTGGTGAAAGATTGTGTCTTTCTTCCACTAATGACTAATTGGACTTTCTACAGTGTTTTTTTCTGTCTGATTCCTTTAAGAATGGGAGTTGCAGCAACAAGGACTGGAAGAATTGACCATTGCACTGAGCTTGTCTCTAATTTGTTCATGGTGCTAAGGGCAGATAGGAGGGTGGAAATGCCTGAGGGATGTATCACTTCCTCCCACAAATCCTTTGGATTGGGCAGGGTTGTCAGTGTGTGTGTGTGTGTGTGGTATCAGGCCAGACAGGGTGTATAGAACAATATGTATATTATATATATATAAAGTAACGAGCAGTTATGAGCATCGTGTCTGGGAGTTTTTGGAATTCATTCTGATTCCCAAGTTGATCTAAGTTAATATCAACATGGCATCACTCCATTAAAATCGAACAAAATCTTGTATGTGTGTCTTTCCTGGATACACTTTGGTATTCTGACCTTTCAAACAAAGTAGAGAAGCCAGGATGGTCCCACCATTCTCTCTTCCTTTACCTTTTTATCTTTTAACATCTCTGTCTGCATCTTTATATAATTTACTTGCAGTTTGCCTCAGGTATTAAGCTGTGTTTTATTGTGTGTTTCAGCATTGACACATTTGCTACTGATTAACTGTGTGTTTTGTACACAGACTGCTTTTGCTTGGTTTGGAACAGTTTGATCATGTTGTTTTCAAGCCCTTTCTTTTGGAGTCATCTTTGTTATGAAATGATCAAGATTGAATTAGCCCAAGGTTCAGCCTATGCATAAATCTGTAATAGAAGTAGGGTTGAGGTGATATGACGATATAGATCAATAAATGATAGCAATTTATCCACTAGTACAGATTCACTGTACTATATTCATACATAACACCCATCCATGTTAAGGAGAAGTCAGACTCTAGTGTACATACCTGACCAATAAGCCTCAAACCTTGACAGCAACCTTTAATTTAGGTGTATGATTCAGTTGTGGCAGATATTTTTTTAAGATTCTTTACCATATAAACAGTTAAGCAGAAGTTAAAAACACTGATTAATGCCTAGTTAGTGGTATTTTTTATCAAGTGTTCGATGACAGATGTCATTGAATGTTAATTTAAGTGTCAGTCAGATATTTTCTAGTACTACCTTCCATTTTATACAAATTGAACATTTAAATGTTTTTAAATGTGTCTGATCATCATTTGAATGTTAAAAGTGATGGTATGCAGGAAAAATAAATAAACATAAATAAAAACCTTTCATTGAACCAGTGGGGAGATTCTGGGTGTGAACACATTTGTGCCGCAGGTTCTGGCACCACTATTTCCAACATTAAAAAAATAATTAGCCTGTAGCCCTGCCCGCTTGATATATTACAGTCACATTTTACAAAGAGGCTGTAACACAATTCTCATTGTTTTTTGAAAGGGCAGTCTCAGCTTCATATATTGTACTAACTCTATATCTCATTAATTTTGTTCTTAAAACAGTTGTCATCCCACGTCAGACTTGTGTTTTTAGTTGTACGTTTTGCCCTAAATCAGTGCTTGCACTCACATCACTTTTAGATACAATAGACTGGTACAGAGGTCAGAGCAGATGAGTTACTTCATCTTATATTACAAACGAACCTTCCTCCCTCACTAATCCCCACACCCTGATAAGTGGAGTCAAATAAATAAAAACTGGAACTAAGATATTGTGTTTATGTTTGTGTGTGTGTGTGTGCCGGCTGATAACCTTTTGCACAACATTTTCCAAACTACTTTTCCGTTTACTGATTACATACTCCAGCTGTTTTGATGACAGAAGACTCATGAGATACTAAAAATTCCAATATTAATGTAAAGTGTATCCTGACATGACCCTGGGTGATTCCTTGCCATGAACTCTCCAAAGCCCATTCTTTGGGATTCAGTGACATTTAAGAAAAGTGACAGAAACAGATTATTTAAACATGTACAACCAATTGTATGGAAACAATCAAAGTTAAAATAAATGCAGAAAATAAATAGCTTTTATAATATAGCAAAATATATTTAAAGGTAAACATTTTGAAGTGATCTGCAAAAAGTGAATCAGACTGATATAATCACACTGTGAGTCTCAGGTATAACTGAGGTTCAACGAGAGATAGAATACAAGTGAATGAATTATGTATAAGATGACGCAACAATACTGTAATTGGAACAACAGAAACAGGTACTGTGATTGGAAGACATTGAATTTACAGTATATTATACTCACACAGTCATATTGAGTCCTGCCTTCAAAGCCTTTTGCTTTAACTTTCATTTGATCTTTTATTGTGGTGATTATGATTCATTTTGTTCTGATTAGGTATATATGTGGCATTTACTGTAATGTTTATTGTTTTTTCTTTTGTTTACATGTCATTTATTTTTTAGACGGGTGATTATATAATTTGATCCTGACTGTGATGTTTTTACTATTCTCAGCAACATGGCCAGTGCTCTGGCCAATGCCATGTGTGAGCGCTGCAAGAGTGGCTTTGCCCCGGTAGAGAAGATAGTGAACAGCAATGGGGAGCTTTACCACGAGCAGTGCTTTGTGTGCGCCCAGTGTTTCCAACAGTTTCCTGAGGGACTTTTCTATGAGGTAATACTTTGTCCTTAACAATGTGTTTTCAGTGTAACTTTCATGATCTAATGAAAGATGGTTGATGCAATAACTGACAGATTTAAAGACACCTAGAGGGCAATGGGTTGCAATAACCAGTAGGTTCTGACATATGTTTGGCTTTTCTCTCAGAACTAAATACATGTAACCATAGTTACACCAGTCTTTTAATCTTAAAATACATTTGGAACTGAAACAATCGGTTCAGAGCCACTTAGATCAGTGTTGCGCCGTTGCAATGCAGATATCTTAGCCAAAGAATTTAAACACATAGTTCTGTTGGGCTAAACCAAGATGTTTGAGCACAACCTTAATGTGGTATTAAATTATTAGACGCCCAGTTCCAGTAAGATGTTTGCTTACCAGCCTTGACACAAGGCTAGATGTCTCTCCAGCAGGCCCCAGAGATCCTCCTAATAATTTTTGCATTAGTCGGTTTATCAAAGGTGTCTTCAGTGCTCCAATCAATATAAAGATCAATGCCAAGGGCATTACATTAATCTTAGGTCCTCTGTAAAAAGGTCTACCTGTTGCCATAAATAAACAACAGTACACTGGATATCACCCCTCAGTCTTGGTTGAGCAGGAGTAGCCTGTTAATACATGAGGAAAGGTTTAAAGTAAGATCATACTGTTGTAAAGTGAGTGTGCAAATTTAAAGTGAATAAAAAACATTGTTTGTTGCAGGTGTGCAGGAATTTGTATTAAAATACCCAACAAAAACTATTTAACATCATTAATAGTATTTCAAGATGCAGCTCTGTAAGAATCAAACAAAACGACTGCATTTTTACTTCTTGCGAAGTTAGGAGGACACCTTTTGCTTTATTGCTTTATTTCCTCCTCAGGTACACCAGTTAGTGTTGCTGAGGAACATTTCATCGCTGGTGTAATTGAATTGCGTGTGTTTTCTGTGCTATATTTGATCTGTTAAACCAAACAACTTTTGCCTAAAGTGCCTCCACCCGTATTCACAAAATAATATAGCTCCAGCGTAGACAGTGTGACAGGTGGCATTTATTTCTGAGAAAACTTCATACATTAAGTCTTATTTTTATATATGTTTATTATGCTATTATAATGTGTTAATGTAAACATCTGTGTTTTAATTCATTTTGTGCAAATTGTTTGAATTTTTCTGGCAGTTTGAAGGCAGGAAATACTGTGAACATGACTTCCAGATGCTATTTGCCCCCTGCTGCCGCCTGTGTGGTAAGTATAGGTACTGTAGTAAAATTGTAGTAAAACAGATCTGTTCAGGGTCATGTATAAATGTAGCCTTGAGCATTGTACCCTTTAAAAATAAATATCTACGTTATCTGTTGTTCTTCATTCAGGTGAATTCATCATCGGCCGTGTGATCAAGGCCATGAACAACAGTTGGCACCCAGACTGCTTCCGCTGTGATATCTGCGACGCAGTGCTAGCTGATGTTGGATTTGTTAAGAATGCTGGGAGGTCAGTTCTCCTGCAGCCAGACACGTACACTACTCACAAAAAGTTAGGGATATTCGGCTTTCGGGTGAAATTTCAGGATGAACCTAAAATGCACTATAACC
>JAUMHL010000014.1:16567946-16583908 GCA_032362345.1 Sandelia bainsii
TGTAGTGTTAACTTTTTACGTTTTCCATAAATTTCACCCGAAAGCCAAATATCCCTAACTTTTTGTGAGTAGTGTATGTAACGTCCCTGGTGATATCTGTCCAACAATATCATTTAATGGCGTTTACATGACTGTTTTATTTCATTCAGTGAACATGCAACCCTGTGACCGTCATATGGTTGCAGGTTCTTTTTAATTCATAAAACTGTGTTTATATATGTAAACAGTCATTTTATATCAATGTTTCTATGACTATTATACACTTGTGCCAAACTGGCTCATGACCTTCCTCTTTTTGAACTCTCTCTCTCAGTTGTCTTGCTTCAAAAAATGTGATGAAATGTTTTTCTGAGTTAAAAGGCAGCACTAAGAGAGACAAATGCTATAGCTTACCGTTCTGCACTACTAGCTGTGTTAGGGTCACATACTGAGCAAACGTGTCAGTTTTCTGTTTCAAGAGAAAACTTGCTTTAGAGTAATTTTATTAAAGCTGTTGAGAAAATCTGAATATATAGATTGTCAAATCTCTGTTGTTTAGCTTCAGCATCAATTGTTTCGCACAGTGCAAGTACCACTAGTACACGTAGCTGGATGCCAGTAGTACTAGAAGCATTCATTGATATGACTGTACAAGAAGGGGCAATAGTTTGTTGATCTAATGTAGTGGATGACAGCTGCTTATCTCTGCTTATCTATATTTTTCTTTCTCTTTGCCATCAGGCACCTGTGCCGTCCATGTCACAACAGAGAGAAAGCTCGGGGCCTTGGCAAGTACATCTGTCAGAAGTGTCACGCCATCATAGACGAGAGGCCTCTGCTGTTCAAGAATGACCCCTACCACCCTGATCACTTCAACTGCAACAACTGCGGGTAAACATACACACTCAGACCTATCCAGCTGTGTCAGTCTCTCAAATAATTCAGACCAGGAAGACTCAGAGAGGAACAGATCTGATGCTCAGAGCAAGTGGCTGAGATGAGGCAGATATCCCATGATTATCAAGTTTGTTACCATAACATAAATACTTTCTGCAACTCACTGATAAAATGTTCATATTGTGAAAATGTGTTCATGTCAATATATCAGTTAACCCAAAAATTGAAGTATGGTACCTATTCTGGTTTTTATGGTAAAGTTTAATTCATGAAAATATACAAGACTTAAAAAAATAAAACACTGCAGAGTTACAGGCAGAATTACAGGACAATGTAAATGCATGCAATACTTTGAATACATGAACCAGAGAGTTCACAGTGCACTCTGGTGGACAAACCTTGTAACTGTATGTACACACACATAGTATGTGTACATACAGTTGTGTATGTGGCATGTCCAACGCTGTGATGTGACTGAGTCAAAGTGAGTCATCAAATCTAAATTGAAAAGGGATGTCTGCAAATGCATTGTAATTACAACTTCAACCCCCTACTGCATTGGGGTTTTTTTTCTTTTTGGTGTGAACTGTATATGTAAATTCAGTGTCAAAATCAGCATTATTTGCATATGAAACTAATTGGTTGTTTTTTATCAGTAACCATAGGATGTCCTTCATTTCCACTGTTTTGTGAACTAAAGCAGAGCTAATCTATTATTTTTATTTTATTCCCTCTTTCTGTGCAGTAAGGAGCTTACAGCTGATGCCAGGGAGCTGAAGGGGGAGCTCTACTGTCTGCCCTGCCATGACAAGATGGGTGTCCCTATCTGCGGGGCCTGTAGAAGGCCCATCGAGGGCCGTGTGGTCAATGCCATGGGCAAGCAGTGGCACGTGGAGGTGCGATGTTAAACTATAAACCTTTTGGAAACACAGTAGACTTGACTACATTAGTTTCACACTTCCATTCAGGAAGGTGAATTCAGAACAGTTTGTTTGGTATTGACTGTCATATTGCTTCCAGATGTATTTAAAATTGAAATGACATATTGTCTATGTTCTGTTGAACATTTTTGCTGCCAGTAGTTTATATAGTTATTCATTTAAGTGTATGTCTACATACATAGTTTTATTCTATCCATTCTTTTTTCTGTTCATGTCATTCCATTGAGCGCTCTTTAAAATGTGCCATATGTGTTTCACATACTTTTACCAGCTTTATCTTCACAGTTTGACTCAGTGGTCCAGGCTCCATTATCAGCAGCCTGTTTTTCCCCTGGTTTCATTATCTTTATTTTCTCTTCTGTCTTTACACTTTTCATGGCTATTTTCCATCTGGTAGCACCATGTGTGCACTGTGTGTGAGCGGCCATTTCAGGGCCACCCATTTTATGAGCGAGGTGGTCGTGCCTATTGTGAGAGACACTTCGACATGGTGAGGGGATAAGGATCGGCCTGATGCTGCCTCGTGTCTTACTTCTCCGTGCCTGGCTAGAATCTCCCAGCCTCTGCACAAGCATAAAAATCCATATTGGTGTAACCCTGCTCTGGCGTGCTTATCCATAATGTCCTTTTACACAGACACAATAGTGGTCTTCATTGAGTTAGATGTGAGGACTAAATTGCACATTATTACTTCACAATTAACCTGTCTGGTGTATCCTCTTGTCTGGAGGATTAGTGCACCCTCTAGAGGTCATTATTCTGTACCTTCCCTGCACTCTGTATTCTGTTTGGATGTAGTAACAGGACATCTGGACTGAGTGGATCTGGTTGTGGTCTGACCTGATAGTGTCAAAGCCAGACTGTTCTGCTGCCTGTAACTCAGTCTGAATGTGATAAAATACTAATTGACGGCTATGCTAACCACATTTGCTTGGCCATGGGTTTGTTTGCAGCATTTTGTGTGTGCTAAGTGTGAGAAACCCTTCCTGGGACATCGTCACTATGAACGCAAGGGCCTGGCCTACTGTGAAACACACTATAACCAGGTAACACCCTATGTATTATAAAGGATATTTATGGGAAACACACAAACAGAAATTGAAACATGCTGCCATGTTTTGCTTGTCATGAAATCTCTACTCCTCTGGCTCCATTTATAGGATGCAAACCATCAAAACAAGCTCTCAGTAGAGTCTAGATTAGCATCAAATTGGGACTGCATATTTGATCAGGGTTGCTAAAGTAAATCGGTGGTGTGATCATGTGGCAAAGTCTACTACTGCACATCTGAAGTTTTAAAGTTGCTGTAGAAAAATCAAAGATTTGGCAATAAAATATATTATTTAAGTGATTAAACAAGTTGATTTGAACCACTCTGAATCTTAATGCTGGGTCTCAAAGACTGTTTTGTCGACATAACTCCACCTAGTGTTAAAATGTTGTTGGGGTATTTTCTCTAACAAACTACTTGTGTTTTCAGTAAATTTTAAAAGCCTCTGTAGCCTGTGTTTGCTGTGATGATCTGAATCATTTAAATGTAACAAATATGCAAAAAGAAATAATAATCATGAAGCGGGCAAATACTATTTCACTGTCACTGTGTTGCTGATCTGTTTTTCTCCCTTTTTCACACTCAGCTGTTTGGCGATGTGTGCTACCACTGCAATCGTGTGATTGAAGGAGATGGTGAGAAAACTTGTTTTAATAAATAAATAAATATGTGAATGAAAGGTGGTCTGTGAATGATTTAGAATTTCAGTTTCTTCAGACATATAACAGTAATGTGGATCATTGTCTTATGTGATTATGTTTTCAGTGGTGTCTGCTCTTAACAAGGCATGGTGTGTCAACTGTTTTGCCTGCTCTACCTGCAACACCAAGCTCACCCTCAAGTAAGTAATTTTTGTAGTCTATGAGACATATATTAACATTGACGGGGGATGAATACACACATTGTAACCTGGATTGTATACCTATTAGTTATGAATTTTATTCTCTAAAGATTCTCAGGACCTCACATGTGAATTGGCCAAACTCTCTCTGCTGCTGTCATTAAAAACTACCCTGCATCTGGAACTATTTTGCTGTTAACTGTCACCTTTCTCTTATAACCTTGTGTCTCTATGGACTTCTCTCTCCACCCCTTTACCCTTTTGTTCCCCTTTTTTTTTTCTCGTGTATGCTTCTCTTGCTCCACTTTTCTTCCCTGACTCTCTCTCCCTATTATAATCTCTCCTCTTCCTACCTTTTGTCTTTCTCTCCTCATCCTTTGGTATCTTCCCGCTACTCGTTCTTCCTCAATGTCTTTCCCCGTCAACTGCCCTTGCTCTTCTCTCTCCCGTCTTTTGCACCTCTTGTCCTCTCTCCTTTCTCCCTGCTCTGTCAGGGATAAGTTTGTGGAGGTGGATCTGAAGCCAGTGTGTAAGCACTGCTACGAACGCCTGCCCGACGACATGAAACGCCGACTGGCCAAACGCGAGCGCGACTCTAAAGAGAAGAAGAAGAAACCGTTGATACCAATGTGTTTGTGAACCTCTCTTTCTCCTTTCTCTTCATTTCCTCTGTTCTTCCTTTGGTCAGTTTCCACCTTTCTTCCTTCAAGTTTTTATTTTTCTGCTTTTTCATTGTGATTGTGTTTCAAACATGCTGCATGCTACTTTTATTCCTCATGTCACTGTTGGCTTTAAACAGAACATTGATTTAACCTAACACAAGAAATGTTTCAGTACATGAACACTTCTCAGCCAGAAACACTAGTCAGGATTAGGCCTCATACTCTGGTAACCTCTGCTATGCAAACAGGTAAATCAGATCAGTCACATGTTGAAGGGAAGGTTTTGTTTCTTGGTTCTCCTGGCCTTCCGGGGCATAAGGAGTAAAGTCTTAATCACTTCCATCAGCTTTCTGGCTGCAGCAGTGTAAGTGCCAAAGGTTTGGCATGTGCCCCAGTCCTGCCAGCGATTATCTGCTTTGAGAATGAATGTCGTCCATGGGCAGCTGGGGGGAAGGTTTAGAGAGAAGTAGAAGCAAAAGCATTCAATAGCGAAGACAATCAGAAAGGCAATACAACACTGTTATTTCACAATTTTGAAAATGTATTTTGATTAATTCTATTTGTATACAATCCCATGTTTCCCAAAAGGGATACAAAGCATAGTTTTTATTCAGGTTAGTGTAATAGTTTATTATGAACAGCGTAGCTAAAATGGTCAGAGATTCTTATGAAGATTGTTAGATGTGTGCCTGCACTCATTCCTGTCTTTTCACCAATCGTTCCCGAAATCTGTGAGCAAGTTCTGGTTTGGATTTCCTTCTATAAGAACACAAAAATGTTTCCAGGTTACCGAGCTAACCTATGAACAACCAAACAAAACAGGAATAGTACTACTTAATTATGTAATAAAAAAAAAACATTAGAAAAAAATGATTGTAAAATAATAAAGAGGTCATTTAAAAATGAAAAATGGTGCAGGTTGAAGGTATTATGATAGAAGAAAAACACAAGATGGTAGAAGAAGTATAGCTCCATTCAGTTGATAAAAAACATCCACAGCATTGACATTTGATCATTGACCACAATTTTCTGAGCATTTGTTATGTTGGTTTATTTGTTTTCCGTAACACATGTGTGTATGATTGTCAGCGTCCTGAAGTGCAGCTACAAACCAGCAGATTACCAAAGTATTTTTCATACTACTAAAGCATTAACACAGATACTGTATGTATCACTGGAACTGACAGTAAAATCTAACTTTCAACTTGTAACTGTTCATCTTTCTCCCACAGAAACAAGTTTGTGGAGTTTGACATGAAGCCAGTGTGTAAGAAATGCTATGAGAAATTTCCTCTGGAGCTGAAGAAGAGACTGAAGAAGTTGTCTGAAACTGTTGCACGGAAGTAAACACACGCAGTCAAGCCACAGGAGGGAAGGAAAGATGAATGAGACCGTGAGGTGTCCGTGCATGGAAGAAATCACATTTCCAGAACTGATAACCATATATCATAGTATTTGTGTGTTTTATATCATTGGTATTTTGCATTTAAGTTGGTTATTCTAGTGGAACTCTCCACTTTTTAGCCTTTCAATCACAGCTGCGAAGCACTGAGGATCATTTCTTAAGCCTGAAATTGAAAGATGAGTCGGTTTTAACTGTAACCTGTTCAGTGCCTTTTAGCTTAAATGCTGCACTATATATTTTCATATGCTTGCTTAACTCACTGCTATACATAAATATAAATATATATATAAATATATATATATTTATATATATATTTATATGTGTGTATACATGATGATGGCCTTGTATTTACACAACAAATGAGCTTTAAGACAACCCAGAAACATGACATAAATAAAATGACTTAGAAGCATCAATAACAGGTTATTTGCCTTTTTGCCAACTTGTCTCCAACAAAATGTCTGACAGTGTATTACTGATAATCTTGCATTATAAAGACAAAGCCAAAGAACAGCTGAAGAAATACAGTTGAATCTGAATCTGTATATATTTCTGTCATGTTATACACCAACATGTATTATTTTATGTATTATTAGTGTGTATTTTCATTAATATTAAGGAAATATGTTTGGAGAGAATATTAGAAATACCTTTCAAAGTAATGCAGTCTGATTTAACGTCATAGCTACAGCTTAACAGCTCAACAAGTAGTGAACATGATAAACTTCACAGTGACAGGTTTTATTGTTTGTCAACTGGTAACTGATGTGAAGCAGGGTGTTACAACATGATGGCCTACAGCATGTGCAGAGACTGGATGTTGATGTTAGAACATATGTCTCTGCTATTTGTAATCCAGAGAAAGTGATCCTCTTAGAGAGATGTATGAACTTCCTCAGGTTCTCAGACCCTCTTAGGAAAGAAAGCCAATGTTGTGAATGGGAAAGAATATTTTTTTACTCGAGCAGTGAAATATTAAAGAATAAAGACACATGCCTCTATTTTATGGAAATACAAAGACTATGTTACATCTTTTCACATATAGAAGTAAAACTATCTACCAGGTAGTTAGTTGTGGAGCAGAACTCCACTAAAAATAGTCCTGCAGGTAGTTTTTATTTGTTTGTTTTTTTGTATCTTGCTTTACTAGTTATATTTGGTGTGCTGACTGGGATGGGTGTGTCACTCTTACTCTGTATTTTATCTTCACAATACTTAAGACAGATGTGTTTATATGGAGAAGTACTAAGTGCATGTTCTATCCTTGAATGGAAAGTTATTTTTCAGCATACCTAAGATAGTTCTGTCAACTTGTCTGAATAAACATGAATGTCTACGCACGTAGTAATGTTTTTGATTTACAATTTACTCCACCCAGAGTGTAACATGACTATGACCTGCAGAGGTGGTAAGTAACTAAGTACATTTACTCAAGTACTGTACTTGAGTACAGTTTAGAGCTACTTGTACTTTACTGGAGTAGTTCCACTTTATGTTACTTTTACTCCACTACATTTATTTTAACATCATCAGTTACTTGTTACTTTTTGCAGGAATAGATTCTTATATAAATCATTATATATTAGTAAAAGGCTGATGTATCATATATGGCTTAACTTCTTGTCACTATATAAGGCGTTAAAGTCAGCTCCACCTTCACCAACTTCCGTTTCTGTTCCACAGTCTGTACATTTTTACACACATTTTTACCATAATTTTCACCTTTGAGAATTTGTTGAACAAATCTGGACAAAACTTCTACATTTATGTTATCACCAGCATCAGATTCTATATTGTTAAAATACACTTTTTTCTGAGTGGAGTACTTTTACTTTTGTACTTTAAGATTTTGTGCATGTACTTTAGTACTTTTACTTGAGTAGAAAAATTAAAGGGTACTTCTACTTGTAGTGGATTATTTTTCTAGGCAAATACTTGTACTTTTACTTGAGTATTGAGTTTGTGTACTTTATACACCTCTGATGACCTGCAACTTTTGGGTTCACATGTGTATACACTTGAGAGGTTTAATTTACGATGCCTCCAGTTCCACCTGAACTGACAACATACTTGGTTTACGTGATTCACGTAATTAAATACATATAATTAGTCGCAATTAGAGAAAGTATTAGCTGTTCTTCTGTTTTATATATGGTTTGTAGATATTTTTATTAGCTTTGCTTGACTTGCTAGCTAAAATACCACTCTATTCTTTGGAAAAAGTTACATGGACTGAATAGGTGCTGTGTTAATATCTACACCCGCAACATAATTTCAGACCTTTAAAAATACATGCTCTATGTCAAGATACGTTGTTTAATGAAACAACTTTGTTAAAAATACTTAAACTATTAATGGATTGTCATGTATTTTAATTGCACCACTCCGCCTAACGCCTGTCAGACCACCCTTCCTTCAAAATAAAGCGTCAGCGTGCGTCAAAGGGAATACTCTCTTCTCATTGGTCCAGGAGTCCGATTCAAGAAACGACCGGCCCACGTGACTCTCTGCCATTTGACGGTAATGAGACTGCGCAATACCATCACGGGAGTTGACGTTACGAAGCGATAGTCGCGCCGACATTGTCAGTTTTTTTATATTTTGTGAATTCTTGGTATTCTATGCACCTTAGTCAGCCATCTCATAAGGACTTTTTTGGAAGCCATGCGGCGAAGTAAGGCTGAAGTGGACCGTTACGTGTCCTCAGTACAGAGTTCATCTCCCTCACTCAAAGAGGTAACTTAACTTAAGCAGGCGGCTAATGTTAGCATGCTACCACCATGTTGGACCAGCGTGTGTCAGCCAGCCGGTATGACGAGATAGTCTGAACACCAGGTCAGATAAGCACTAGTGTAGTCTGAGTTAAGCTGGCGATAAGTCAGTTGGCTTGAATCCTGTAGTCTGTGTAACCCATGTTAACCGTCCTCAGCTAGCGGTGCAAACGCTAGCTGACCGGCATGAAAACGCCTCGTCGTGTCCTCCCCTCTGCTAGGAAAATGCGCGGCATGGAGTTGTGAAGCCACCTCTAGCTAACTAGAACTGCTCGTTAGCCGGCAAACAGTCTGCTAGTTAGCTTAGATACCTCCAGCTAGTATCAATTTTGTGAATTTAGAACAACATGGCTCTAGTTACCGTTACACACGGAATATGTGCTGTTAACCCGTGTATAATGATTGTATTTGTACCTTGAAGATTATTCAGAAATATGTTGAAATTTATCTTAACTGCTGACAACATTGTTTGGCTGGTACTCGTTAATTACTGCACTTAACAGTGAATGGATCACAGGGTAAAACAACTTCAAGTCAAACGCTGAAACTAAATACATTTCTAATAACAAATGTCCCTCTAATATTTAGTATTCATAATATTTAGGGGGACATTTATTTAAAATAAGATATATTGCAGATTAACTTTTAATGATGTTAAAAGTTAATCTGCTCTTAATTGACATTAACCATTTAACTATTACACTGAAATTTATCTTCACTGTTTTCTTTCCACAGAAGCCAGTCAAAGGGTTTTTATTTGCTAAATTGTATTTTGAAGCAAAGGAATATGAACTCGCCAAGAGGTAAGCGAGAATAACCAGAGGCATTGTTGCTTTTCAAAATGGTCTCCATTATATAGACAGTAATCTTGCATGTTTCATGCCTTTGCTAGACATGTATCAGAGTATCTTAAAGTCCAGGAGAGGGATCCCAAAGCACATAAATTCCTTGGACAGCTCTACGAGAGAGAAGGAGACATCAACAAGGCAGTAGGATGTTACAAGGTAGGAAAACCTTGCCACAGGAAAAAAGGCAAAACAAATCCTGTCTTTCTGGAAGTGTGCATGTCATGATGTGCTTCTTGAAAACAAAGCACTTTTTAAATGAAGATGATCAAAGTCTGCTAAAAACCATGAATTGAATATTATTAATTTCAGGGCTGGAGGTTGAGATTCAGCATCTTTCTTTTCACACGTGTGAATGTGTGATTAAGCTAGATGTGGAACTTAAAGCTGTTCCTGACTGTCTGGACAGCCTGAGAGAGTGTGTAGGAGTGAACAACAAGTATTCGCTCAATACACATATACCAAGAGATTAATAAATTTATACCAAGTCAGATGGAAGAATTGAAATTGGTGCTTAATCTAAATGAGTGCTTTTTACAAGCAACATGGATAATAAGGTTCTACTGAGGTATAAATAAAATTGCCAGCCAACTGCTCTTTCTTTCTGACCTGCTTGGTGCTTTGAGTATTCTCTGAACAGATTGCATGTCTGCATGCTTTGGAAAAATTGACCCCAGAATGTCTTCTCTGTGTTTCTGTAGCGGTCAGTGGACTTGAACCCAGCCCAGAGGGATCTGGTGCTGAAGGTAGCTGAGTTACTTGTCAGTAAGGAGGAATGTGACAGCAGAGCAGAGTTCTGGGTGGAGAAAGCTTCAAAGCTGCTGCCGGGAAACCCTGCAGTTTTCAACTTAAAGGTGAGGTTTCTTTTTTTCTGACTCTCTATTATGCACTGTGTCTGTCAATTGCTGACATCATCTAATGCCATCCTTTTAATTTATATTCAATTTGTGATCACATCCTACTATGCACCTCACTATTTATGTCCATCTTTAATTGTCTAAGTTTTAATAAACAGTATTTTCCTTGTCAGTCATCATGTACAAAACAATTCAGGAAGTGTGTATATTAGCTAAAAGTGGAAAGGATGCCATACTGACTCTAGGTTTATCTATGCCACTTTGTAGGAGCGTCTGCTGAGTCGTCAGGGGCAGCAGGGTTGGAACCGTTTGTTTGACCTCCTCCAGGCTGAACTGACAACAAGGCCAACTGATCCACATGTGAACGTGAAGCTGGTTCAGCTGTTCTGTCAGGACGGTCAGCTGCAGGAAGCTGTCCAGCACTGCCTGGCTGCTGAGAAAAAAGGCATGCTGAGCCATAGTCTGGACTGGTACAAAGTGGTGGTGCACACATTGCAGGTCAGCATGGACTTGAATGTTAAGAAAGGCAGTAGTTACAATACGTATTGTATGTGACAGGGTAGGACCGGTATGCTCGTTTGGAGGCTTAACTACTCTGAAATAATACTAAAAATGGTCTTCCTTTTCTCAGGAGTATCTGGCTCAGCCCAGCATATCAAGCAATGAAAAGATGTGTCGATGTCTCCAGAGAGAGCTACTACTGGCTCGCTGCAGCCTGCTGAGAATCACACTGTCTGAGAGCAGCGTGAATCCCAGCTGTGATGCACTCAGAGGGTAGGGGTGTTATTATACATGCACCTAGAAAGGCTGTATCCATAAAATCAAATCTTTTCCTCATTTCATTTCATTTAAGAGGAATTTCTCCCAAGATTCTGTATCATGTATTCATGTGCATCCTGGCTACAATTATGAGTAATTTTTTTTTGTGCTAACAGAAGTCCTTCATTCATGTCTTTGCTATAAACATTCTATTAAAATTGGAATGTTAAATATCCAGATAAGGGCTTGTTCCCAAACATTATTCATATTAAAAATAAAAAAAACATTAAACTATTTCATAAAACATTGTTTAGATTTATTTCTAATGCTAATACATGATGTTTTATTTGAATGTAATTGTTGTCTAGTGTTAGTTTGTGTGAAACAGAAGGCAGCAGGTCAATCTGTTTTGAATTTGTTGGCTGGGTGAGCCTTTAGTTTGCATTTTGAGCACATAAGGTCCCTTAAGGTCCCAGTGTTTTGTCAGCCTTTAACATTTTGTATCAGACTATCAAAGACTTTAAATTGGTGCAGTTGATTTTAAAGTATACCGTGATGTTTTGGAGCTTCTATTGTTTTCAATGATTCCACTAAAATATAACTACAGGGAACTCTGAAGTTTTATTATAGTATTTTATATTATGTGTGTGTGTTTGTGTAGTTTTGACCAAGCCATGCAGACTCTGAGCAGCATTGCAGACCGCCACACAGATGAACTTTGTGAGGTGTTCATGGAGATGAGAGGTCACCTTTACCTGCATGCTGCCACGCTGCTGTTGAAGCTGGCGCAGGATCGCCAACAGACCTGGAGGGCTGTCATTGACCTGGCTGCACTGTGCTACCTGCTGGCATACCAGGTACTGACCAACTAACACAAATATAACCAGTGCCTGTCATCTATGGGGCTGCCTGTTAGGAATGAGTTAAACCTACCACTGCATTACTAGATAATGCAGAGGCCTGAAGATGAATAAAAACTCAACTATCTTATAAGACAAGTCACACAGTGCTTGTTCTTTAATTTTGTTTTCATTTACAAACTTTATTTTTGAAGCCGCAGCAAGGAAGTTTTGCAAACAGTTGTTTTTCTGTCTGTCTTCTCACTAGGTTCCCAGACCAAAGCCTAAAGTGACCAAAAGAGACCAGTCAGCCCCACAACTTTTGGAGCTGCTGGCAAATGACCGACAGAGTCAGGCTGGACATATGTTACTCAATCTGAGCACTGATCCATCCACCTTGATCAGAGAGGTTTGTCCTTTTCTGCTTAAGTTTAGGTAAATCTGTTGTATACCTTTTGTACCTAGAATAAAAAAGTGCTTTATGTCACTGAACGAATGTAATAAACTGACTGAATTTATTTCATTTTGTTAGTGAAAAATATCTTATACATAAAACCTGATGAAAATATCTTGCAACTTTGTGAACACAATGAAAGATAAACTGATAGGAATCATTTTCTGTTGTCTCTGTTCAGGTGGTGGAAGCATTTGGAAACCGTAGTGGTCAGGACTCTCTATTTGAACTCCTGTTTGGACCTCAGGCCTCCATTGGATCTTCATTTATTGCAAATGATGACATTCATTCTATCAACGCCACGGCTCCAGAGCTGTCTCATCTGGCTAAATGTGACACTGGTACAAAAGCAGATATCTAAAGTTACATTCTAAAGTTTTCTCTGTCTTAAATTGGGTCTTAAATAATTTATAAAGTTAAATGCATAAGTGTGCTTTCACAGATACTTAAACAATATATTTATTTGCAGTAAATCTTGATGCGAGTCATATTTTTCATTCAGATCAACACTTAATTCACTATCTTTTAGTTAAAACAATACAGTTTTAAGCCACTATATAGTCTGTAGAATTACATGTTACAACCCTGTACAACACAGTTCACGTTAGTGTTGGTAATATTTGACACCACAGTTGTTTGTGCAGATTCTTTCCATATACCCTGAAGCAGTGGGCAAAACTTTTAAGAAACTCCACATTCTAAAAAATTTTCTGTCTCCTCTGTAGGCTCTATCCTGCTGCACAATGGTGACTTGCAACATCTGAGCTGGTTAGGGCTGCAGTGGACTCTTTTGGCTGAAAGACCAGCTCTGCGTGACTGGCTATCACAGCTCTTTCCTAGGCTCACCCTGGAAACTTCCAAACTGGACACCAATGCACCAGAGTCCATCTGCTTGCTGGACATGCAGGTGAAAGGAATTATGACGGTTGGGTGGATGGTTCCACATAACACAAGATAAAACTTTGCTGATGTCTGGTTTTAGAAAATGAACGAGAGGTTTTAAAAATGCAGCTACATTAATCCTGTTTTAGTGAGTACATTAGAGCTTTAAAAAGCTCACATGTTGTAGAGTGTGTGTGTTTTTTGTTTGTTTTGTTTTTTTAAACCTGGATTGCCGTTTAAAGACACTAAGTGAGCATGCGATTTTTAACAAAGCAGCACTAATGAAAATGATTTGGACATTTCTGCAGTTAAAAAAAGACCTTTTATTGGCGAAGTCATACTTTTCCAATTTTCCATTGTACATCTGTATGTCTAGTGGAGTTCTGCTCGGTCTGTGGACCTGATGCTTGAAGATGTATTTAGATTCTTTTTTCCCTCAGTCTCTATAAGATTGTGTGTCATGTTTAGTGTATTGGGACTACAGTTGTTTCTGTATGCACCTCACACTGTTTCTATAAGCTGAAATGTAAATTTGTATCATGTCTTTTTTTCTCTCCAGGTGTTTTTACATGGTGTAGTGTTCTGTAGCCACTGTCAGCTCCAGGAAACTGCAAAACTCAGCAGCGGAGTCAACCAACAACAGCAACAGCTGTATGAGCCTCGATGCCTCCCTCTTCCCCTCCTTCGCCTCTTGACCACCGACAGACAAAGGGAGTGGTGGGATGCTGTCTACAGCCTTATTCACAAACGAGCTGCGTGAGTTTTTCGTGCTGTTTTTGTATTCTGGCTGTAAAAGCAAATTTGTGAATTCTGTGGCTCACAGGTTGAACATTGTCAAAACTGTGTACTGGCTCATTTTTAGTGAAAGTATTGTATTGTTTTTAATGTATATCTTCTTGTAGTCCTGGCATGTCAGCCAAGCTGCGGATGATTGTGCAGCATGGATTAAATACTCTCAGGGCCAGAGAAAAACATGGGCTCCAACCAGCGCTAGCCATCCACTGGGCTCAGTGTCTCAGCCAGACGGTACATAAACACACACACGCAAACACTCTTTCCACAAACTCAAAGAATGGCCAGCTAGACAATAGAAAAGAAGTGTTTGTCAAAGGTGCAGTGAAAATATACAAAGTATAGTGTTTTCTATACATAGACTCTACTTTGGCAGTCCGCTCAAGTATATTAATGACTGAAGTATATTTAGCCACCCGTTAGAGGTGTCACTCTGTGACCCGAAAGTGATCCGATCTGTGGCTTAAAATCCATGATATAGTCCGAACTGTGCCTTTTGTGATCCGTTACACCCCTACTTGTGCTGCTTAGACAAATACCACTTAAATAACCCTGCACGTGCTTGACCCTGCACAGACAAACACGTCTTTATACCTGCTCCTTTCTGTCACTTGCTCAACAACTACTAAATGTGATTAAGATATGAATGTGTCAATTTGTTTTATGGTAGAATTTGAAACAACTGAAGAAACCTCTGTGAAAAGTGTGTGAACATTTTTTTTGTGTTGTCTGCTCAGCATTAAGCTAATATGGCTGGCTCACCTTCTCCCTTTGATATAAATTTGTTGGTATGTTTAATAATCCAGGGTGATGGAGTGAACTCGTACTATGACCAGAAGGAGTACATTGGCCGCAGTGTCCACTACTGGAAGGCTGTCCTCCCACTGTTGGAAAGGATCAAAAACAGACGCAGTATACCCGAACCACTCGACCCCCTCTTCATACATTTTCCCTCCAAAGATATTCAGGTTAATAACGCGATCATGGTTTTCTTTTTATTACGTGGAGAAAAAAAAGTTGTGATGGGTAGATACTTTGTCCACTCCAGTGGCAGTCTAGTCATGAGTCCAACGATGTTGAGGCTTTTAGCTTTGCTTAATTTTTTAAACAAATTACTATCTTTGAACGTTCCTCTGTTTATAGTTTATATTTATTAGTTGCTTTTATTAGTTAGTCATTTATAAGTTAATTAAGTATAAGACTTTCGTAAATGGTAAATAGCAAGGTTTTGATTGCTACTTTGGCCACAATAGCAAAAATATATGCATATATGATGCTAGAAGTCATTTACAATGAAGAATTTGCCAAATTACACATTTTAGTTATGTTGACTTACAAGTTGTATGTCCATTTCCCTTTTCAGATTTCTTCTGTTAAGGGCTACGAACAGGAAGCCACAATAGCATATGCTTCTCTCCTTGACATTGAAGGCAGGACAGAGGAGGCCATTGCTACCCTGGAAACTATCAGTAACATGTCGTCCATCTGGCATTTGGCTCGGGTAAGTCTCACAATATAACAAGTTCATCTTTCACCAAATCTGCCTTGGTGCAGACATCCTGTAAGCTGCTGAGTTCAGAGAATGTGGTTCAAATACAAACAATTTAACTAACAAATTGATTGAAGTTCATCTGGATCTGTCCCACCAACATGATTGGTCAATGTACCAGATTGTATAGGTACACCATTAAGATGGAAGCTAGTTTGTCTGAAACTTGTACATCTTGTTTTATTTTCTGTTTTGTACTGTTTCCTTGGAAGATTTACCAGCGGCTGTCTGAGGAGGCCAGCAATGGGGTGGAGGAAACCCAAGACAGGTGTATTACTTACCTGAGAAAGTTCAGAATCCACCTGTCTAAGATTTATAATGCAAATGCAGATGAAATTGAAAAGGTAAGTGGTCCTCTTTTATACACTACTCACAAAAAGTTAGGGATATTTGGCTTTCGGGTGAATTTTATGGAAAACGTAAAAAGTTCACACTACA
>JAUMHL010000014.1:16584008-16655743 GCA_032362345.1 Sandelia bainsii
TTCAAAAGTTTAGGGAAGGTCACATTAAGTTCACCTGTAAAGGTTATAGTGCATTTTAGGTTCATCCTGAAATTTCCCCCAAAAGCCGAATATCCCTAACTTTTTGTGAGTAGTGTGTATATATATATATTTTCAAATATCAAAAACAAACTAGAAACTTAAATTTTTACATTGGTTATAGATTGACTTAGCATGGTAGACACAGGTTATCCTTTTGATTTTACTTGTGAGTCTTGAGTTCTACAGCTTTGTGACCATTTTCTACATTTTGTGTCTCAGCTGCCTGTTTCCATGGAGGAAGTTGTTGACCTCTTAAATGATGTGAACCAGCAGCTGGGGGAGAGCGGAGAGGCTATCGATGAAGAGGAGGAAGAGAGTCGAAGAGGACAATCTCACTCCAGCCCTGCTCATCCCACAGACACCAGTGCCGCCATTTCCCATATTAAGTTTTCCACTCCCTCTCCCAACAAAAGCATTGTCTCACCTTCCAAAAGACTGGTAGGTTCAGGTTGTTGGTTGTCATTCAGTTCACCATCTGAGATTTCTTTCTTTTATATGTTATGTGTTTCCTTGTAGTTTTACATAGATTTTGATTCACAACACAAATTGTTGATGTCAGAATCACTTTCCTTTTGTTTTCAGATTTCTCCCAAGACACCACCTCACTGGGTGGAGGATCAGAAAAGCCTCCTTCAGATGCTCTGTCAGCAAGTTGAAGCACTCAAGGTCAGGATTAAAGACTAAATATTCAACATCTTGTTAAATATGTACTTTCACACATTTTTGCATACATTACCTGTGAAGAAAATGAGTGCCAACTTTTAAAAGCACTTTAAGTTGATCAAGATAAGGAGACTAATTACTAAAATGTGAAAGTGTATGTAGAAAACATACTAATAAATGTCTGACCCTAATAATAGCCTGTTTTAAACATCTGTTTCTCCCTACATTGAGACCAAATGAAATAGAAATCCCAAGGAATTTGACAATTTATAGTTACTCAAATGACTGTCACAGTATTAACTGTTGGTATCCAAAACCATTGTGTGTTACTTTTATTGTGGGTTACAAGTTCTACATAGATGTCAGATGACGTAACTTCTCATTAGGCTCCTTGTTTTGCAGAATGAAGTTCATGATCTGAGACACAACTCTTCCGGGAATGGAGGCTCGCCTCGTCATAAGATGTACGGGGAGAGCTATGGGGCAGAGGGGCTACAGGAGCCTTTTACCCCAGTTCAGTCTTACCATGGGGCCCCCTTAACAGGTCAGCACACTACATAAAACTAAAGCATTTCTAAATGTTGCTACGTATTTTCTGTACAAGTATTGAACAGAAATTGTTCACAAAATTATCAATATCTTTATCTATGCCTGTCTTTTTTTTAAGTTGCCACCACAGGCCCCTCTGTGTACTACAACCAGTCTCCAGCTTATAACTCTCAATATCTCCTACGTACAGCAGCAAATGTAACCCCCACCAAGGTAATTATTATCATTCAACTTTGGTTTAATTAATAATCTTGTTCAGTGTATATTATATGAGTCACACTAGCTATTTTTTCCTCTCTTTTTACACAGGGCCCAATGTATAGTGTGAACCGTATGCCCCCTCAGCAGCATATGTATGCTTATCAGCAGCCCACTCACACACCTCCATTGCAAACAGCTCCAGCTTGCATTTATCCTCCTCAAGAACAAGTGTTTGGTGCCCCTTTGCGATTTGAATCACCAGCTACAAGCCTTCTTTCCCCATATAGTGAAGAATATTATGGCGGGAGTGTAACTCAGCAAACCACAAATCCTCCACTACCTGAACCTGGATACTTCACAAAGCCATCTGTAGTCCCTGTTCAGCCACCAAAGAGCATCGAGGGGAAGCCTGTGGACTTTGGGAAGCTCCCCTTCAGCCAACAGGCACCTGCTGAAGTCCCCAAAGTGCCTAGTTTTGGAACAGGGGCCGTCGCCCAGTCAACACCTTCAGCTGCTTTTAAATTCAATTCCAACTTTAAATCCAACGATGGAGATTTCACTTTCTCTGCTTCTCAGACCAAGCACAGTGAAAGTCTGCTTGGTCTTCTTACATCAGACCTTCCCACTAAAACGGATTCTGTCCAAGAGAAACCTCCAGCTCAGGAGCAGACTACCACCCAAACGGGCATCTTCACCTTTGGCACTAAAAGCCTTAGTAGCTTCTCTTTTGTTGATTCTGCACAAAGCACAGGCACTGGAAATCTGTTTGGAAAGACGGAGCAACCATTTAAATTTGCCGATGTTAACAAGCCAGTGTTTGGGGTAACTAATCCTGCAGCAGATGAAGAAAGGGCAGCAGAGAGCGACAATGACAGCACTCATGTTGAGGAGGATGAGGATGGTCCTCACTTTGAACCTATTGTACCTCTTCCTGATAAAGTAGATGTTAAAACAGGCGAGGAAGAGGAGGAGGAGATCTTTTGCAATAGGGCAAAGTTGTATCGATTTGACACAGAGACAAAAGAATGGAAGGAGAGGGGCATTGGCAATGTTAAAATACTAAAGCACAGCACTAAAGGGAAGGTTCGTCTCCTAATGAGAAGGGAGCAGGTCCTTAAAATCTGTGCTAACCACTATATCACAGCTGATATGCTGTTGAGACCGAATGCTGGTTCTGACAAATCCTGGGTCTGGAATGCCATTGATTATGCAGATGAAGAACCTAAGCCTGAACAGTTGGCTATCCGTTTCAAAACAGTGAATGAGGCATCACTTTTCAGAGCAAAGTTTGAGGAAGCACAGAAAATTGTGCTCAAATCACCAGAGAAGCCTGAGCAACAGAAGAAGAAAGAGGAAAGCTTAAAAAATTCTGAATCACTGGCAGCCCAGTTTGCACTTAAAGAAGGGGAATGGGACTGCAATGTGTGCTGTGTAAGAAATAAACCCACAGATATGCGTTGTGTTGCCTGTCAAAGTGCCAATCCCAATTCTTCATCAAAATCAGACTTTCAGGCTGCTGGTGAAACCAAACCTAGTCCCTTTACTTTCAAATTTGGGACTGACTCATCAAAGCCCAGTAGTTCTGGCTCTACATTTACTGGTTTTGGTGCTTTTGGAGCTTCCATGCCCACTTCATTTACCTTTGGCACTAGCACCTCAAAACCTGCTGACACTGTAAGCAGTGCATTTGATACTGGTTTTGGGGCTGAATTTGGAAAGAAGCCAGGACAGTGGGATTGTGACGCATGTTCTACAAAAAATGAGGCCTCTGCAGACATTTGTATTTCTTGTAAAGCTCTTAAAGCTAAAACAACTGCCACAGCACAAACTCCATCTGCTGTAGATCCGTCAGCAGCACTACCTTCTATATGTGCTGTTGACTCTGGGTTTGGCATTCAGTTTAGCAAGAAGCCTGGGCAGTGGGACTGTAATATATGTGAAGTAAGAAATGAGGCCTCTAATGACAGATGTGTTGCCTGTAAAAGCCCAAACCCTGTCACTACATCAACAGAGGCTCCAGCAGCATTAAATCCGCCAGCAGTGTCAGGATTTGGGGCTGGTTTTGCAAAAGAGGATTCGCAGTGGGACTGCCCTGCATGCTTGGTCAGAAATGATGCATCAGCTTCTGAATGTGTTTCCTGCCACGCCCCACAAGAGACCCCCTCTTTAGAAGCCATGTTTGCCAAGAAGGATGGAGAATGGGATTGTGATATTTGTCTTGTGAGAAACAAAGCCTCAGCTAATAAGTGTGTGGCTTGTCAGACACCAAATCCCAATGCTAAAAGCACGACCAGCACTGCTCCCTCAGCCTCCACCTTCAGCTTTAACTTTGGAACCAAGAGTTCAACAAGTCAGCCTGCTGCCGGAGCTGGATTTACAGTGCCTTTTGGCAGCACTTTCCAGTTTGGTCAAAACAAAGATAAAAGCTCAACTGCTCCTTCGACTGGATCCAGCTCCACAAGTGCTTCAGGTTTCTCTTTCTCAATGCCTATTCCAGCTGGTGGCTTCAAGTTTGGCATTCAGGATGGTGCAGAAGAAACCCCCTCAACAGATAATCCAACACCTCCTCCAGGGTCAGCGTCCAGTTTTCTGAAAAGCATAGCTGACAAACACAGTGAAAATGAAAAGGTGTCTAAACCCTCAGTGGGCCAAACAGAGCCAGATCAAAATCCACTAATAGCTGGAAAGACTAATACATTTACTTTTGCAGACTTGGCACAGTCCTCTGGAGAATTCCAGTTTGGGAAGAAAGACCCCAATTTCAAAGGATTCTGTGGGGCTGGAGAGCAGTTGTTCTCATCATTCCAGGCATCCCCCACAAAGACAGATGCTGCAAATGAACTGGAGGATGATGACATGTATAAAACAGAGGAAAATGATGATATCCAGTTTGAACCAGTGGTTCAGATGCCTGAGAAAGTGGACCTGGTGACAGGGGAGGAGGATGAACAGGTTCTTTACTCTCAACGTGTCAAACTGTTCAGATTTGACTCCACCACCGGTCAGTGGAAAGAGCGTGGTGTAGGACTCCTGAAATTTCTGAAGAACAATACAAATGGCAGGTTAAGGGTGCTCATGAGAAGAGAGCAGGTACTGAAGGTGTGTGCCAACCACTGGATCACGACCACTATGAATCTTAAACCCCTGGCAGGCTCAGATAAAGCATGGATCTGGATGGCCAATGACTTCTCAGATGGAGATGCTAAGCTCGAACAGTTGGCTGCTAAGTTTAAAAGTCCTGAGCTTGCTGAGGAGTTTAAGGAGAAGTTTGAGGAGTGTCAGAGACTTCTTTTGGACATCCCACTACAAACGCCCCACAAGCTTGTTGACACAGGCAGAACAGCACATCTTATTCAGAAAGCAGAGGAAATGAAGTCTGGTTTAAAAGACCTGAAATTCTTTTTGACAGATGAAAAAACAAAGATCAAAGATGACGACAACCAGGGTGATATTACAACATCCAGCAATGTCTCAAGCCTTGTAATCAAGGCTCACAGTGAAACCACAGGCCCCACTTTAGAATGGGACAACTATGACCTACGAGAAGAGGCTTTAGATGACACAGCTGACTCTTCAGTCTATGCCTCTCCAATTGCCAGCAGCCCCCTGAGGAAGAACCTTTTCCGCTTTGGAGAATCTACTGGTGGGTTCTGCTTCAGCTTCCAACCGGGCATCAGCCCCTCCAAGTCTCCTGCTAAGCTTAACCAGAGCAGAGCATCTGTGGGTACTGATGATGAGCAGGATGTAACCCAGGATGAAGAGAGGGATGGCCAGTACTTTGAACCTGTGGTTCCTTTGCCTGATCTGGTGGAGATTTCTACCGGAGAGGAAAATGAACAGGTGGTCTTCAGTCACAGAGCCAAACTGTATCGGTACGATAAGGAACTGGGTCAGTGGAAAGAGCGGGGTATTGGAGACCTCAAGATCTTGCAGAATTATGACACCAAACGAGTAAGGTTGATAATGAGAAGAGACCAGGTACTTAAAATCTGTGCCAATCACTGGATCACTACAGCCATGAAGCTGGAACCTATGAAAGGTGCTGAGAAGGCCTGGGTCTGGAGTGCCATGGACTTTGCTGAAGTAGGAGATGGTAATATTGAGCAGTTGGCTGTGAGATTCAAGCTGCAGGACACTGCAAACACATTCAAACAGGTCTTTGAGGAGGCTAAGGTTGCACAAGAAAAAGGGGATCTTATGACTCCAGTGGCATCCCGAGTTGCCACACCTCAAGACAGTGGACCTGCAGGATCTGCAAAGACTGCTACAGCTGTATGTGGGAAGGCAGCCATCGCTGTTTTGGAAGAGACCACAAAGGAATGTACAAAGCTGTCACCTGACAGTAATCCATGCACACCTGGGTCTCCGAGTCCAGCCAACCCCTCTAAGGCAGTGGTTTCTCCCCCAAAGTTTGTCTTTGGTACTGATAGCCTTCAGAAGATTTTTGGAAGTCCTACATCTAACTCTATATCTGAAACTGTATCCAGTTCTAAAGCCAAAGATTCTGGACATCATGCCAAGGCTCCACTTGCACCTGCATTCAAAATCCCAGAGAAAGGTAAAGAAACATTCTCTTAACATATGTAAAATATTTAGAATATTTTACTTAATGTGTTTTTGAATGAGTATTATGACTGTTGTGTTCATTGTTTACTTTGTTGTGTTTCATCTGCATCTCATTGCTCCATCATCTTAGTTGATCCAGCCAACATTTTTTTACTAGGACAGAAATGGTGTTAAAATCCTATCAAAGTGCCAAAGTGGCCAGTTTATATACTGTACAGTTTAATTTTATGCAAGGTGCATCTGTGTCTTCAGTAAAATGTATACAGGAAATTCTGACGAATAAGTTTTCATTGCATGTGCTAGTAGCATTAATTACAACACATTTTTATATAAATCAGTCAACACACATAATACATAAATTTTCTTTTAAACACATTGGTGTTGTTTTCTGGTTGTGATACCAACCTCACAATTAGTTTTTCTTCGCCCAACAACCCATTATCCCTTAGGGCTGGATTTTAGGCTTTTCAAAGATAACCCAATGGCTTTTTGGACGAGCACATCAACCACCCAATTTGAAACCCCAGGTACTCTAATCACCGCAGTGTGTGTTAACACTTCTCAGCTGTCACCTGGCTGGCCCTACTACTAGAAAGAAATAACCTGGATGCACGGAGTGGAAACAGTCAAGCTAATGTGTTGCATGTCCAGTGTGTGGAGGTGCAGTTTTTATTATACAAGAAAATGTAGTAATTAATGATACTTATGTTAAGGTTATAAGATTTAAGTGTAGGTCATGGTAGAGTTGTGCATAATACAGTTAAACACTTCAATTAAATATTAAACTTAAACCTGGAAAATAAATAAATCCATATGAATTTTAGATAAGTAAATTTGAATCAAGAAATGAGTACTTTGAGCTTGTCTGATTGGTAATTCAGTGTATATTATTTATCATTAATTTATCAGGAGGCACATCAGTAAAAGTTAATGTCTTGTGAAAGATGAGCTGACACGACTCCACACAGTGTTCCAGAGAGTGTGTGGCAGGAATGCACTGTGAAAACGTCACACACTCCATTTTTAGTCCGGGATGTGTAGCAACAGCCTGAGGTGCAGTTCCCTGTTAAGTCTAGCTAGCTTCTAGCTTCTGCCAGCGATGTGCAATTCAAGTTAAAGCTGAGGTATTTTGCAGTATCATGTGTCCAACAAGTGGTGTAGTCTGTCAAATGAAGCAGAACAACGTGGAGACATGCATACAGAAATGTTCTCTTTATAAAACTTGTCTCATATTTGCAAATCAAATGCATGCTATTTTTCTTGTGCATGACTTTGTGTGTGTAACTAACATCCAGGGTTAAACAGGGAATAAAGCAGATTAAATTCTGTTTTACTCTAAGAAAGCTCCCAATCTAACTGTATTGTTTTACTTCTATGGTGTCTGTTATAGCACCTCTGCAGGCAGAAGGAGGTGGTGCAGGGTCGGATGAGGATTCAGAGGTGACGCTCGTGTACATCAGGGAACCCACTGCTGAACAGGCTGCTTTAGCCAGGAAACTCCTCCTGCCTCTCACCTTTTTCTGCTACCAGAATGAACCAGGCTACACCAGCGACGATCAAACTGATGGTGAGACCACAACATGCAAGTGTATATATAAGTGTGACTTTATGAAATTGCTTATTATTGCAACATTCCTTTTTGCATTTTCCACATTGTGTAGCCACAATGTGACCACACCTTTAGTTCTCTTACAAGGGTGGAAAAACTCAGCAGTGTTTTTATCACTGTCCTGTTTAAATGAAGAAAGCACACATTACTTACTGCCTGCATGATTACGGTATGTACATTCAACATAATCATCTTGAAATTACAATAAATGGTAAATGTGTGTAAATGAAGGAGAGGAGAAATTATTTTGAAATGACAGAAAGCAACAATTATGTTCTCCTGCATTTGAAGTTTGATGATGTAGGCTCTCACCACAGCAACAGAATTGTATTAACCAATGAACTAGACAGAACATTCAAATAGCTGGATTATGTTCATGGCGTTGACTAAGGTCTGTGGAGATGGTGGGATCAACACACATCTTCCTTCATAGCAAACAAGAATGTATTAAGTAAAATGTTTTTGTTGTTTAGACGAGGACTATGAGTCAGCAGTGAAGGCTTTGAATGGAAAACTCTACGACGATCGTCCTAAGAAGGAGGCTGCTGCGTGTGGTGATGGTATGTATGTCATGTCATGTCCTGTCCTGTATCACAGTGACACTCATATGTCCAGCAACTTACCCTCACTTACTCATCAGGTGCCCTTGTTTTAAACTGATTGACATTTTATGGCTGTGATGGACAACAATAATTAAATCTTTATGTACAATATCCACTACATTAACCGGAAAAGAAAAAAGTCTTTAAGTAATGTAGTAATGTTGACCTAGTGCCATTCTCAAACACTGTTGTGTACTGATTATAGAGTCAGACTGCCAGGTGGTGTGGGAGAAGAAGCCGACACCAGAGGAAGAGGAAAAGGCCAAAAGCCTCCAGCTTCCTCCTACCTTTTTCTGTGGTTTAAGCACTACAGACAGTGATCCAGACCATGACAAGCCTGAAGACTTTGAGACAGAAGTCCGCAAGGCACAGCAAGACTTGGTAACAGAAACACAACACTTAAAATATTTACCAAATGTGTACAGATAATAATTCAAATAAATAAGCATGCAAGCAGGCAGTTTCTAAATATAATAGATTTCACAGTATTCATGACTATGGTCAGTGGGCAAATCTTTCCTAACAAACAGTTCCACTCAGCAATGTGACCACATCACACACTTAGTAATTCATGCAGATTATATTAGCTCCATTAGTTTATAGGGAAGGCCAAGTAAGATGTTGCAAAATGAGAACATAATGATTTGCTGAAGTTTGAAGGATCACTCTCTTTAACAGGAAATGATAACTTTTTGCTAAAGTAAGCGAAAATGCTAAAGTCATTTTGTTTGCATTTAAATTTGTTTTGTTTTCAGTAACGTAGAATCCAGAGCGCATCAGTAGTGTTGTTGCCATTTGCAGCTTAATATTCAATAAGCAGATTCCTTGATGTAGAACATATAAGGATATGTAATGGGCACATTTGTTATTTTACATTGGTACCAGGACGCCCAGTTAAAGAAAGCTGAAAAGGCTTCCAGCAGCACTGCTTTAGCCTCAGAAGAGCCACGGCCGGGCCCATCATCCAGCAGCATGTCTTCACAGGAGGAGCAGACGTCAGAGCAGCCTACAGAGGTTCAGAGTGAGGTTCAGAGTGAAGCTCCGAGCAGAGGCTCTCCTATTGACCTGTCAACTAAGAAGAGCCCAGAGTCCACCACTGAGACCGCAGCTACTACTTCTACAACAACCACAACTAGTCGAGGTATGGACCACTTCCTGTTCATTACTACACATGTGAAGCCTTCGACCAGTCTCTCTGTGTGTGTGTGTCTGCCTGCACTGGTACGTTAAATTTCAGAAAGAGCTTCTTTTAGTTGCATCACTAGTTTACTGGTGTTATTTTCTGTTCACCTGCTCATCAGAGTAGGCTTTCCTGAATCTATAATAATGGATAATTTTCACCTTTAACGTTTTGCTTTTTCACGTTCTTTATATTCTCACATTTTTCTTAAGACCTTTTCAGCACACTGGCCACTCTGGAGCTGCTAAACTGTTTTACATTGGGGGGGTTTTAAGCAATTTTTGGAATATAAAAAAAAACAAAACGTTTTTGTTTTTATTGTCACATTTACATAACTGATGAAAGTGGAAAAGGAATCTTAACTTATGTTTATTGCAGGGCTTTTTCTTTTGCTGCTGTTGGGATCCTCCTTGCAAAAATGAAAGGTATTAAAAACTGAGTTCAGTTTACTTCTTAATGACAGTTTTGTTCCTCCAACCACAGACTCCTCCATCTTCGGCTTTAACTCATTTGGAGGCTTTTCTTTTGCTGACTTGGCCAAAAACACAGACGGATTTGCCTTTGGAACGAAAGGTTTGCTCCACCTTTTATTAAATTTTTAAGTTGATGTTTTTGACAACAGACTGTCTAGTATGACATCACAATAAAGTCATATTTCACTACATGTTTACTGTTTTGTCCTCTATGTAGACTCAAATTTCTCGTGGGCAAATGCTGGAGCAACAGTGTTTGGGCCTGCTGTGACAGCACCAAAAAACAATGGTGATGAAGAGGGCAGTGATGAAGAGGAGGCTTCTAATAACGTGGACATTCACTTTGAGCCAATCGTGTCACTGCCAGAGGTATCTTACTCACACACAGTTACAGTTCACATTAATATATCTGAGAAACATTGTGATTTGTAGTTCTGTCATTCTACATGCTTGATCAGATTAGGTTTTAGAATCAGGTCATCTACAGGTGATCTGCTTTATTGTGTGTCGCTCAGGTGGAGACAAAGTCTGGAGAGGAGGATGAGGAAATCCTGTTTAAGGAGCGCGCCAAGCTGTACCGATGGGACCGGGATGCTAGCCAGTGGAAGGAACGCGGCATCGGTGACATTAAAATCCTTTTCCACCCAACCAAACGCTTCTACCGAATCCTGATGAGAAGAGAGCAGGTGCTGAGAGTTTGTGCCAATCACACCATCGCACAGTCGATGGAGCTCAAACCTATGAACGCCTCAGCTAACGCACTGATCTGGACCGCCACAGACTACGCCGGTACGCACACAGTGTCCATATGAAGCCCGTTCATAAGCATTACCTTGTACTCTGTCTCTTGACTTTTCCTCTGTTTTTCCAGACGGCGACGGTGTAGTGGAGCAGCTGGCGGCCAAGTTCAAAACTCCAGAGATTGCTGAATCCTTCAAGAAGACCTTCTGCGAGTGTCAGAGCCGAATAGGCCAAGATGACTGTGTCTCCTCACCACAGATGTCCAGAGTTCAAGAGCACTCGAGAGACACTAATCCACAGGTGTTCCTCAAAGTGTCGGCAGACGGCCAACCGCTGGGAACAATCACCATGGAGCTTTTCTCCCATATTGTCCCGAAGACAGCAGAAAACTTTAGGGCTCTCTGTACCGATGAGAAAGGCTTTGGTCTGCGGGACTCCGTCTTCCACAGGGTCATACCCGACTTCATGTGTCAGGTGAGGAGATCGTCAGGATTATTTAACAGTTTTAACTTGTGCACAGCTACATTTCTTTATCTTTGCTCAGGGCTGATAAAACTCTCCTCTCATGGAGTGATGCTTGTTCAGTCAAGAAATTCCAACAGATATTTCAGTTTATTCATTTGTGTAATAAAGAGAACAACCAAAATCCTGTTGACTGCTACAGTAACAGACGGTGCATTTTAGGGAACGCTGCCCACTGGAGGACAAGGAACAGCCTGTTTGTCTGTTGCCTGTTGTTTTTTGTTGTTTATAAAAATGTTTCCACAGTCAACAGGATGTTCCAGTTTAAAATAAAAAGTGACAGCTCTGTTACATAGTAAATATTGCAGGTTCACATGCGTTTGTTAAAATGTAATTTTCTGACTAGTAAAATGCAACAGTTTAATACTGCACTGTCAGATGGTCAAATCGTTGTTGTGTCACACATAGATCTCTGTAACATATCTAACAAGTTCTCCTCTTTAAAAAAAAAAAAAAAAAATTTTTTAGGGGGGTGACATCACCAACAGTGACGGTACAGGAGGCAAGTCCATCTACGGCAACAAATTTGAGGATGAGAACTTTGATGTTCGGCACACAGGCCCTGGTATTCTCTCTATGGCCAATCGTGGGCGTGACACCAACAACTCACAGTTCTTCATCACCCTAAAGAAAGCTGAACACCTGGACTTCAAACACGTGGCTTTTGGCTGGGTTCGGGATGGCATGGATGTGGTACAGCAGATGGGAGAGCTGGGCACAAAGGGGGGCCCGCCCACAAAGAAGCTCGTCATTACTGACTGTGGACAACTGTAGCTTTTGTAATGTTCAGAACAAGATCTGGGTGATACATTTAAGGTCAAAGAGACTTTTGGATATCGATGAGTTCCCTGTGCAGCAATACCCTCCTGCTGAAACACAACCCATTGTCATTAGACGTCTGAGAATTAAACAGTGATCACAGGGATACTGGTCAAGACCCCTCATCTCAGAAACTTGATTCCAGTAGCCAGGGATTAAATGATTTGGTTGTCCTAATATAGTCACAAATGGGAAACATGGTGTATGTGGGAGGATGGATTTGGAGCAAACCTAGTTCACTGTTGCTCTGTTGCACTTGCATCTGTTTCACTGTCTGTCACTAAATTCTTGTTTATTTTGTGTATAATTGTATATGGACTCTTTTAAATGTCATTGTGTCCTTTTGTCTTGCATATGCTCTGTTTGAACGTACTGATCCTCATCATAAGCTCCATTTGGGTATTTTTTTTCCCTTTTTGAAGAAGTCTTAACTATATTTTTTTTTTTTCCTTTATGTACATTATTTTGACAATGTGCAGATAATTGGACATCATACTTGGCCACACAAATTTCAGTCATCTCACTGTGTTGCCTTGTGGACGCAGGATGGCCGGAGGATAACATGACACCTGGTTTGGATTTTATAAAAGGTGATGCATTGTAATTGATCACAATAAAAATTTAAAAGGTGCTTACTGTACCAAAATATGATGCTGATAAAGGGGAAATAAAGTAGCTTTACACAAATAATTGTCGAAAAGTTTAAATTATTTCTTTGTCTTGGTGCAGATTTTATGCACTGAACAATCACAGCAGATACTGATTTTACTTTAGGTTGAGAGACTGATGCTGAAGCTTGTTTCAGTTCGTTGCATCAAACAAACAATGACTGACGACGTGTTAAACACTACCAGTGTAAGGTTTTCAGCGGGGCTCGGCCCTTTAGTGTAAGACATTTCATTGAGTAAAATGGTGAGACACTAGACAAACGCAACCTTGAATATTTTAACCTGATAAGTAATCTTAAAAATTAACGGCAGCATTAAACTAATGAAATCAAAATGAACAGTTACAGTGGGTCTTAATTACATTAACAAAGTACATTATTGAGTGGCACCAAGAAGAGTTGAAGCTTTTTGGACAGTATCTTATTTTACCATCACATTGCACATACACGTTTATTGAGATTTACTAACACAGGCTTCCTGGACTTTAATTAAACATGACAGTGAAACCCAACATCAGCCAGGTGTTGCCGTTTCACGAGCCACCAGATGTCATCATACGTGCTGTGTTTGGAGCTTTTTGTTTTGACACTGACAGAAAACCCCCGAGTCTAGGGACCCAAGAATTCCTGGACTCGCATATTTCTAAAATCCTGGCTGTGGCCCCATCAGATTCTCTGATGTATAAAATCGTGAGGTGCATTTCAAATTTGATGAGACCAGGTGGACCAATTTTTATTTTTTGTAATAAGTGCTGGGTAGAAACTGACGTCTCTTCAGAATTACGTAACATAAAAAAACGTTAAATTCTGGAAAAATATAGATATGAGAAACTCAAATATCAGAGACCAAGCTACGAAGCACTTGTTTGTGACTTAAGCAAAAAAGAAATACGGACCACTTCATTTGACATATATTTAATATTCATATATATATGTATATGTATATATATACACATCTAAATAAATTCTGGGTTACAGGAACATTTTATTTTAAAAGTGTAGTTCAGGTCACCAGATGCAGTAGTATTTAAGTTTTTCATATAGTGGGTTTTGTGATATATCAACAGATTTATGAACAGAATCTGTGTAATTTAAATATAAATAGCCGCCGTGTAAAGAGAAATACTTTATTACTTTCAAGAATTTGTGTGGAAAGGAGCAAGTAAAAGTAAAATAGAGGCTGGACAGAACTGAACAGGCTCGTTCATTTTAAGGTGAAATCAAGTAAATGAGCTACTGATCTCAGTCTAATCAGGTGTTTGCCCTTTGACGACTGAAAACACCCACTGACACACAACTGATTAGGGTGTGTGCTTTAAATGTTAAAAACAGAGCAGCAGCAGGTTTCTGCCCTGTGTCATTTATGGTAAGATGGTTAAAGGCTGTCCACAGTTGCCATAGTAACGCTACTAGAAAGGTGCACCGTGACTAGAAATGAGTTTCCAGCCATTTTGCTCTTTAATCATTGTTTTAGTGAGATCTATTGCTGCAGCTGAAATGCACAGACACCATCTACAAATTAATGTATTCATACTGTACTTATCCTATATAGTAACTGAACAAATAAGATCAAAATCAACTACAGCTGCTTTTCTGCTAAAGGACCATTCTGGTGTTTTCCCAAAAAAGGTTATTCAGTGGCAACTGGACTTGTTTTAGTTCCTTGAAGACGTTTCACCCTCCATTCCAGAGGGCTTTCTCAATTTCTCAGAATTGAATGGAGGGTGTGAATGACTGACCTTTTTTGGGATAACCATGACCTGGATTACAGAATCTTTACAGACATTCTGGTGCTTTGTTTTTTTTCATGATTTAGCTAATAAAGCTGCAGATACTTCTCATTACAGCCACAATTACTGCTCAGTGTATTTATTCAGACTTCAGAAAAGGTTTCTCTGACTTTTCCAGCAGGTGAAGTCAGAAAAGCAGAAGCATCATTAAAAAATGCAACTTTGGCACATAACAGATGATAATAATGTTTATTGGAGACAATGTGCAGTGCAGTCAAACTGACATTAAATAGTTATTTTCTGCTCATCAAACACAAGTATAAATAACATCATCTTTAACTGCTGAAAAAGTAAAACGCTGAAAGAAAAAACTGACAATGCTCAAACAAACAATCAAAACCAAAATGTGAACGAGGTCATAGTGCTCTTGAATTTCTTAACAAAACTATAACTGAGCACAGCTCCAGGAGAATATCAGTGGGTTTACATACAAATCACTTCCACTAACATTTTTACACAAGCACCTTTTTGTCACCTTCCAGCTTCCAACTTCCAGAAAGTTCAAACTTGCTTGAAATCTTAATACTTGAAGTACGAATAACTTTTTTTATTTATTTTAGAGCTGCTACAAACAGACAATGTACAGAAAAATAAAGACTTTATGTAATTTTTCATGGCAAAACACTGTCTCTCAAATGTTAAGATTTCCTGACTATATTAACACTTTTTGTCAGACAGAAAAAAGCATTTAAAGACATCAACTTGGAAACTAGGATGGACTCAAGAGGAAGGTCACATCTGTTTCCCTGTGATGAAACTAACAACAATGCTGGGGCTCAGAGGTCCCTCATGGAGCTAGGCGGTCTCCATCTCCTCCTCTTCCTCAGCGGACTGGTAGTGTCGGTATTCTGGCTTCAGTTCCCAGGTGCTTTTGTGAGCTCCCTTGCTGTTATATGTCCCAATTTCTCTCATGATTTCTTTCAGGTAAGTCTGCTCCGGACAGAGAAGAAACAGGGTGAAATTTAGGCTGCGGTGTGTGACGAGCTTATTTGACAATGTGATAGTATTTAGATCCATGTGCAGCATGTTGTTGTGTACGGTTTTCTTTAGCACACACTAATTGCATCTATGTAAAAACCAACGGCGAAAGAGAAAATTGAGAGTTAAGAGAGAGTTAAAAAAGAAGAATGATACCACTTTACAGCAGTTAAAACGCGTAAAACTGTCCAAACAATCAACCTGACACATCATGTAAAATCATTTCCCTGCTTCACGTTCGGACCTGGCTGGACCTTTCATTTCTGCAGTGACAGTACCAGCTAGCCTCTATCCTCAAAACAAACCTCACTTCTAATACAGAGTGGGAGCTGTGGATGACAGCCGGTCATTATGAGAGCAGCAGACCATTTAGCTGTTGGTGACAGATCATAACCTCCAATAACCACTAGGTGTCCCTGTTGAGCTTATAGAGACATATCCGCTCTACCTAATGAATAACGGTGTGATACATATCAAGACTTTTCATAATGGTTACTTTAGTTCGGTTAATTCGAGTGTTAACCAAGTGCTTTAGGAGAGAAATGATGGTGTGGAGTGTATTGCAGCGTTTGACTCCTACTCAGCCAATGGTTATGCAATCAGATGCAATCAGAGGGAGAGAAGGACCTCAAGGTCTCATCAGCACCTACACATTGCTGTTCTCTGCAAGCTGGAACGAATCCGCTGCACTGTATCAATTCATCTCATGTTTGTGTGTGTGTGTGTGTGTGTGCGTGCGCAAAATTTCAGCCACAACAGATAGTGTGAAAAGGCATGAACGTCATGCTGTGGGCGATTTGTTCAAATGTAACAAAGCAAGGTGGATAGTGGGCAGGTGTATTGTTTTTTTGTTTTTTTTTGTCTTTCAAGTTATATTGTGTGTGTGTGTGTGTTGGTGCTGCTCACCACAGGTTGTTTGGTGATGTCCACCAGGTCTTTAATGTTGTAATACTGGTGCTTCTCAAAGGCAGAGAAGAGCATGTCTAACACAACCTGCCGCTCAGCCCTCACCATCTTCCCCTCTGTCTTCTTCTTCTTCTCATACTCCACCTTAGAATAAGCATATTGTGCGTTTATGCCTGTGATTAAGATCAAATGTGAAGCGATGGCTTCAGTGCTCATTCCTAATCATAATAATTATGTTTATTAGTACTTTTTAAAAATGTCCCTAACTGTATTTAATTGAGCTGAGCATATTTGAGTATTATAACAATTTCATATTGTGCTTCTATAAAGTTGGTGAAAAAAAAAAATAAATAAAAAGACATAAAAGTCGATACCCTGACTTTTGGTCCCTGGTGTTGCTCCAAAATACTGAATCCTACATTTAAAATTAAAAGTCCCCAAACCCAGTCAGAGATAACTCTGATAATATCACTACAGCATTACGAAGGTTGTTTTCAGACAATTGCTCATTTGTTCTGATCTGGATCAGTGGAAAAAGAAAAAAGAACCATTAGTTAGATGTGTTTGGGTCCAAATCTGAAGAAGACAACATATTTTTTTGCTCGTCTAAGTGAGACCCTGATGCGTTCTCCTGTTAGCTGTTAGCAACTGTTGACTCTGCCCCTTCATATTATGTAATGTCCAGTGGGCTACAGGAACACAGAACATCTTACAGTCAGATCACATCAAGGTCAGATCACGTTCCCACCACAAATAAACTGCTTCAGAATTCATCTGTGACCCGACTCTTAAAAGGTGAAAGTGTGGTTTTAGTGTTTCTGAACTAAACAACGCTTTGAAAATGAACCTAACCTTCATTTCTAAACACAGAAAATCTGTTTTCATAGGCTGACCAGTCTCTAAGACAAAGAAACAGAACTTGAATAAAACAGATGAAGTCTCTAAAAAAAAAAAAAAAAGATTTTATAAGCAAAATGTGCAGCTCAACCTGCAGCTAACTTCATTACCTCAGTCCCACAACTGATATATATTTTTGTAGCAATATCACTTAATCCAATGGTTGATTCGATTAGTTTTGTGTCAAACTGCAGCTTTTAGTTCTCACGTTGAAATCGTGGTTGGCCACAGGCTTGAAGACCGTAGTGACGGCTTTCTCCAGCTGCTGTGACAAACGCTGAGGCTTGGTGGACTCTTTAATCTGCAGCCTGACACACAAAGAGAGAGACAAAGAGTTTGCGTTTGTGTTGATGATCTGCGCTGACAGATGTGCCCGCTGGCACAAAGCAACTGTCAGGACCTGGAAGTTCAACTGTCCAAATACGTAACAGCAGCTGTTCAGAGATATTGTGCTCTCTATTTATTGTTGACTTTCATTCATCTTGACTGGTCAAGAACTGGACACGTTGTATTTATGTAAACAGCAAAGTTTTACATAAATAAAAAGAATGCAGAAAAATCGTTAAATAGGAAGCACTGCAGCTGCCTGTTGTCCCGTTATAATTACTGTATACACTCACATGATGCATCAACTATTCAGTTACAGATGCATCAGATTATTGTCTACATAACTCCTCACTCCATACTGTATGTTTAACAAAAATTCAAAACTGAAACAACAACAGAGAAATGCAAAATACCTACCTCTCTTAACTTAAAGGGTGACTTCACTGATTTTCAACTTGCTTCCTATGGTTTAGTGCCTGTATGAGTGGCATAAAACTTTCCTCTCCCTTTCCTGTATTATAATATCTCTGTGCTTCCTCATGATATCACGGGGAGGAGTTCAGATGATGTCACCTTGCCATCTTAAAAAGATTTTTTCAGCTTGAAGCAGAGGTGTTTAATATAGGGAAGTGTAAAAGCATGAATACACATGTACTAACCAAACTGGATCCACGAGGAAGCAAACTTAAAATTTGTGAAGTAGCTGCTGCGGTGCCCCCGTCAACACATCACAACTTCTCTACTCCTGCTGGAACTAACTCACTTTTCAAATTCAACAGCATAGTTTCAGAAAACAAGTGCTGCTCTGACTGTTTCATGCACCTGGGCAAACAACTATATGTTTGTTATTCCCCAAAGGCACAAAGACATTTTTTTCCACCATAAAATCACTTTGTCTACAGAAGAAAACTGTGGTGAAGCTTCCACCAAAACTGTTCTTGAATTTTGTCCACACACACACACACACACAGATGCCACCATGACAACATCATGTCCCACATATCCTGTAGCCTGCCATGATGGAGGAACATTTGTCAGCTGCCATCCAAATGGGAGATTATAAAACTGGAGTGAAAAGCGAAGACTTTCTTTATTGAGTTGAAAGTGATGAATGCTAAAACATAGCTTAACAAATTGAAGTTTAAGTGTTTGGTATTATACAGTAGACAAATGTTACCACTGTGCAAAAGCACAGAAACCCGTCATCGTTTTGGGGGAAGAGGACATACGTCTCTGTGGGGGCCTTTCCTTTAATGTGTGATGTGTCTTACTGGTTTGATGCCTGACACAGAGATGGTCTCACACACTAAAGCAAACAGTGTTGTGTGTTTGCCTTGGGTTCTATTGTAGCGACGCATCTGCCACAGAAATGCCGTGATGCCGTTGCTATAGCAATACCATCCAATACCTCTGGCTGGAATAGCAGATTCCAACGAAGAGGAGACAGAAACACGATAAAAACGCCAGAGTGGACTCGAGTGTTTAGTGTGCACACATCAACAGTTGCTGTGATGCCCCTGTCAACATGTCGCGACTCCTCTACTCCTGCTCGAACTAATGCACAACACTTGAACAGATTTTGTGCTGTGCAGGGGTCGGAGAAGCAAATTCAACAGCCCAGTTTCAGAAAACAAATGCTGCCCTGACTGTTTTATGCACTTGTGTGAACATTTGTTTGTTATCCCCCAGATGAATAATTCATGAGTAGTCTGATGATTTAATGTAGTGAAATGTTATGAATGTTATAGGCGGCGTGTTATTTTTGTCAAGTGCATCTCGAAAATATCATATTTAGACTCCTACACTGTGTTTGACTTAAGAGGGGTACTCTGAAGTGTAAATTCTTTACTATAAGGCAGGAATGTGGTCATATTTCAATGTTTAAACAATTTCCCCACAGTTCTACGCTTATATTTCTCCTAAATGTAAATGGTTTGGTTTCTAAACAGTCATTCACTGCATTTTAATTTACAATTTATCAATTCATTTAAGTAAATAACACTTGATTTCATGTTAACGCCACTCAGTCTGCGATTGTAGAGTTTGAGTTCACTCACTTCTTCAGGTTCATGTAGCTGTCATTGACGACTGGTCTGCATTCAGCCCTGTGCACCACCATCCCCTCCAGACTGATATCATCTACAACAAAGACAGTGACTCAGCTGCTCAATCATGATTCAGACGCACACACTGACTTTCACTTAAAAAAAAAAATACTGAATGACATTTGAATGTTGTAAAACTTATTTAAATAACATGTAAAGGGAAGAACTTGTGTCCTAGCTGTTTTATGATACCTTAAGTTATGTAACGTTGTTTTCTCTGGTTTGTCTTATCAAAAATGCTCTTTTGAAGTTGTGAGGACCAGCTACAATGTCCTCACAAGAATACCTAACTATGGACCAGCTGAGCAGCCAATTGTCCAATCATTTCTGAGCCCCAAAAACTGGGGTGCTATAAATAAAAACAGCTCTAATTCCTAAATGGTTCATACAATATTTTAAATTAATGTTTATTTTCACACATCTTACTTCCTGTGCTTAACAGGAATCCAGACAATGGTAAAAAAAAGTTCAGCGTGACTCCTCAAGTTTGCACAGGAGGAGCAGCACTCAGTCTAATAGAGCTCAGCAGAAGTGCAAGGCGGACGGCCACGTCTGCAGGCTTACTGCCGTTATTCAAACTGTCATGAAGGGCCACTGGGGAGGAACCAGAGTGTCGCTCCACATGAAGTCACACTCACAGTAATGGAAGCCCTGCGCTAACAGGGAGGTTATAAATAACTAGGTCAATTGTGGGATTGTCCTCTGTTGATTAATAAAACAAGCACTGCAGAGACATTACCTTGGCTAGCCATTTAAAAATACTGATGGTAGAACACTGAATTTTACTAAGACTTCGAATTTCTTGAATCATTTGTTGCAGGATTAAAAATAGTTTCTCCGTTTTTGAGGCCCACCCCAAACTTTGGATTTTGCTGGGAGAGCTAAGCCCCCCTGAAGCCCTCTGCATGCCTTCAAGTAGCCAAAAGCGTGAACCTGACCTGAACCCAGCTAAAAATCTACATCGAGAAGAGAAGACTACAAAATTACTGGCACTTTCCCATCAGATCTTATGCAGCAGGAGCAAATGACGAAACTGTCCGAATCAAGGTGTGCACAGCTGGTAAAAGCTAAATCAGAAATACCTGTAGCTCTAATTGCTGTCAGAGGTGCTTGTATAAAAAGCTTGATAAAGTGAATCAACATGTACCACATGCTGAGTTGAGTTTATCTTTCACAAATGCAAAAATGTCAATACTGTAAACTGAAGAAAAAAAAAATGCAACAACTGGGAGAAAAAGACAATCTCATTGTCAACTGAATGTGAAAAGTGGGACAAACAAGCTGCTATTTTATCCCATGCAAAGATTTAGAGAGCATTTTTAAATGCTTTTCACTTTTACAAATCACGTGGTCCCAGACAACAATACACAGTAATTAAAAAATGAAGTCAGAATGCTTCAGCCTTTCATAAACTATTCACAACTCACAGTTTGACATTTTCAGCTATTCCTCATTCACCTTGAATGTGTTTTTGTTTTTGTTCATTTGTTGCATTTATTTTTCAAGCTGTTCTTTCATAAGGTCCTTTATCCAATTATTGAACTGTCCAACCCACAACCTTTTTCCTAAACCACTTGATGCCTCTTCTGGTCCCCTCCAATCATTAGTCAATTTAATTGTTTTTTTCTTTTTTCCTTTGCAAATTTTGAATCGACTGTCCAGGAGATGGAGTCCAGTTGGTGAGCGTTGGCGTTATATTGGCAACAGCTCAGGTTATTGTGCATTGTTGTAAGATTTGGCATTGTTTGTATCTGGACACACAAAAAGGTCTGAGAAGCTGCTACATTTCACACCCATCAGTTGACAAATGAGCAGAAAAAGGGAGGGCACGCTCAAAGGGCAAACAGGCAGCAACAGTCTACACACAGCTACTCCTACTTTTTCTTGCATCCTTCCTCACATCTTCACTAAAATTTGAGGAATGATCCAAGGAAAAAAAGAGAAGGAGAGAGGAAATGAAATATGATTTTGGAGAAATGAGACATTTCCTTCCATCATTTCCTCTGAGCTGTCATCTGAAGCGGCATCTACTTCTGATGACGGCAGGTTAGGTGAACAGACTTTAGAGTTATGTGGTGACTTGTTAAGCTACCACAGTGTACAGTGCAGCGTAATTGTTGTTGTTCTCTGTCCGTGTGCCCTCATGAAACTGTTCGAGAAACATCTACACATGTATTAAATATGAGTTTTCTGTATTTTACTGTGCTCAGACCAGTGTGTTAATGTATTTTTGTAAGTAAGTAAGCAAGCAAGTACTCAATTGCTGGATGCACATGAGCATGTGATTTTCAATGACAGCAATTAATTACTTCAAAATATATTTTCTATATTTCCAGAATTTTAAGCCTCGTGTACTGGAATGGAAAGGACGACAGACATTTAAACTGTTTATTACTGAAAGATATAAGATTCTTCTCCTCCATGTGACTGTATTGATGTACTGACTCAGTGGATCTGAAAGAGAAAAATCTTTCTAATGACAGAGTCGACAGAGTCCTCGACTTTTTACTAGATGGTGAATCTGAAAACTAAATAAAAACTGGGGAGTAAACAACTGGTTCTGTTGTGATGCAGTTTCAGTCCGATCAACTGCAGCATACAATTACCAACAGATTTCTATTACAGGTGTGTGTCCGTCCAGTAAAAGACGTGAACAATGGTCTCATGTAGAAACAAGCAAGTATGGAGAAGTGAGGAACGATCAGTTCCCTCCCTTGCCTCCACGCTTCCTTCGCTTGTGTCTTTTTCTTTTGTCTTGGTCCCTCTCACTTAAAACGTGGGGTGGGAATTCAAAGAAAAGGAAAAGATCTCTCTCCCTCTCAGGCGTCATCTGCAGTGACGTCGGATTCTGATGATGGAGACACGGCAGGATCCTCCTCCATCAGTCGGCTTTAAATTCTCCGTGTCATCTTTTGTTCTCTAATCTGAGTCTCCGCAGATGATGTGTTGTCCAGATCATAACAAGGAGGCATGTTACCACTGCTAAGGCAGTTAATGTTTTATCGATATCCTCCCACAAGAGAAAACAGGAAACTGTCTGCGTGTTGTCCGTGATTGTTAGTACATGCACAACTCGTGTCTTTTCAGATTGTATCAATCAAAACCTTTACACATGCAGCAAAGTTGCGCTTTTGTTGTCTGTGCTGTAAGTTTACTTAAACACATATAGATTTTATTTGATTTTATTGTGCTATGAATTATGTCCGAGGCAAAGTTTTAGAGTTAGTCATCATATTATATATATATATATATTGAGTTATTGGCCTTGGTAAAAGGTTTTAAGTGACTAGTTGACTCCTTTTGTTGGTGAATAAACTTGTAAAGTTCTTCCACAAATGAAATTTATAGAAGCATGAAGCTCAATCTGTCCTGATAGAAGCTCTTTCTACACAGGTGCCAACGTTTTTTTTTTGTTTTTGTTTTTTTGGGGGGGTATTTTAATCAATAGATTAACACACAAGAGTGTAAGTGGTGTTCACACAACATAAACATCCATTTTCATTGTAATGATGGAAACGTCATCCAACTGTGGAGTTATATGGAACAGAGGAATAAATAGATATATCTGCCCCACTTGTCACTCTGATTATTGTCTTTGGTTTTCTCATGAGATTTGTTGACAAAAATAGAGAATATTTCCATCTCTGATGTATTCAGTGTTAATCAAAACTGAACAAAGGGAGAAGCAACAGCCACGGCCATCACAGTAACCGTCAAATGCCACCTGACATCCTGTGTTCTTATGTGTTTAAATTCGAGGCAACGAACACTCTGTAGTACATGTCACAGATCTCACTAATGTTCATCTTTGCCTTTTCCACAAATGGATGCAATTATGTGCAATTATTGGCTGGTGAGTGCCAAAGCACTTGCCAGCAACATGTCTAAAAACACACCCACACACAAGAAACGTGCAAAAATACACAGGACTACTGAATATCCTAATCCAACATCCCCATTGTGCAGTAGTTACAGTCAAACAGGGTCAACGCCATTAAGGAATGACGAGTGCTTTCCTCCTGCCATACAAATCTACCTTGTTTCCTCTCACCAGTATCCAGGGGGCACTGTATTGTAGGATAAACACATACTATAGATTGAGAGATGATGACTGGATACTGCAAGTGTAGCTCGAGGCTTCTGTGTGTGGGAGGAGTGGATTCCTGCATGTTGGCTTCACTATAAAACTCCTAAGTTCTAGACCCGTGTTGTGGTCCACACCTTCAGCAGACATTCAATATTCTAATTCTCCTACGCACCTGTCATCCAGGCTGTATATGACTTAATCATTTCCATCACATGAAGGAAAGCCAGTGTGAGATTTGATGTGATTGTACAAAAGATATTTTTACCATTATGTGACGACCAAACACTGCATTCCAGCATAAGACCCTTACCCATCTGTGAAACATGGTGGTGGCAGTGTGATGATTTGGGTCTGCTTTACTCCCTCTGCTGACTTGCCATCGTTGATGGAGCTATGAATTCTGAATTGTAAAAGTACATTCTGCACATTTGAATCAGATGACAACTGAAGATTATGAATTTGTTGAACTCAAATATCTTTCATGAGAAAAATGTTATCGTTGCAGGGCCGCACTCATATGAAATTAATAGGAATTTCATAGTGTACACAGTGATAGTGAATTTATTCTAATACTGGCATATTTTCATCAATGTAACAACCCACTTAGCAATATTAACCTCTTAAAACAAAATAAACCACCAGAGTAAGTAGAAGAGCTCCTCAAAGTGTGCTCTTTTAAAACAAGAAGATCAAGAGAAGACTACTGACTAAATAGAAAAAGATTTAAAAATATTGTCATAATTCAATGGAAATAAAACAGAAATTAATATGTATATGTAAAAAGTAAGAACTAAAGACACACAAAGGAACTACATTCAGCTAATTCTTTAAGAGTAGGGAAGTGAAAATGGCCAAGTGAAGACAGGAGAGGAAGAGAGAGACAGATGCAAGGGTGAGAAGGCCACTCGTCCACCCCCTCACACTCATTTCTTACCTCCATCTGCTCTGAGGCCCTTTCCTCAAAGCTCTGACCTTCCTAATGTTAAACACAACAAACAGCTCACCGCCCACCAGGCCTCCATCCACCATCGCTATCTCTGGATAAACTATCCCTCCTCATCCGTGTTTCAAAATACACCAGCCACAAACACACAGAGCCTACATATACTTGAGTTAGAGCAATAAAAAAAACAATGCAAGCACTTATCAGCATGCAACATGGATGCTGCTTCTCAGTATTGTAATACTATCACAGCCTAACAGGTCTTACCTTTTTTCTTTTCAAAGTTTACTAGCCTTAAGCTCCATTCAGCATCTACAAAGGGATTTTTCTTTTCTTATGAAAGAAGTTCTGACCCACTGGATAAGCTGCTTCTGTTACTGAGCCTCAGGCTTCTCATTCGACTGCAGAGCTCTCTGCTCGGAGATCATTCTTCAATAAGACTTTCCGGATGACTTCATTGCTTTTCTAAAACAACACCGTCATCCCTTTGATCTTGACTTGGATTTGATTGAAGGCTGGTGACCTCCCAGTTATAATGCCAATGTTTGAGGTGATTTTGAAATAGTTTGTGAAGCCCTTGGAATAACATGGAACCAGGTGCGGAAACGGCGTCTACACACAACAACCTTTCCCCACACATAAACATGTAATTATAAAGACAGATGGTGTAGTGAGAATGCATAACTCAAACCAAGCAACAGAGTCAGCTGCAGGTGATATAATGAGGTAGTGATGGAAATATAAGGTGAGAAATAGAATCTGATAATAAAACACAGTTTGTTCAGGTTGTTAGCCAATTTCCCAAGTGCCAATTTATTTTACTTTTACTACACCGCACCTATAAGGTGTCTATTGCACAAAACGCCTACATCGCTACGATGAATCCCATTGTCTTCGCAAGTTAAAAGCACGTTCTAGTTGTTCCTGTTTAGCATAGGTAAATATCCTGCCCATAAAAGGGCACTTGGCTGGATTTTGGCTGCAAGCAAGAAGTCATCATACCAAAAATGTCTGTAGGCAAACATTCCAGGATTTATTTGGGATTTATTTCTGTCTTCTGCTTTGATATGAGCAGAATAAACTACCATTACCTTTCTGATTTCACTGAAAATGATGGTCTACGGTACATGGGATGAGTTGATGATATAGTGAGTGCAGATTCAGACACCGTACTATAAATAACCACTGTCATGCACATAATGACAGCTGCTCTGGTTTTGCAAGGCAACTGGTGAAATTATACCAATTCTTCTATGTTCTTTTCAATGACAGGTCTGAACACTGTTGGAGCAGACAGAAGTATTGATATGCAAACAGGAAGTGTCTACATCCACTGTAACTGTGAAAATGAAATGTCAGGTTTGCGCACACCCAGTTTGATAGTTAAATTTATAAGATCTGCATGCAGGGCTGTGCAAATCTGACTCCAAGAGTATGTGTCTTTGCACAGAGTGTACAAAAAAAAAAAAAGAAGAGTAAGATAGACTCTTTAGACTTTTTCCTTTCTCCTCTTACACAGAGCCTTGTCTATATATGATGACAACAAGGAAGCAATAGCAGAAAAAGGGGGTGGGGGTGGGAGAGTAGTTCACAGATTGGATCTCCAAATATAATTTTCCATTAGAGCTCATCTCTACCAAGCCCAGAGGCTGCTTCATTAAGGAAATTTAATGATTCCATTCATTAACTTTGAAGTGATTTTCCAACGTCTGTAACTGTATTCAGCCCACTTGTTTTGATTTTAACATGGATTAGCCCCATCCATATGCAACAAATAGGCTTCAAAGTGAAGCGAGAGAAAACTGGTGGACGGTCTGATTACTCATGGTCTGGACTGCAGTAAGCCAAAACTCATTGGGTGTTTGCAAGTTTTTCAAAATTGTGCACTATTGGTTTTAAAAGGTGTAAAGAAGAAGCAGGGTTTTGTCATCTTTTAAAATGGTTTCATCTTTGATTTAACCGTTTATGTTTATGCTCGATCTAATTAGGACTTGTTACTTGTGTTCCAGCCTTATATCTGTGACTCCACGTCTGACTTTCCAAGTTAGATCAGCATTATCTGTGACACATGCATAGATTCTATACACCAGACAGACGTCCATTTAGAATAAAGCAAGAGGCTGACAGCTCTGAGCTCATACAAAACCATATTTTAAGTGGTTGCCATGCCAGCTTCACAGCAGTCAGTGACTCTATGTTACACCACAAGCTCTTAGAGCGGCTCCATGAATAATTCACTGCCTTTAAGAAGGCAGGAGAGTCCTTGCTTGAAGCTTTGTGGGAAATTTGCTTCAAATGTCCTAGCTGTCAGCTTGATTAAGAGACAGTGACCAACAGATAATCTTCTTTGAAGACAACAATCATGCTTGATGAGCCAGTTTTAATGAAGTGGAAGCAGAAAACAGGTCAAACCTCCCACAATCCTCTCTGCTGCATCTTGCCCTCTTTTGCAATTCCAATTGAGTGTTGTTGATGATATCACTAATCACTTACGATTAGAAAATCACAGCAGAGACAGCGAGTGCTGTCACTCTGAGATCTTCTCCCAAATAAACACACGCACAAAAACTAACACAATAATCTTAATAATGAAATTTTTTATTTGAATAAAAGACTAAAGTAAAAATCCTCAAATAACAAAGATAAGAATGATGAAGTGATTTATCAAATTAGATACTTAATCATGCTCTCGTGAGCTCTCTAGTACTGTTACGGCATAACAGCACAATTTCCTACTGGCATCATGGATTTTTTTTATTTGTTTCTAATAATTAGAGGTGAAACAGTCAATTATTCATTAGACAGGTAATAAATCAGCAAATTTACTCTAATATTTCACTGGTTTTGGCAACTAAAATGTGAGTATTTTCTTGTTTTCCAAGTCTTTTGTGGTAATAAACCAGATATCTTTGAGTTTTGGAATGATCTGATAAAACAAGACATTCAATGACAATACTCCGGGAATCTGGGATCAGCTTTTTTTTAAACTTCTGATATTTTAGTTACCAAACAATTCACAGATTAATCATTAATAATTTGTAGTTTATTAAATAATAATGATCGTTAGCTGTAACCCTAAAACTGTGATCTTAGGATTATGCTACTTTTTGTCAGAGTCATCAGCCCATTCTCCTGCCAAAGTAAGTGAAGTGAAATAATTTAGTAAACAATATTTTGTCACCGAATAGTCAGAGATATACTGTAAACATCTCTGCAAAGCAAGCGCACCTCTGCTGCCCTGCAGTGACAAATACTGTCACAATCCAGAAATCCTGTCATTGCCAGACCCCTGTGCAAGTGCTGATAAATTATGCAAACTGACTGGCATTGCCTCCCTAGTGTAAAACAAACATCTAAAGTAGGTTACAAACCATCTGCACTAAAATATAACTGCAGCAGAATTGTTGCTGGGGTCAGAATCAGGAATAAAATTTAATTTGCCAACTATCCTGATTGTTTGTGCCTTTGTTTTAGTGTGTCTGTCCGGTGAGTTTAACATAAGAGCATCTTGCACCTCCTCTCAATGACGATGTAAAATCGGGCAGAATCAAGGTGCTAACTTACAACTCAAGAAAGACACAGTTGTGTGAATTAAATCACTTAAGGCAGGAAAACATTGATGGAAACATTTATGGGTCTTTTTAAAACAGACTATAGGTCAAAAAACAAAAAGAATTAACGCGCCATGTGGTTGCTGAAGCAGCCAGACTGTGTACTCAGTACAGATTGAATTTCAACTGTCCAGTCTCTAATGACCAAACACACTCACTCCAAACAGATACACAGAAAGCATCCTCTCTTAGCTAAAACACATCTAACACAAAACTGCCACACAGTTGAGTAACGCTTAGATCAGGGTTCCATGTATTGTAGGACTCCTTAGATAGTTCTTTTTGACTCCTACTGTATGTTTGGGTTTGTTGTTTGCTGCAGAATAAAATTATACATCTCCCTGATAGGTAACTTTGTGTGAGAGATTACAGTCAAAACATCTAAGGTCTTTAAACATTTATGCAGCACTGTACATATACAGGCATCTTATGCATTTCCTCATTCTTGTTATGAATTGTGATTTTTACGCATCCGCAGTTGCACTGGTAGAGACACAGTCATATGAAACACACAGTGACGGTATGAGTCGCTTGTACCGAATAACTAGTCTAATGTAGTTCCTGGAGGGGGTTACACGTCAAAACAGTGGTCAATTTAAAACCTTCATAAAAAAACATTCATGACCAAATCACTATCGACTTATTGGTTAATTTCATCCTCATCAGGACCCCAACACCAGCCCACTCACAACACGCCCACAAAATAAATATTCATTAAGACAGAACTGCCCGTTACCTTGCAAGAGAGGAAATATTTACATAAATGCATTCACTGTTGCTTTCATTTACATGAGTAAAGCTAGCAGCCTACTTCTGCCTGTCATAACCAGAGATGATACACAAAGAGCATGCCAGTAAACCCCCGAATTAAAATGGATTCCTTTTCAAACAGATTCCAGTTCACATCAAGTGCTGTGTGGTAAACAGATGGATTTGGCTGCAAAAGGAGTTTCATATTCAGACTCACACAAGCTGAGACAGTTTCACACCACAGAAATTATGGAAGCAACCCCCTCCCTCCATCTGGTGACAGGAGGGTGTGTGTGCATGTGTGTGCTAATTGCTAGAGCTCAGCTCCGCGCCTTTTTTATCGGAGATAATTAGGGAAAGAGAGAAAGCAAAAAAGGGCTCCTAGAGTCCGTACTCTTCTTTTGTTTGCTCACAAATTCCCCTCTCTCTCTCCTTCCTGCATGTGACGCTGTCTACCCACCCACTCCTAGAGAGAGAGAGAGAGAGAATGAGAGAGAGAGAGGGGAGGGACAGAGCAACACAGAAAGCCAGTCTGTTTTCAGCTCCCAGTTCACTGTAGTGCCTCTGCCAGACAGCACTCACCCTTCCACCACCACACACTCTCAAACACATTCACTCTCACTACACGACAGCTGACAACACCTTTTCATTTGCTCAGAGGCACCACAGACTCTCACAGTCAGATCCAAACGACAGAAAAAAAAAAAAACCCACTCGATTTTGACTGCACACGCACACGGACACACCAGCTCCGAGGAGGCTGGGTCGAGGCTGGAAAGGGTGACTGGAGAATGGAATGGAACCTCAGAAGGATGGAAAGTGAACTGAGGCATATCAACCCAGACCTGCTGCAGCCCAGCAAGAGCTTCAAGAAGCCCTCCTCAGGCACCATCACCCTCAACGTAGGAGGGTTCTTGTACACAGCCCACCGGACCACCTTAGCCAAGCAACAGGGTTCTTTTCTAGAAGAGTTGGCCAACGGTAAGAAACCAGTTCAACACACTGACTCCATGGGCAACCCATTTATTGATAGAGATGGTCCAGTTTTTCGCCACGTGCTCAACTACCTGAGAACCGGAGAGCTCCAGCTTCCTGACGACTTCCGGGAGGCAGGGCTCCTGAGACGGGAGGCCGATTTTTACCGCCTGAGCGAACTGGTGGAGGCTGTGGTCGAGTGGGAAAGTCAGAGGGCAGCCCAGCGGGAGCCCGCCTTTCTGGAGGTGACGGATAGCCATGACAGGTCGCAGGGTCTCAAGGTGTACTGCAGTGACCCTTCCTTCATCGACAAGGTCAAAGGGCGGCTGGTGCAGATCTCCAAGAGCCGCCTGGACGGCTTTCCAGAAGAATTTGTGGTGTCATCCAACGTGATCCAGTTCCGTCACTTCATTAAGTCGGAGCCTGGCTCACGGCTCGTTCTCAAGGAGGACAGCACATTTGTGTGCACGCTTGACTGTCTGAAACTAGAGACAGTGATGCTAGCACTAAGATCTGGCTTCAAGCTGGTCACCAGCCTCGACAGCAGCAAAGGCTCTGTGGTGGCGGCTGAGGCCCTGCACTTTGTCAAGTAGAATGAAGGGAAACAGAGGATGGAGAGAACAGGGGAGGGCAGAGAGAGAAAAGAGCAGTCTCTGATTCCATATCCACCCTGCTAATATAGGGCATCAAGTTGAAAATCTTGTAATGTGTAATGTGTCATGGGTGGGAGAAAGAGAGCAGGTGGGTTGGACTGTCTCACACTATAGGGTTATATGTTTACTACACAATGCTGGCAGGATTTGACAAGTTTTGGGTGATCATTGTGAGTAGAATGGCACGTTGGCATCAACCTTTGCACTGCTTTGTAACTTCATATTTATAGAATTCAGAATGATCAAGATACATTTTTACATAAACAGCATTTATGATATCTAAATTGGATGTGTAGATATCGTGCAGAAAGTGTCACTCTGTAACATGTAAGACCAACCAAAAGTCAATCGTTTCACAGGGAAGTCGAAGGGATCAAACAGAGATTCTGAAGAGCTTTATCCGTGGATTTGTCACTGCAAAGGAACTGCTTCTGCTGCTTTATCAATGGCTGCAAAAGCCTTCGAAACCAGCCGTGAAGTGCACTGTTGTGCCATTCAGCTTTTACTACAGTCTGTGTGTGTGTGTGTGTGTGTTGCTATAAAGTGTGTGCGCTGTGTTTAGTTGGTTTAATATCTTGTGTTTAGTTTATTAGCTGCTCTGGAGCCTGAAGGAAAAAATATATATCACAGTGTTTTGGATTGACTAAAAATCTTCAAATCCAAAATCAGACTCAAGCATCATTTCTAAAATCATGTCAACAAGTTTAAGTGCAAAGAACCGTGATTATTGTAAGGGCTTAAAATCTAGCATGATGCATGTGCACTAAATAAACTGTGTGTTTGTTAGTGCTGTGAGCCTCTGTGAAGCCAGTGCCACAACAATGCCTATTTACTTTTCAATGTGTCCATTTTATTTTCATTCAAGTAAAAGTGACACACTATTGGTTGGAAGTGTTTTCAAGTGTATCTGGGAAAAGTCTGCTTGGTGAAGCTTGCCAAATTAGCGGTAATACATTTTTAGTGTTTAGAATTTACTTTGCATAAATTACAGTGTACTGATATGACTATTTGACTTGTTCTGTACAGTGTATAACTGTTAACCCCTGGCAACAGACAGAGAATTATCACTGTTTCCAGTTGTGGGACAAACCCACTCTCACTTTTAGCTTCAGCAAACCAGAACATTTTTTTGCATAAATCACTAATTATACAATTCTCTACACAGAGAATACACAGTTGTTCATGTCTTGAAGCATCTTGAAGGTGTGTAAAACATTCAGGAATCACAGGGAAAACATTTAAAAATGCTGTTATATCTTGGTGCTGCACATACTAGTAGGTGCAATATTCCTATTTCTGTTGCATATTTAATGGCACTGAATCTAACCTCACTATACAGGCATACTAATTTTGAAAGTGGCTTAATTGATCAACTCAGCTATAGAAAACTACATAAATGTGTACCCTCTTTATATAAATGTCAGACTGCTCAGTTTGATAAAGAAAAAAAAAATCACAATTTTCTAGGTTTATAAAAAGCTCATGAGAGACATTATGTATAGGTTTGGCATAACTTGGAGATAGTATGGCAAGCAGACAGTTGTATTGCTGGTGGCTTTTACACTGCATGAAACTATGAATTTGATAGAAAATTTAAATATATACATGTAGCTCCTTCATGTAGACCAGATAGTTAAAACATTTGAATAAATTAAACATACTTCCTTTTTATACCCCTGTGGTTTAAGCTTAAAAAAAAAAAAAAAAATCACATAATTGACTTTAAAAAAAAAAAAAAAAAACATATGCAGAATATGTGTCAGAGAATAATGTAATTCGGCCCGATTGCCTAAATGACTGGTTTTCATTAGAGGGAACAGCTCAACCAGATGATGTTTGGGTTGAAAGAGAATCAAACCCATTATTTTGTGAAACCACTGTCATTAAACTGTTAAAGAAAACTTTCACAATCATGCAACAATGTTTGTCAGATATGATCAATTTAAATATGCCTACTCTCTGCTCTCACCTTTACCCCAGCTGCTGGGATGACTGGCACAGTAAGCGGTTCTTGGCTTGCTGCCGCCACGGTGCAGCAACTCCACCTGCACAAGTCTTCAGGGAGACTTTTCAAACCAGATCCAGTAAAGATATTTGGCATTTTAAAAGTGGGTCAGTCTGTGAGATAAATCCTGCCCCTTTCCCTCAAGGAGGACCTCTTTTTATCTCTCTGCATCACACTCTGATGTGTGTCATCATCAATGTTAGAAGTAATAGTGTTTTTCTAGCAGTGAGCAGGGTAATTATTTCCAATTTCAGTAGATTCAACCCGTCAAGTGATTACTTTGTTTATCCTCCCTCTTAACAGGAGCTGAATTAATGATCCCCTGATTTGTTTTTGTCATATTTAGTCTTTCTCTATAAGGTGATGCAGCAATGTCCTGAGCTTATGACAACCTCAATGAACTAGTTCATGAAGAAACAGAACAAAGCTGACTTTCTGTGGGTGGACATATTTTGTACTATGATGGCTATTGCTGCTGTGTCGAGTAAAAAAAAATGTGGTGAAACACTAGTGTAACAAAACCTCTAAATAAAATAAACACACAATTAAAAATGTCATTCAGTAATTTATTTTAAGTGTGTCCACATAGATAAAAAAAAAAAAAAAAAAAGAGCACAAACATGGACACAGCAGAGACATGTCCTGATTTTCAATCTACTGTTTGAATAAAGCTCCAAAAACACTTAATCACACATTTGCTATAATGAAAGTTAACTCACCTTTTGATAGACACACTTAAGTTTGAAACTGAACTTCTCCGTAATAAACATTTTTTAAATATGAACAGGTTTGTTTTCTCAGAGTTTTGAAAAGCTACAGAAGACATATTACAATTGTTTTCACAGGCTAAGTGAAGCTTCTCATGATGAGTAAACTGAACATCACGTGACAAGACGATGATGTGCCCCTTCAAATAAGTAATTAAATATTTACTAATGAAATAGATTAATGTCAAATTAAACCTGTTAACATCTAGAGGGCACAAATTAAGTAAGAACTTTGACTTACTACATAAATTATGAGGCTGATTATACTAGATCACATAAAATGCCATATTAGTGTCTAATGGCTGCATTTCTGGACAAAAAAACTGCCTTTGGCAGTGGACAAAGTTGCTGGTGCCAAAGAAAATGCAAAACAAGTCTCGCCTGGTTTATGTCCAAACAATGTGAAGCAGGGATGTGTCATGATCCATTTATGGAAACTTGTGGGAGTGTAAATGTTTAAATGTATTAATTGCAAACATCGAAAAGCATTCATTCCTTCCAGAGTTTATTTCTGCTTTGGTGGAAAACTATTAAATTTGCGCATAGCTGCCCGTTGGAACTTCAATCAAAGTTACCTTTTAGAACAACAATCAGCCACCGTTGAATGAACAGCGCCTCTCACTTTACCTCTAAGTGTGAGCCCCCTCCATGGCGACTGAAACCTTCTGCTCTAGCAGGCAATGTCGTCAAATTGCCAGCCCAGCCACCACCACCCCCGGCATGACTCACACACCCACGTAAACCTCTGACATTAGGCAAACCTCAGCCACAGTCCACTCGCCACAAACTGAGACTACAAACATACAAGTCACATTTGACACCACAATGTCACAAAGTACACGTGAACACCTTGAGTTAAGTAAACCTCTGCTGTTCAGATGTCAACTCTAACACTGATACTTCACTGTCAACAAGATCAAGCCTGGAGCTTTTTTAATTGCAGATCAGCCTCATGCATTTTTTATGACTGTGACTGGTATCAGACGAGTCACAGGGTAAAAGTGATCCACACCTCATCAAAAGCAGGCAAAGGATGACGAGAGAGGTTTCTACAGGTGCAGAAAGATGAGAGAGGAGGTAACAACACTTAGAAAGGCTTAAACCACACTTTCATCAACAGTCTCATATCAGTCTTTTCACCTGTTGCCAGGCAAACTCCCACATCATACGCTCACAAGCTGCTTTCTCTCGCTCACACCGCTCCTTATTGTGATGCCTTAGTCGTGTGGTGCCACTCAGCCAGAAAATGACTAACATACCTCAGATTTTTATCTTTCAACTCCATAAAGAGAGGCAAACGCAGAGGAGGAGGAGGAGGAGAAAGAGAGATGGGGTGATGAAGAGGAGGAGGAGGAGGAGGAGAAGGTCAGGCCCCTTCCACTTTCACTATCCGCTCTGACAAAAGAGGCAGCAGCAACCATTATTCAGTCACAAAAAAAGATATGAGAAGCAGATGCAGCGAGGCAGGGGGCACCACAAAAGTATAGGGAGTTGTTTTCATGCAACTATACATTTAGATATTTTTAGTTTAAACCTACCAACAGACAAACTTCAAACCTTAGCTTTTTTATAATATTCATTAGAAAGTGTTTTCCTTTAAGAATTTTCCTCAGGGTAAAAACACGTCTGGATTAGAACTTACACTTAAAATGTTTTACTAAACACTTAAAATCTGTTCTCAGATTCAAGCCTGAAGAGCTATTTTTCTACAAGAGGAAAAGAAAACATTTTTGACATTTTAAGATAAATCCACTTGTTCCAAAATAGTTTCAGGAATTTTATAAAAACAAATATTTTCAACATTTTGTATATATATAAAAAAAAAAAATCACTGGATCTATCAAATTACACCTGATGAAAGTCAAATGTGATTGAGATCATTAAATAATAAACTTGTAAAGTGTGGCTCCAACCATTTTTTGTTTCTCAGCCCAGGATGACATCTTGTTGACAACAATCAAAAACCCCTAATATTATTTTATTTTAACACAACAGTAAGAGATTAAGCAAACCGTCTTCACTGAGAAGCTGAAAGTTAACGTTTGCCATGTTTGCTTCAGTGATTGATTTCATTAGTTCACTGAGTTCATTAGTTTTCTGCAACCACATTCAAGTCCAAAACTTAGCAAGTAAAAACTAAAACTAAAAACATAAGTAAAGTGCAGATATGAGAAACACAAGAGTGAAACTTCCAGCAGAATAGAGGCAGAGGAGGAAATCAGAACCAACCTGCCCTCCAACTTCCTCCTGTATGTGTGAAAGTAGTAATCAACACACTTTGATACAACGTGACAGAGGTTGTAATAGACTGGTGTGTGCATGTGATACTATGTGTTGTAGTTTGAGCAAATGTTCATGTTAGTTAGCCTGGATCTACCAGGCAACGTGGGCAACTGCCTCAGGGCTGCAGGTCCCCAGAAGTTTAGGTGATTTTCAGTCATTTGACTAAGGCAGTTAGTTATGTTCACACTGCCTTAATGCTCAATTTTTATGTCGATGGTTCACATTCATGTTCGTGACATGTACCCAGCTTTGGTTTGAATGCTGTTGAGGTCCTAAACTGGCATAAACCCATTAAAATAAAAAACTAAAACTCAGAACTTTTCATCTATCTTAAACACATATCTTCAGTGTACAGCATAAACTTGCGTTGCTTATGCAGATTGATTATAAGATCATTTAATCAACAGTTCACAATTAGAAATGGGTTTGTTACTAGTTTACAGTGGCTTTTGAATTCACGCTACAGTCACATGCTATAAAAAAAAAAATCCTGTAGTCAATCTCCTTTCATCAGTCCAGTTTAGTCCACACTTGGTTCGAATGACAATTTTCTCACCAGCCCAAACAAACTGCACTAAATATACACAAATACGCAAGAGCTGGTTTTCACTGAACCAAACAGGTTAGATCTCATCAGATGATAAATGCTGAAATCACCTCCCACAGGCAACACAATCTTTTTTTAATTTCTTCAACTTTCAGGAATAACAAGATATCACCCTGCCAGGAATTACATGGTGGTGGAGTAGATGATTTCACATTATTATTATTATTTTTTCAATCAAAATTACAACTAAGTGATGATCTGGTGTCAGTATGAGTAGTAGTATTTTTCCAACATGCAACGTGCGCTGTACCAGGTCTCAGGCTACATACACACTACACGTGGCTGATTTTACTTGGTTTGGAGGAAAGACAGGATTTCGTAAGTATTATCACGGTTATGACAGATTTTAATCAGCAGCATGTTTCTTCCTAAAGTATAACTCGAACAGGTCTATCAAACTTGATTTATGACTAAATGAACGCTGCTTCATTTAGTCACCTAAACTCTTCCACGAAGGCTGACACACAGAACAGAATTAGATGTAGAATTAGTCACACAGATTCCCTAGATGGTGCAGAAGACTTCTCTGCACCATCTAGGAGAGCTGTGGCTTGTCTTCGGGAGTGGAGTCTCAGCATGGACATTTTGAGCTAAGGCCTGATTTTGGGGGAAAAAAAAAAGCAGCTCGGCGATGAAAGCCAGACTAACAGCTCCAGCTTTTTAAGGCTAAGTGAGGCAGGCTTTGTTACTGTTGAGTAAAAACCTCCCACACAACACAAAAAGATTTTCTTTCTCAGACATCTCAAATGTAACACAAACATATGGACTGTGTGATCTGTGTGTGGAGAAACCTCCATCATATCAGCAAGAACAGCTCCGACCGGTATTACCTTTTTAACAAAGAACCAATATCAAAAGAGCTTGAGCACTAGTCTAACAATGTGACACTTTTAATTCACGTATCACTGTGCAATAGACAACTCTAATCTACCTCTAAAAGCCCACTGATACCGGTCAGCTGAACTTTTGGATGTTAAATACAAAAATGGGCTGTTAGAGTAAATTGGATTTTTGATTTGAAATACAACAGTGGTGAGAGGAACTGAATAAGCTCTGCAGCTCTCACAAAAGCTGAAATGGGAGATAGATGTGATACCAGTGTTGCTTTTGAAATCACAGTAAGTAAAAGTAAACAGATGAAGCTGAAATTACAAGAACCATCTAAAATCAAAGCATTTTGTCATCTTCTATAGCCATCTTTGTATAGCTGCTTTCGGTATGTTGTGCTTGTTTTAAGCCTCAAGGACTGAAAAGAACTGAAATACACATCAACAAGATGACAAAAATAGCATCAACTGCAAACTGAGAGAAAAGACTTGTATGAAAACCTGTGAAATTTACAGTATTCACTGTTAGGAGACATGACATTACCATTTACATAATGGGCTCCATAAACACAAAGGTAAGGGTCTTGAAAGAGACAAACAACAACACTTTCCACCTGCAACCTGATAGAAAACATCACTTAAAAGGGTTACGTCACTTACATTTTCTTACAGTGTGTGCTACCACAACCTTTTCAGTCTTTCAACAACCTACTGGCAGAGGCTCACATTGTAGCTACTGGCGACAGAGCATCACGTTTCAGCCCTCTATCATTATTCCGCGTGTCACGTGTCTCTTGTGTGGGAGCACAGCAGGGGTTGGACAAACCTTTATTTCAAGAAGCAAAACAGAAATGAGACGGCGGATGACATTTCTCTAGCTAAACGATTGCTGGCTCACTCTCATATTTTCACCTTGAGCAATGACAAACATGCATCTCTGAGAAAAACAGAAGGCACGCAGTGATTCAGCTCTACAATTCACTATGACGTTAGGGAATTTTGGAGCGACCTGTTGGGTGCAGACACCCACTACTCATCCACACATTCATAATTTTGTCTTTAGCAGCCTTTATACTGTGTTTATGACCAGAGAACAAGCAACCAAGCACCTTCCTGCCACCTGTAGACAATCATCCTCTCTGGGTACTGGAAAAGCCTAAAAATATTTACCAGTAATTTCAAGCAACTGCTCGCTACAGTAAACATGGATAACATGCCTCTCTCGCTCAGTTAATATCAACATACCCTTGAGTAAGATGCTTTACATTAAACTGTTACAGTGGAGATTTAAGGTGCCATAAAGCGTACCCCTTAAGGTGCTTTCTGACAGCGAGTGTAAGTGTGCACAGCTATTTGCCGAGTTGATGACAGACAGCAAGAAGTTGATGATTCAATTTTTTCTTGCTACCACAGATCACCAGGTCCACCACAAAAACTACAGTTATGGGATTATAAACAATGTTGATGAATGATTATTTTACAGTTAAGGTCTAAATCATTAGCACCCCAGGAAACTGTGGGACATTTTCCTAAAGTGTTGCCCAATGTTAAGGCCCCTTGGCAAATCAAAGCCATGACTGAACTTTGGGGATTCAATTCAATTCAATTCAGTTTTATTTATATAGCGCCAAATCACAACAAAAGTAATCTGAATCACCCTGAAACAGTTCCCAGAGATAAACATGGTGGTGGGAGCATAATGCCGTGGGGCTTTTTTTTTTGCTGCTTCAGACACAGGAAACCTTGTTCAGGTACATTCTTATTGGCAAATAAATCAAAGTTATGCAAAGAGTCAATATTTACAGTGTTGACCCATCTTATTCTTGACTGCTGTAATTTGCTCTTGCATGCCAGATATAAATCCTGTCTGATGGTGATTTGTTCTCCTCTTATCAGTATTCAAATCTGCCTTATAACTGTTCAATATACCACAGAAACTCAGGAATCAATGCAAAACAATTACGCCACTGCCAAAACTTTTGGCCAGTTCAACGTGAATACAAATATCTTCCAAAATCCCCAAAAAGTTCAACACCTTTCTAATATTGTCTCAATTATAATTTTCATGTAGGCAGGGATGTATTAGACTGGTGACTGTAGAGAAGGGGCTGAGGTGAAGCTGTTCTGCTGTCACTATTAGACGTTTGTTCAGTGGCAAATTACACAGGCAATAAATATGTCTGGAGATTTGCATTACTCCACTCCAATTAATCCGTTTTTTACATTACAGACAATAATATGATCTAAAATATAAATATGTCAGAGGCTGCAAAATTAACGTCTACATTAGAAAGAATGGATTCTGACACTTTCAATTTGCTGCTGCCAGTGTGAATGTGTGAAACTGTTTAAATGGGATGAAGGCGGCTGTTGGAAAAGAGCACAGAGCTCAAGAGGATTTCTGTGAATATATAAACACTGCAAAACAAATGACACAGTGAATAGAAATTCAATAAAAACTATATCAATGAAACGTACAGAAGGCATTTTGTACATGATATGTGTGCCGGTGCTATGAGAGAGCAGAGCGACAGGAGAGAGCTGACAGCTTCAACTAGCTCTGAGTATGTGAGTATGCCCAAGAGGCTTGAGCTCTCCGACAGCAAGAAAGCTGAAGCCTTCCGTTGCATTAACATAGGCAGAACATAGCCCTATGTCAGTCATGGAAACAGCCGATCTATACAGCTATTAGTGCACAACTTCCAAGTAAGCCGAGAGGAAACTGCTGAAAGGCGGAGATGAATGCCAACAATTCATGCTGCAGGCCTGCTGGATCTTTGTGAATGGAGTCAGACACTGTAGTCCTGAAAGCATGTGTTGTTAGTGTCGTCTGACTACAAAGTCATGCTTTTCAAGAGGTATCCAGTCAAGAGATATTCCTCTTTAAACCCTCAGCGATTCATGAGCCACACTTTTGGAATGAACCCACAAAGCTTAGCCAGCCACACTCCTTCAATAAAACACCTACGACAGTCTGCCCAGGATCCAAACAACAGCCTGCACAGTTCCACTGGTTTAGTGCATGACGCTACTACACAACAGGGACTTCAAATACTAACACAACAGGGAAAACAGCAGTTTACTGTATCCCTTTCACACTAAAATTAATGAATTTCTTCTTCGTATATTTAGCCTGAATCCAGACCTCTGAATCACTGCTCAAATGTTTGCTTTATTTGGCGATTTTTTTATTATTTTTTTTATAAAAAAAGCCTGGTGTTTCAGTGACTGGCTGCTTCCTGATTACAACAGCAAAGGCAATTACATCATTTATCAGCGAGACCAAATTTGGTAACTTCATTAAGCTGTGATGGGGCAGAGCTTAAATATGATGTTGCAAAGTGCATTTACCGCATTTAGTTTTCAAGTTTTCTGTTACAGATATGTTTAATGTTTCTCAAGATAAACACAATGAAAGAACACAAGAATAACATAACAAAACTAGAGCTTGATTTTTTAAAATCTCATTTCAACTCCTTATCTGAGAACTACATGTATTTTCATCTGTCACGTTAAGATGGCAGCTCCAGGTGTAACAACAGCCACGAGGCACTAGTCAGAGGTGCAAATCAGCCATACTCAAAGCATCATTTTATTATAACTTGGCCACTTTTTCTAAATTAGTTTCATAGGATGGGTGATTAAAATACACGATACAGTGCAATAATCTTTAATCTTACAGATTTAATCCAACAAATTGTAAACCAATAATAAGTTTAACTTTGATTGTTACTTATTTAGTGATAAATATTGTGAGTGTAATTGGGAAAGTTTTGCAACTGTAATTATAAGGAAAGAACTGAGCACTTATTATTGTCTTCATACTCAGGCATGAAGAAAAATCTGACATAATGTGTCTAAGCAGCAGCTGTAGCAGCACCACTTGATAACACTCGTCTTATTAGAAGAATAGAAGAAGAATTCATGCTAAAACACTACCCCGATAGATAAGTTATTGATAAGTTACAGTTACACTGATGATTATAAGTGGATCTGAACACTGCATTTTCTCACATTTTTCCAAAGTCAAAGTGTAACAGAGTTTAAAGTTAACACGTATAATCAAAACAATCATGTTAAAGTAGAAAGTTTACTGACCAGATGAATGCAGTGTTCTGTTTTTGTCATTTCAAAGGACTGCAAAGTTTGAGTGAACACATTCAGCTGAAGGAAAGTCATACTGTAACAGAGCACTACATTGCATCTGTTCTCCTCTGCACGCTTCTGTGGCAACTAAGCCTGTTGCTTAGCAACCTCTTAATCAATACCTGGTCCTTGCCGGAACAAAGCAGAACAACGAGAGGGGAAATAATGGATGAACATTTAGCTAGCAGCATTACAGTACAAAAGCCATGTCAGACAGAACACGTGTAAGTATCAATCACTGATGGTCACCATTGGCAACCTCTCACTATTGTTAGCTCGCTGAATACTTGTATAACAGAAGTGAAGGAATGAATTAATAGAGAGTTTAACATGTTTGGATTATACTGAACTCTGCATGGCTGGCTAGAGGACATATTTCTTAGCAAATGGACATAGACAGAGCTGGCGTAGCCCATTTTGTTATTGATAATGCTGGAATAAATACATGTTGCGTGATCAATTACTGTGATCTGTATATCACAGCAATACAGTTTTTTAATATTATATAGCATTTAAACTCAATACTAATGCCACTTGGAATTCAGTTTAGTAAAAAAAAGTAATTAAGCAGCCCAGTAAAGGGTTAATTATCTTCTGCTGTATTTCAGTTAGCATGCTACTATTTGTTACTACATTTGATGGGGGCTTTATATCCATGTGTTATCAACTGTGTTGGATCAGAGGGTGTTTTGACGTGTTGGAGGTGCAAGATAAAAAGTCAGGGAATCATCTAAGTCAGTAACATTTAACTTCTGTGGGTCAGGAATGTCTCTGGAAAAAATAACAAATCCATCCAATAGTCACCAAGATAATTAGTCTGGACCAAATTGGACCAGCAGACAGACATCGTTATACCCTTGGGGCGAGTTGTTGGTGTTTCTGAAAACCTAACATTACTCACATTAAAAAGTAAAATATAATGAAAAATGCAAACTAGAATAAAAATAATTTGCTTAGTTGTTTTGTGGTTATTAGCTATGTGGGATGTGGATGGTTCCTGATTTCCATTACCTCCACCTTGGAATAACAAAACTATAAAATAGTTAACCCTCTCAAATGAAACTTGATCACTTTGACTTTTATAGATTTTGAGGAAATTCAAAATGAGCCGAGAATTTAAGAGTGAACAGTGTGTTTGCACACTTTGTTGTAGTGATATTGTAAATGAAACACAAGCAGCAATAATGTTATTAATGATAAATAGAAATAAACCTGTAAAAAAGAAGGGGCATTTTTACACTGTACGTTATACTGTTATTGTGACAATATGTTGTCTTTGTTACTAAAAAGTCAGACTCATTGGAAATATATATTAAGAGCAAGTTAAGTCTGGTTTAAAACTTCATAATTTCATTCTGCATTAATCTTACACATTAGATATATTCAAGTTTTCAAATTTGGAGGCTGATGGCTGATGATATATTTGACTATATTTCTGACACAGATCTAACATTTCAAAACACAGACCTGCTCTGTCCGAAGTGTCAAGAAATGGTAAAATCTGAGTAACTGTGAGGCAAAGAGTGTGAAAGTGAAAGTGCAGATCAAACCAGTGCAAGTACAGTGAGGTTGAAAAGATGCTGCTGCTGCTGCTGCGCGTGTGCGTGTGTGCGTGTGTGTGTGGGAGTGCAGGAAACTGAGTGGGAGACCAGTGCCATCCAGCACACCTTATTGTAGGCGAGTGGGGGTGGAGCTGAGCGTCTGTCGGGTAAATAGAGTCTACACACCACCACATCTCTGAGGACATTATCCTACTTGTTTCCAGTGCACTTTCACAGTCAAGCCAGCCATCTGGAGCACTGGCAACTTAAAAAAAAAAAAAAAAAAACAAGCACACAAAAAATAATCTGCCTCCTGAATTCTATGTTTCCACGTTCCCAAACACAAGAATAATACTAAGGATCCTTTATGATGCTAAAATTCAAAGCTTTAGTAGTTTCACTTGAGTCTGAATGTATTTTTTTAAATTAATCAGCATTACTTTTGGCACTGAAGTAATAGAAAAAAAACTGCAAAGGAGAAATCCATGATCACATGTAGGAGGTATTAATGCACATGCATGTGTGGGTGCATGTAAAGTGCTTGAGGGCGGTGATAGCATAAACCTTGTGGCTGTAGGAAGCACACTGATGAGGAGAAAGCTTTATTACATGATGAGAAATAATCTGCTCTCATGGCAGTGACATACAAAAGTTCAAATGTCCTCAAGGTTGAGCTGGGTATATTGTATATTAAGAAACAATATGGACTAAACATACATACAACCAGTTAATTGGTTGGCGTGCTAGTAAGTATAATCTACATGAAACAGTGGAAAAAAAGTGTATGATTGTAGTATAAGTATAGTCAGTATCAGCGCAATTTCAATCAGGTTTATACCAAACCCCACTCTTCTTACTGATCACTTTGTTATGCAAGTTTTCATCAAAACAGTTCAAAGTATTGCATAATATTCTCTGATTCAAAATACTGCAGGATAAATTTGTTCGTTGTGGACACACAAGGTTGAACAGGAACTGGGATCCGATTTGTTTTCTGTGGGCTGAATATTTTTCCTTTTTCTTTTTCCACTTACATTAGTGAAATAATAATATTAGTTCACGGTTAGCTAACAGTATGACTGGACTCAACAAGAACAAAATCAAAAGGGCTTGAATGTCCATTACAGTATTTCTCTTGCTACGTGCTCTGCTGCAAACAGAAATAATCTCATGTGATGTGTTCCTGTTTGCCTGTACCTTGTTTTACCGTCTGCTCAGCTGCTTAATGACACAATTATTTTAATGTTTTCCTGTCTCCTTGCTCTTGGCTCATCATTTCAATCAAGGCGTTTGTACATTCATGAAGTCCCATTTGCTCCTTGTATAGACGCACAACTCAAGAGCTTGACAGTAATTTAATTGTGTTTGGATGTTTCCTTCCCTTTTTACTGTAAAAGTTCAAAGTTCTAATTCACATATGAGGGCAATTATTCTTTGCTCATATCAGAAATTCACAACACAACGTAACCTACTCACACAGTGGGCTCCCCCTCAACATGTAGAAACACTGAATAAGAATCTGGTTACACTATATACAGCAAAAAAAACAACAACAACAACCTGTGAAATAACCTCCACATGAAGAAGTGAACCACCAAAGTCATAAAAGCAACTAGCCACAACATGGACATGAATTTATATCTATATACACTATGGTTTAGCACCCGTGTTCAAGTTCAGTCAAAACAGCAACCAAATCAATATGTTTACTGCATCTGCCATCCACACGCACCACTGGCTAATAACACAAGAGCAGCTATGACTGTGTCACTGTTTTCAGCTTTAAAACACGCACAATTGTAAAAGCAGAGAAAAATTTGATCACAAATCAACAGCTGTTCTTGTATGCACAGTCTGTCTCATATTTCAGTTGCTATATATAAAGTCCTGTCAGTGTTGGTGCAATTAATCACCTTTTCACTCCAAATTACACCACAAAACTATACACTGCTTAATATTTACACTTTTGGCAACTCAAACTTTGTGCATAAAACTAATTAAGCCATGATTCAAAACATGTTTGTTCTTTTAATGCCATTAACGCCCAATTATGTGCGATCTTTGAGGTGTTTCATCATTACTGGCACCCCGGGAGGAATTTCTCTTGACATTTTGCTGATTTGAACAGCCTGCCTCCTGCTATTTATTTACCATTTTGCTAAATTAAAGTTCTCACTTAATTATGGGAAGTTTTCTTTTTACTTAATTTCTTTTTCATTATTATTTATCTTCTGTTGCTCTGATAAATGGAATTATCCCATTAAAAGTGCCCCCTTAATTTATTGTAATTCTCAGGTCACATGGTCTTAGATGCTGAATCATACAGCTACTGCTACAGTATTCTTAAGCTCTGTGTCTGATGCAAATCCCTGCAAATCCCTTTGGCTCAGAAAGCAGTATGACACATCATGCCCGGCAGCAAACATCTTCCATAAATCAACCACTCATGAATTTTACAGTACAATCAATGTAGAACTCATCAACAACAGCTTTCCCAAGCGAGAAGGCCTACGAAACTTGAAGACTGAGACTACTAAATCAGTAACATGCCATACAGCATGTTACTATCCTTTTTTTTTGGATTCTTTTTTTTTGTTTTGGTTTTCTCTACTAGCTGTCAATGAAGCAGCTTTAGGATTTATTTGCAGGTAGCAGAGAAACGTTGTACTTATTATGGATTTTTTGCTGGTTCTGGCTTCATTTAACAACAAATCAATGTGGAAAATTAACATAAAATATAATATAGGGCAAGACATTTGTTTTATATACTGTATTGGTTTTTCTGCATCTCTCTAACCTACTGTTTGTTCCCTCAAGCACTGTGCCAAAGCTGTGTGCAACCCTCTCTCTCTCTCACTCCCTGTCCTCTCTGGCTGGATGTCAGTGTCTCATTCCTGCTGCTCTGATCTGGATTTTCGTCCTGCAAGACTCCCAGACTTCGTCTCCCTCTCCTCCTCAGTGTTCATGTTTTATTTTTGTCTTTGTCCTCTGTGTGTTTGTTTCCTTCTCCTATAGCGTGTTTGAGTTTTGCTTCTCTGTGGTGCAGTCTGTCCTCTTTCCAGATCTTCACAGTGGAGAGGAGGTTGTGTCCTGCAGCTCAGGTTCTACCTCTTGTCAAGTTGTCATCCTGATTAACCATACTGTGAATCTATTAGTGCTCCATTCTGTACGGGATATCTATTGCACATCTGTCCGTCCTTTGTTTCAGGGGGATTTTTAAAAAACTTTTTCCTTCTCTAATTTGAGGTTCTCATCAAAGAGTGTGTTCTGTGCAGCACAGACTTTAAAACCCCTCAAGGTAAATGTTCTATTTGCCATATTGAGCTATATAGATAAAATCTGACTTGACTAGAGCAAATCCATCAATATGATGATGCCAACTTTTGAAAAGCTCAGTAACCAAACTGCCACTTGAACCATCACAGGAACTACATTGGACTTCTGATGATATCATATAAAAGAAACCGAGAGGTGAGGGCTGGGTTGCAGACTGACCTGTGTTGCTCTGGCTAAAGACAGCCATAGTCTGTCCACCCACTGTGTGCATAGTGAAGGGATAATCCTTTGGGGCCTGCAGCAATCCATCAGTCTCCCCCACAGCGCCCAGGGCAGCGAGCTCCTCATTCAGGCTGAAGCGTACCTGACAAACACAGTTAAGTCAAAACACCGCTGACTAATCATATGCTGAACACCTACGCTTTGATTCTCCAGATAAGGTCAAATATGATATAATCACACTTTATTGATCCCTCTGAAGAAGTTGGTAATGAGATGAAACAAAGAAGAACCAAGGAAATGCAAACACATGAAAGAGGCATTGGAAAACACAATGTGACACAGTAAATCTGTTACAAAATACAGATTATATGGCATAGAAACAGGTGAAAACAGTCATTAGTCACAAAGAGTTGAGAGCTGTGCCACTTAGATCTAAGACAAGGATGTTTATAACAAACTAAATGAGTGGAAAGGGTTTAAAGATTATCACAGAGGTGAACATGTCAATCACTAACTCACACACAAAAGCTATACTGACTATCTCTGCAGCATCTCTCTCACCTCTGTTTTGCCTTGCTTCCTGTCAGGTGTGTGAGAAGAGAGGGAAAAACGCACGTCACTGACACCGATTAGCTAAAAACTCATAGATTTTCCAGTTTACTACATCAAATATGCATATTACATTTTCATATGTATATTTAATAAATTACCAAAATAATTATTACATTCTCAAAACAGCTGCCAATTACCTTTCTCGAATATGATTAATTGGCTGATTAACTCTCTATTTTATCACTAAAATAAACATTTTAGAATGAAGTTCATACTTTCCAATGGTAATCTTTCCCACTTCTCCCTTTTCTGGGGCCTTGTCCCATTGCTGAGATAAATACTTGGGAACCTGGTGAGAGAGGAGGATATTCAGGTGGTCGCTCACAGACAATGATCTGACCAGTGACGTTAACGTTTCTGTTTCTACTTTAAACAAGTACATTTTATTCCTTTTTTTTTTTTTTTTTACTTCGACAAGGATAAATATGACGAGCAGCGATTAAATTAGTTATCAAATAACTACACTGTTCCATTGAAGTCTTCTCGTTAAAATACACAACACAGATTGAAGGAGTAAGCATTTGTAAAATCGCTGCTTTGGTAAGTCTACGTGTAAAAAACAAACAGCACAGTGACCCCGCCGAGTCACGTTTTGTCGGTTTTTCTGTGAGCTCTCTTAATCTGATCATTTGCGGGTGAACAAACCTTCACCAGCCACACGCCTTTACTTTGTTTGACTCCAGTCAGGTTCACCTCCATTTTATCTGACGTCGGCTAAAGTCAAATATGTGATGTGAACTTGGACTAGCTTCCACCGCGTGTCGTTCACGCTTCAATTAGGAGTACCCAATTAAGCCTCAAAATAAAACTTCCTGTTATATATTTCAAAATAAAACTCTGATAATCAACACTGATAAAAAAATACTTCGAGGAACAGAAATGAACTTCATACATGTTTATTTTAGCAATGAAATTACAAAGGTTTAGTGTTAATAAGAAAAACAGAGAGCACTCAATGAACAACAAATATCTCAGGGGTATGATTTCGTGAACTGCCGGCTATTAATTAACTACATGACATCCCACTACATAACGGTGTATGTATTATTATGACACACTTTTCACTTTCCCTTTTCAAAGAGAGGGAAAGGAATGAAAGGTTAAAAGGGGCTCAGCAGCTCGTTTCTGCCTTGAAAGGATCTGAAACTGCTGCTTCTAACCAAATATCCTCATCATAACTTGGGTTTAAAGAGGCTGTGGACTGAGGTCAAATTGCTCAACACAGTCTCTGAAGTCCAGACCTCTTGAATCACCGCCCCCATTTCTCAGATTTATTGGACAAAGTGAAACAAAATTAATTGATTCTGACTATCAGGCCATTAAAGGACAGGGTCAAGCATGGTAACAAATACATAACAGGTCCGTACTGTAGGTGGTTTTCTAGATGAACTGTAGCCCACAAATTCCTCTCATCCTTAACATTTAAACCATTAGAACCCATTAATTACCTTTTCTAATAGTGGGCATTTGTTTTTAAATGTTCTGCTTCTTTCTGTGGATTTTATGTTTAGATTACAGATTAAATCCTCTTGAAATTTCACTACAAAAAATTGGATATAGTTAACATCTTAATATAATCAAACATTCTTTTCAAGTTAAATGTAGAAGAAGAAGGCACAGTAAATAAAACCAGAGTGATACTTGTCAAATTGAGAAACAAGGCAGTGGATATGCAATGAGGCAACAAATCAATTTGCATTTAATATTACAACAACAATAAAATGTTTAATGGACTCAATAAATTCTCAATAATATTCCAAGTATACATTGAGCTTTATTACTCCAATTGTAGCTTGTTTTCTAATGTTTTCTATATCTCATAAATATTAAGATTTAATGATCTTGTTTTTAGTTTATTTATAAGGCATGGGCAAAGGAGGATGCTAGACTTTTGGCTTCCAACAGTTTGTAACAGAGACAGGTAGCATCACCATGTGGATCAACAGAAAATCTGCACTTTGTTTACAATCACACTGTCAGGTGCAGCAGCATGTTATTATATAGCACCTCTGTTCAATATAATACAATGTTTGAACCTGAAACCCCCAGGTTTATATTTTTCTTGCTTCTATATCCACAAGAGGGTGACATTCCTCAGTTCATCGTTTAGCATCAGTGACCCTCTATAGCATGTTTTTTAATTTTCGAAGTAAAAAAATATTACACCTCGGGTTTTGGGACAAAGGTGGTCCTTGATCAATTGTAATATTTGTCACCACCACCCTGACACTCCAGATTTGGGTTTCATGATGCCAAAGTTATCTATAGTACATATGATAAGTAGAATAACAAGCGATATATCCATTCATCCATTAGTTGTACCCACTTCTATGGGGGCCTCGTACCCACTCTGACTGACACTGGGCATGTGATAAGGTACAGACGGGCACCTGTTAATCTAACCTGTAGCCTATGTCATACAGGCACAGTGAGTGCTGTGTGGTGACAGTGCTAACCATCGCACTGCCCATGAGCAACATATGGATTAGGAAAAGTTTTATTTTGACAACCATCAACCACAACTGGTTGATTCAGTCGATCAAAATATGAAGCTTTAATGTCAAAACTTCAGGATGAATAAACAAACTGCTACTAACAATAACAGATCGCCACTCTATCACAGGGCTGACACATAGATACAGACAAGACTGTCTCTGTGTGTGTTCTGTGATTAATAGCAGACAGTAAAGTAAAAACATTCACTATGGTCATACTCAGACATCGATTTTAGCTGACATCACCCCAACAAAAGTTGTTAACTGCATAATGTTGCCCTGAAGCAATGAATAAACTAGAATTACCAAACTGCAGTTGAATGCCTCCTCGTACCAGTGGTGTTGTAGTTTACACGTAAGTCTGTCCAGACTAAGATTCTAGTAAGTTTATGCATGAGTCGAAGTGGAGGTTTATGCCAGATGTAATGAAACTCCAGCCCTGGCTATCGCCGGCACGGAGGCATAAAACAAACACAGTTTTAGCATATAAATAATAACAAAATATGTGTGTGATATGTGAGACAATATGCTTCAAATATGCTTCTTTACATAATCATGCACATGCATATATTTTATATAAACCTATCAGTCCCAACATATTTAAAAAGTGATATACATTTTTCACACATTCTTTCCTCTTCTGGTATTAAATTGTTTATTTCACATTTGTGATGCTTTGCAATGGTTACAGAGCGTGAGAGTTACTGCACAACTTTTGTTCACATCATGTTTACTCCCTTTATTAAACGTACCAGTAACATCTGCTGCCGTCTCCAATAACTGTTAAAATGTATGGAAGTCCTGGACATCACTGTTGTTATGGATCATGTGAAGCGGTAAGCCAGTTCAGCAATGTGCTAATTATTTCACTAAATAAATTATGTATGTAGAGCTTGAGACAAGAGTAAATCAAGATTAGCTTTCAAGGTCGTTAACATGAATCAGTGGAGTGGGACTTGAATGTAACTGTGTAATATTTGATTACAACTAACCCAACAACAGTCTTTTGTAAGATTCAGACATCAAGTCTTCAACTATAGTGTGGTTGAAATGCTTCCTACATCATGAACAATGACAAACTGTTTTTATTTCTCTTACGAGCACATCTTGCTTCATCATCACTATCCTTTTCTACTTTAACTGCCATGAATGTGGGTATGACTACATAAGATTTACTGTACCATGACCTGCTGTTTATTCATGTCTCTTATGTTTATTAATTTGTAGATGACACGAGAGCAAAGTAAACTCTCAAGTGTCACGAAGTTGTAATGTAAATATATTGTATAATCATTTTATTTGGTTTAGAGACCAAATGAGGAGGATCTTACACTTTTTGAATCTTATTAGATCCTGTGTCTTTGTCTAAACCAATATCATCTCTGGAGAGATCTGACTCCCACACCTGTAAACAGCTGTTTAAAAATGTAATTTAGTGTTAGATGGAGCTGCATGTGGAGTAAACACAGCTGATTTGTATATGTTGCCACCTTGTGGATAAATACTAGAACTGGACAGGGCAGCGTATTGTATGAATGAATAAATCATTGAATGAAAAATACCAACAAAAAAAAAAAACTCTATTCTTTATATTTAAATTTTTTGACATTTTATGTACAATTTTTTTCAACAATTTATTTTATTATTTTTTTTATTTAAATGTGTTTCCAAATATATAGATTTTATTATTTTATAGCCTCAGAAGTGTTTCTACAATACTTATAGTGTTTTGTTAAATGAGGGGAGATACATCTGAAAATAAAACATAGGACAAGGGAACGTAGGAATTACAGTCTTAAACAGTATGGCAGTTTGAAGGCATTTTGAAAGCTCTAAGTAACAATGAATGATACTTTTGATCGTCTTCAATAATAGTATAAGACACTGATTCTAATGATATGGAAGCTATTGTTGTCATTTCACATTTAATTGCTTTCAGTCCTGGCACTTAAAGATGTGGCTTCAAAAGACTGAAGACTTGTTTTTCATACACTGATGCCAGAAATTGCTGGTCAAATGTTAGATTAATACTATGCAGTAATCAGAGAACAATAAACAATGATTGGCCAGACTGCTGTGGTATTTTGTGGTCTTCAGAAGATTAATCCTAATTGGGAAGCATTTACCTTTGCTCTAGTTCCATCATCAGGCTAAAATTTTACCTCAGCGGTTTTGCACAGGAAATGGCAAACATGGGCTAACTGTCATGTGCACTGACAATTTACTGCATACTCCCCAGAAACTCATCTGTTTTCATTTCTGCACATCACCTACTAACACACTAACCATTCATCTAGCACCTCTCTGAGGCTAGAGTGTTTTTGATATATCATGAGCCAGTATGAAGTTGCCATAAAATTCACATTCTTGCCCTCAAGGAGATAAATTAATTTAATTAATAATGACTTTTTCCACTAGCATTCCCCTGTTTAATCCCACTTTGAAGGAGGTGGTAAAACTGAAAACCCAGGCTAACAGACTTCAGGGGTCTACATAAAAAACAGTCTTGACATTTATGTCGTTTTTATATTCTCACAGTGGTCTGGCAGTGTTCAGCATATTTTGCTTCTGATTGGTTGTAAATCCTGCACACTCCAGGGAACACAATTATCTGAAAGTTAACATTTACCAAGGCCTCTGTATAAAAACTCTGCTCATTTTGTTCTTGGGGCCCAAAGATTTTGTTCTTGATTTCTGCTCTGTGGATGTGGAGCAGTACATCTCCCTGTGCCCTTAATGACTCAGCAGTGTGATCTAGAACAAACCAGCTGTAGTTCTGCAACACAAAGACTTCACTCAGAGAAAAGTGACCAGCCATCAGCACATTCACATAAATCTTAGCACAGAGAAAGCTCTGATGTACGTCAAGACATCAAGACACAGCCTCCAAAGTGCCCCAGCTGCTGGCCACAGTTTATCTGTATCATTGGAATGTGTTGAAAGTATGTGTGTGTGTGTGTGTGTGTGTGTGTGTGTGTGGGTGTGGGTGTGTGTGGGTGTGTGTGTGTGTGTGTGTGTGTGTGGGTGTGTGTGTGTGTGTGTGTGTGGGTGTGTGTGTGTGTGTGCATACACTTGGTGAGACAATCTCCTCTTATTAACCAAGTTTGAAACTTGGTGAAATTCTCTATCAGTCCTCCGCTGGTTGAGAGATTCAGAAATCCATTTTCATCAGGACTGAAATGAAACTTGACCCTGACTGGATGAACATTTTGGCTCTCCTCTCAAGGTCAGACTCACTTTGAGGTAGGCACTTTTGCCCACAGTCTGTTTATATTTCAGACCAAGGCTAGGCTAATAAATGTACCACAGAATTAAAAACAGCACACTGGCTTATGCTGAACTGTAACAATCACCAGCCCTCAGATGCTATAAAACAGTCTGTCGGTGGTATTATCATATTATTTTGATGCCCTGATCAAACAGTTATCTCACTGAAATGAGGATTTCTCCAGAAGCTGACATGATTTGGCATTATTTAAATGTGAAACATGATTCCCATTGTTCTTATTTCTACAGTAAGTGTTCACAATGCATTCAAGGACTGTTGCCATGGCAGCTCCTTCTCGGCAGACACAGTTGTTGAAATAGGAAGTTTTTCCAAAAAATACAGGATGGTTTTAGAATGAGATATATTTAAGGGTTCCTTTTGGATTGCAATTATTTTAATGTACAAGTAATCACATTTCTTTCATTGTCCGACACCAGCTGCTCTGTTAATATAGCCAAATTTAGTCTTTAGTATATATATATATATATATATATATATCTATATATATATATATATATATATATATTTCTCGTAGATCTACATCAGTGCTGCTTCTCTAGCCTCAAACAGTCAAAACACGTCATGATGAAAACCTCCTGTTTCACTTTATTCCACAGGTAGACTACAGAGCAGACATCTCCAGACTGTGCAGGCCACTGAAACAAACTGAAGTATCTGTCATGTTCCTGAAGCCATGCTGAGATAAGAACTTTGCACCAAAACTTACGCTTTTTGAAATATCCATAAGAAATAGTGCTTACACTCTATGTTCATATGTAAAAGTGATGTGACATACAAATAATGTGCATGTTGCAAGACAGCTGTCCTGACACTAGTCTGCACTTTTGACAAAAGAAAGGATGCACAGAGTCCATAGATTTGAGATGTTTATTAAAGAATCCTACCGTAAAAAAATTGTTAGAGAGTTTTTTTCTGTTTTCAGTCATCTGATTAAAGTATCGTTAAAATTATTTAATTTATGGTACTGTTCTTTGCAAACTCCAGACCTTGTGGCAAATACCTCACTAAAGCATTCGAACCATCTCTTAAAAACTGTGTGCATAGCAACCACACCATCCTGCAGCTGTATGTTTCAATGAATATTTTATACACACTTACAGTAGTTTCCTTAGGTACAAAAATGATGTCTGTAAAGTTTGCTGAGCATTTTTTGTGAGTGTCTGTGAAGATTCTCAGTCATCCAGTCATGGTTATCCCAAAAAACGTCGTCAAGGAACCAAAACAAGTCCAGTTGCCACTGAATAACCTTTTTTGGGCATTTTTTGTGAGGTGTAAGGTCACCCAGGAGATTTCATGTCAAACCGTCATATGTGTATATTTTTACTGTACATTCTGCATGATAGATGCTATACTACATTTCAAATCCAAACATTATTGCTGCAACATCAAATTTAGACACTGACAATTGCCAACAAGAATAGTTTAATGCTTTACATTCATGGATCTGTAGTAAACATTTGATATTGTTCATGACATTGCAGTCATTGAAACTCTTCACCAGGTTCACCAGGAGGAGGTGCTATAATCAAAGGTCTTTTACAGTATATCATAAATTTACCAGAAAAAACAGCACACTGGATGGACCATGCTATTCATTTATAAACTGGAAGCTTATTTTAAAGATTACACATAAAAATAACTTAAATGAGTCAACATGAATCGCTCTGCACCATCTTAGATGCTCTGCTTCATTATTAAATACTGTATTTCCACAGGCTGTTCTCAAGTTTCCCTTTCACTCATCAGTCACGCATGCAGATCTAAAGTTACTACATTGTTTAATTCATTGTGCTGACTGTATGCTAGTCTGTCTATGCAATCATGAGCATATGAACAAGCATTTTATACAGTGGTATGGCTTTTTAACACCTTTAATCCAGTTTCTTGTCACACTTGAAGACTTGAATCTATTTAATGGACTATTTAGTGTATCTAGTGCTTTGTGTATATATGCGTTATTAAATACATTTGTAATGGGAAATGCTTTTTCGTCAGTCATATCATCTAAACAGTAGATAAATGTGTAAAACTGTTAAAATGTAAAGCTGATTTTTTTAGCTGCAGCCTTCACACTGTTCAGTGCCACTGCAACTCGCATTTTAGTTTTTATAACCACCCACAGTATTCCATTCTTCTCTTTTTGTTACAGTGAAGCACAGCAGTGCCAAGTTAGGTTTAGACCACAAAGTGTGTGTGGGAAGAAAAACTCATGAATGAATGTAGTGGACCTGGGTATTTAAACATCTAGCAACATGTACACTATGATTTTCTACTGGGAGGATTGTCCAATGAAAATAAAGTCAGCATCTATTACGGTGTCCATTCAGAGCAGGGGAGGCTCAGTGGACACAAGCCCCAGACAGAGACAGAGACACCCTGCCCCGCATCGCTGGGCTCGGCCTGATGCTCTTCACTGCCGATAAAGCCTCTGTTGTTTTAAGAATTTTTGGTTGGTTTCACTACTGTAATTAACACTTTGCCATAACAAATCTGTCTTTTTATGCTTAAAACTGTTCTGCCCTTCACCAGGTGTACTTGCGAAAGATGTCAGCTCAAAGCACACCACATGCAGTGATGTACACACTACTTTGAACTGCAGTTCCAAGAAATCACTTGAATCAAACACTGTGTTTACGTGGAACCACTGACTCCACTATGAAGGAGAACGCCACATGATGGACATATGTGTGTTTATCTTTTTGTCCTGGCCTTGTGTGTGAGTACACTGTGAGCTACTAACCAGAGTCTGGTTCCTTGAATGTGAAATAACTTAATTCTGATCTGATAAAAGCAGAATCACAAAAAACTGTTATTTTAGCATAAACTTAATCATTTTCACTTTTGAAAAAATCATCTTGTCCATATTTGTGAGTTTTCAACAGGACTTCAACTTGTAGACCACATAAAGGAAACTTATCATTAATGAATTACTGGCTTGGCAACTTTCATTTGGAGAAAAATAAGATCACGGCTTCTTACTTTTTTCTGCACATTCCAGATTATCGCTAATTTGTGTCAGAACAGAACATTGTGTTTACTAAATGAATCCAGAGTCCAGAGGATAAATTGTTTATTATTGCTGGAGTGTTGGCACAATAGCGCTATTTTTTTTGTTATGGAGTGCCAGTGTGATTTAAAGCTGCTGACAGCACCAGACGCTTACACTAGGCTCCTGCTGTCTCTCGTCCTCTATCGATGTATTTGTATCGACGGATATAGCCAGTCTGACACTCAATCTCTTCTTCTCTTGTCTCTCTCCTTCCTCCTCTGCTAACCACTCCTCCGTCCTTGTTTTCTGTTAGTTATCTCGACTCCTCCACTCTATTTCCAGTGTTTCTCTCCCTGCTTCTCTTCTCTCGAAGGCTTTCACAGATATTGTTAGAATTTACAGTTTTTCCTAATGTCCAAAACTGGTAAGATGAACAAAACAATTCACATTTCACATTTTAACATATAAAAAGGTGTTTGTCATTGTTGAAAGACCTTGTGTTATGTGTTTTTTTCAGGCTGTTTAGCCCACTTCGACCTCATATCAGACAAATACAGAGAGCTTCAGACACAGTTGCATTAAAGTATTAACATATTTAGTAAAATACCAAGTAGAGAGCAGTGAACCAAATGTTGAGGCTCAACAAAGATTAACACTTTGAAATTATTCATGTGATTGATAAATATATACTGCAGACTATAGTGGTCAAAGTAATGCCAGTAGCTTTAAATTTTATGGGGATATAAAAGAAGAGAAGAGAAGAGAAGACTAACTGAAATGTATCCAGAGGTAAACAGAAAACACCGGAACACAGAAAATGGAGATGATCGACTAGTTTTACACTAGAGTTCACTGACCTACAGTGACAACATTACAGACCAACAAATGTGTACCTCTCTCCCACAGTCTCTCTCTCTCCAATACACTGAGAGACAGTGAGAGATAGAGAGGGAGAGAGAGAGAGAGAGGCCCCAAACAACACCTGTGTGTAGAAAAATCCTTCAGTGAAGTTAACACCTGTGTCTGCAGAGAGATCTAGCAGCTCTCTTTCTACTTTTGTTTCAGAAACAACATTGGGATGTTGATGTTTTGCTCAATTCATAACAAATGTTTGTGACCTATTTGATTTTTCTTCCACTTTCCATTAAGTAGTTACTGTGGATTACTGGATTATTGTGTAATTTACACAATATACATCTATATGTAGGCTATCATATCTCATTAAGCACATTGACTCATTCAATTATATATGTTATTATATGTCATTTCATTGTAACATGCAAATGAACCTTAAAATTGAGTAGGTTGGTCTAACTGCTAATGTACTATTATGAAGCATATATTTAGTATATATATAACACCAGAAGTTATAAATTATGTAGATTTTTAACCCATCTAACCTTATCTTGACCTAGTTCTACGTTTCATTCAGTTTCATATAAGAAAAACATTACGCCTGTCGACTGTAATGTCTCAAAACTGGTTTTCCGGAGTGCCCAGTACTCGGCCCTTTCCGGCACTTTTCGTGTATGTTGACGTGAGGATCGTCACCGCCTCTCCCAGACTGCTTTATGTCTGGCAGCAGAGACCATGCGCGGTCGCCATATTACCGAGCACCCCTCCCCTTCAGTTCCGTCACAGCACAGAGCCAAAGCGGCGGTGCAGGAGGCTATATACTGAACAACGCTACCGCTGGGGAGGACCAGTGATACAGCAAAACCAACACCAAAACGAGGATTCAGTGGAATGGATTAAACCTTTGAACGTCGCCATTTAGTATTGAGTTTTCGCTTTTACATCTCCGTGCACCGCAAGAAAGGTTGCTTGTTTTCACTACCTTTCGTTTGAACAAACTGAACAGTTAAAACGACTCACTGTATGTAGCTAGCCGGTGATGGAGACTGGCAGCTAGCTAGCTGACGTTACTCCTCTGTCAGGCTAGCCTCTAATATAACAGTAACTTACTCCGCAGTTATTCTGCTTTTTAGCGGGTGTGTTAAATACAACATAGCATTTCGTTGTAAACCCACAAAATGTTATATTGTGTTTAACAGCGGCACAAACGGATAACACTGGTAGTTAGCCGGCGAATTACAACTGCCTCCAGCTGACGGTAGCTTGCTAGCTGCTCAGCAAGCGGCCACTAGCTTCTTTTGCTTCGCTGACGGGAAAACACTGAATTGTGTACGAGCGGCTGTAAATATTGGCACAACGTCGCCTGATATTTGAGAACAGCCGTCCGACACCTAGTTCTAATATTTATTTTTGATTGGTGTTGTCTGTCCATCGTAGTTTTGTCAAAACGGCGCCGTTAACGAACTGCAGTCTTATTGCATACTGTCAGAGACCAACTACCCCCCGGATTCTCTCGAAATGCATCATCCGGACCCTGCAGGAGACTCTGGCAGTGTTAGAAAGATGGCGCACCCGACTGTCTTTCACAGAAGGGGTAGCAACACGGGCAGCGGGAGCGGATCTGCGCTGTCAACAACGGCGAACCCGGTGGTCAATAGCAGCCACGTCTCCGCCGATGATTATCAACCCTCCCTGTTGATTCAGTGCCAACCTCCTGCTGGTTCATCATCCCCGGGTCCCCATCATCCACCCCCCCACACCCTGAATCTGCATTCTCAGCCACAGCCTACACAATCAGCTGGCGCACAGATGAAAAAGAAGAGTGGTTTCCAAATCACAAGTGTAACTCCAGCACAAATATCTGTGAGTACCAACAACAGTATTGCAGAGGACACAGAGAGCTATGATGACCTGGATGAGTCCCACACAGAAGATCTGTCTTCTTCTGAAATCCTGGATGTGTCCCTCTCCCGAGCTAATGATATAGTTGGAGCAGAGAGAAGCTCTTCAGAGGAGACGCTGAATAATTTCCATGAGGCAGAGACCCCTGGAGCTGTCTCCCCCAATCAACCTTCACACCCCCATCCCCTGAACCAACCTCAACAGCATGGTGGGGCCATGGTGAATGGGACTGTGCACCATCAACATCCTCATCATCCTAACCACGCCCAGGTCTTCAATCTGTCGTCTGGGCCTGGGAGCACCCCATCTACCCTCACTTCTGGAGCTTTATCTTGTGTCACTCAGAAAATGCCTTCTAATGTGCGGGGTCCTCAAGAGAATGTTTCCCAGACTGCCCCTTCAAGTGTTGTTGCTCAGCCTGCAGGGATTGTGGCCCCGGGATCTGTCCCTCGAATGCATAGTTCTGCTACAGGCATTGCAGTTAACATAGTTCATCCCCAGAGCAGCAGTGTTAGTAATGTGAATATGTTGAGCTCTGCCAATGTGCCTGTGATAGGGGGGATCAGTACAACTGCTAGCAGTAGCAGTGCTGGCTTTCCTCTCAATGTGATAAGCAGCAGTGGAGGCAGTGGTGGTGCTGTTGCAGCAGCTGGTGGTAACCTTATGACCACCACTAATGTCAGCGTGATCCAGCAACACCAAAACATCAACTCCAACATCACTATGACTACCACAACTAGTGCTGCAGTTCCTGCTGCTGTTGCTGTTGTCAGTGCCTCTGGAGGGATGACTCTCTCCAGTGGGATGCAGGCAAGAGTTGGATCTGCCCCGATACAGCAAGTAAGTGCCCCTGTCTCAACTGTGGCTACAGCCCCTGTATCATCTGCTCCTGTCCAGCCTGCCCCAGCTCCAGCCACTGCAGTTGCTGCCACCAGTTCCCGCTTCAGGGTGGTGAAGCTGGACTCCAGCTCTGAGCCCTTCAAGAAGGGCAGATGGACATGTACTGAATTCTATGACAAGGAGACCACAGCCTCTGCTCCAAGCTCCACTGCATCTGACACTGGGTCTCTCAGCATGCGTCAGTTTGCACCTGAGAGCTTTGTTGGTGCCTCAGAGAGGGAAAGCACAAGTGGTAGTTCTGTGAGTAGCACTATGAGTACACTGAGCCATTATACTGAGAGTGCATGTAGTGGAGAGGCTGGGGGAGCACCAGTACCCCCGCATGCCCAGGATTATACCTCCCCTCCTCAGGGCTTTCAAGGAATCCTAACCAGTGGGTTAAGTATGGGAGTATCCCAAGCCCAACCTCACATGCATGGCCAGGATATTACCCATTCACATGTGAAGACTACTGTGGCCCCCTCGGTTGCCGCAAACATTCACCAGCCTGCTACAGTGCCAGGCTACCAGACGGCCACTGGAGTTCCTGCACCTGCTGTACCTCAGCAGCAGCTCACCTATGCCCAGGCAGTTGCTAGTCAACCCCCAAGCTCCACACAGGGCCTAGTGGAAGTTCAGCTGCAGAAGATAGGCTATGCCTCCCTGCCACAACAGCCAGCTGCTGCTCCCCCAGCAGGCCCCCCAGTGCAGGAGAGGCCATCTGAGTATACCCAGCAACACCAAGGTATCCCCCAGGCTCCTGCTACTCAATCTCAGCCCAATCAAGCTGGGTCGGTTCCCCCTGGGCCAGCTAATGGAGGATGTCAGATGATGGGAGGCCCCCAGCAGTCACAGGCACTTCTTCACACACAGCCCCAGCAGCCTTCCTCCCTTCAGGCCACCACATCCAGTATGCACTCTCACATTGGAGTAGCAGGTCTTGGCCAGCAGCCACAGAGCCTCCCAGGCCATCTGGATTGCCAGCAGCAGAAGCCACAGTCACTCCCAACACAAATACAAAACCCGGTCCTGGGCACCAAGCTGCCTGCTACAGTCCACCAGACCCAAGTGTCTGCACCAAGTGTGCCTCCTCCCAACCTTCAGAGTGATGCCCAGCCCCAAGCCCACAGAACTGGGAATACTGGTAGGATGCCCCCACAAGGCGTTCCTCATAGCCAACCATCTTCTGTCAGCTTGCCCCAGGACCACAGCAGTGCCCAGGCCCTCGCTCATGCTACCCAGGCCAGTGCCCTATATGCTAGTCTGCCCACCTTCACCACCACTCAGCTGCAGGATGCCCAGCGTCTGCTCCTCCAGCATCAGTCGGCTCTGATGGGGCTGCCTAAGTTGTCTGGCGGCAGGGAGGCTGGATCTGGATCCAGCACTGGACAGTGCCAGGAAGCTGAGGGCAACACCGCCGCCAGTGCCTTAACTGCATCAGCTAGTCTTAAGACGGTCGATGGAGAGGAGGATGGGTAAGATCTCTTATTTCTTTAAACTTTTTGTTCATGTTTAATTTGAGTGGTTACAGCCAAATTAATTAGTGATGCCACTTGGTAAATGGGTGTTGCCTGGCTTGGCACTCTGAGTGTGTTTGAAACTGGATGATTTAGCTGGTTGCTGTGGCAGCCATGATGCAAGACATGTGTTATTGTTTTCCTAGATAGCCAGCAGACAGTGGCGAGGCTGTCTGCCCCCTGTCACTGGGACACAGTGCAGGGCTCAGCTGGATGTGACGTCCCTTATTTTTGTGTTGTGTTATTTTAGTGGCTGCAGTGATTCAACATTTTACCTAGCCTGCCCCTTTGCTTCGGTCCAGACTGTCTTCCTTACAGGGCAAAAATTCTGATGGTTGCAGTTTGCTGTACACACACTCAGCACATTTGTTGTGGAAAAACAGGACAGACATGGCAGAGGTTGTGTTATTATTTCATTAGCAATAGAATAAAGGCTAAGTCTACTTATACAAATTAAACAATGCATTATAGCTAAAATTTTGTTTTGCAGTCCATCTCTCAAACCATAGGTTAAAATTTGATCTTTTGATGAACTCATGAAGATGAGATGATGTTTAGTTCACATGTAGCGGCCCTTTTCCTTCACTGAAAAGTTAGATTTTTATCAATTGTTCTCTGCCTCCACCATCTCTGTTTTTCTCCATCTCTCTGTGTCACTGCTCTCACTCACTGCTAGTGATTTGTGCTTTGACCTAAATGAAAATCCCATGGAATGTCCTCTCAATAATACGTTTTAAGAACTCATTTTGAAGTTAGGAATTTTAATCACCTTGCAGCAGGAGGAAATTTCTCACCTTTAAGTCACTCCTAACAACTCTAAGCCTTTTTTCCTGACTTCGGAAATTTTTACAGGAACCTTAGCTTTTATCATATTAGTTCTCAGCATATGTGTCATACCTGAGTTATAACAGGTAGGTTTGATTACTGAGAATCTAGAGGGTAACATGGATGCGATAATGGTACTTTTAGCGTGTCTTTATGGATGAGCTAGATAGAGATACTGCTCTCACATGATGTTTAACTCAGAGGAATGTGAAATCTATGTGGGATCAGGTGGACTATTGCCTTTCATGATAAGAATTATTGGTGAAGGCAGATGAAAACAAAGCCTGTCTTACAAATTAAAAGATTGTCTTAATTAGTTTTAAGTTTTAATTAGTGAATAGTGCAAATGTGTATTTTGATTTTTTTTTTCTTTTTTGTCAATTGTGGGGACCCCAGTAAGAATAGCTGCTTGCTAAATAGAATCTAAATAAAGAAACAAACCAACAAATGGTTCAGTACTATGTAGATTATGTGCTGTCATGTGAGTGAATGTTGGAGATTGCTCATTGTAGCTCTGTGTCTCCCCACTGATGGGTGACTGTGGCAAGTGAAACTGCCTATTTTCCAGCCCTTCTTAATCAGTGAATGTTCATTGACAAAAACAAGCGCTGATGACAGCACAGTCTCATCAGTTGATGCAAACACACTTGTGTTTCTACATTTGATTAACCTGTCTAGTCATCATTGAGCTCAGCATCAGTGCTTCGCTTATTAATATTATTCTTACATCATTACCCAGATAACAGTTTGCAGAGTGGGGGGAACCTGAGTTGAAAATTTTGTTTTAAAAAGCTAATTATGCATATGCAATTTTTGTAGCAGCATTGGGGTGGTGGGTATTCATTACTTTGACTTTCCTGCTGGAAATAATGGTCATGTTTTCAAAGTAGCCATAACATGAATTATTGGACCTTTTAAAGTCGCTTTAATGGAAGCACTGCTAAGAACCAGTGCTCATTTCATTTGTGTACTTGCAGAGGTTTTGTTCTTTGGGGGTCTGGGGGTCTGTGTACCTTATCAGTGGTGTTACAGTTCCTGTGATCTGCTCTGTGACTCCTGTCAACATACAGTATTTCAGATTTTAATGTGTGGCATGATATTGGCCTCATAAACCACCACGTAAGGCACAGTTATGTGACTGCAGGGTCTCTCTACTGTTTGTGGGTGTGTGTGTGAAAGAGCGGGGGTCTCAATTGTCCACCAAGTAATCAATGTCCACCAAGTAATTAATGAATACAATATTATATTGATATTCAATATTGAATTGAATACATTCAGAATTAGTGGATGGTTGGTATGTGTGGGTGGACAGGCTGCTGTTGATTGGCTGCAGGGCTTTATAGGACATTAATGGTAGAACAGTGATTAGAGAGGGGTGGCAAATGAATGTCGTGAGCCAGATGTAACTTAAGTGAGAGCAAGAATTCCAACATGGTAGCATTCAGGTTTCCACATGCTTACTCAGTATATTAAGATGTGGTTCTGTGCACTTATACTGTGTGTGTGTCAGTGTGTATAGTTTAGTTCTTGTTTAGTAGTGTAGTTTAGTTCTTGTTTCAAACCTTCGGATTGAAGACAGTCTTGTGACTGGAGCTAGTATAGACTGGTTAGCAAAACTGGCTTAGCTTGGTAGGACCTGGGTGTTGGCAGAACTTAGGGTGTGTTTAAACTTTAGTTCATGTTGTTATTTTCTGTTCTGTTTTTACGTAAAGCACTTTAAAAAACATAAATGTAAAATTTCTAGCTTTCATTTTGTTTAATTTTCATTATTATGTAGTGTGGTTAGAGTTGGCTGTGAATCCTTTTGACATACTTTATTATGGTATGATGTTAAGCCTCTTGTTTGCAGTTTGGTTATTAACAGATTACATAATATTCTCTGTACTACAGTATCTCTTTCAGTTTCTCTTACAATTTTTAGGAAATTGGTAAATAGTGATTTTATTTATAAGCAGCCACTGAAAAATGAGACTTTGGTCCAAGTTTCTCTTGTTTGTCTTACTTTATACTGCAACGAAGCAGAATTGTAACACTGACAGGCAGTTATTCTGGCTTTTAAAGAAGAGGTGAAGTTTCACATGATTGCACTCAATGATTAGTGATGTTTTTTTTGGTACTTTTTAATGTGTATGTGCCAGACAAACAGATTTTTCTCCACCTCTCTTAGATGTCAACACCATTTGACACAAACACAAGGTGCTGCATTAGTGGAAGTTCAGCTGGTATAAATGTACTGATCTACTCAGTGCCAATACCACTGCGCCATGTACAACGTTTTTGGCAAACAAAACTGATCTGAACTGAAAACTGAAACTGAAAAAAAATCTTTTTTTGCCGATGCTCTTGCTATGCCAACCCAGTGGTCTCATTGAAGTGAATGAGAGTATTTTTTTTAATGCAGCACTATTGTCAGTCTGAACTGTGCGTGTGTGTGTGCTTAAATGTGTGAAGGCTCAGAGGAATGTAGGCTGGCTGACAGTGTGATGGCTATCTCCTCTGCTGGCTGTTTTAAATGTAATCTTCCCCCTGGCAGAGCATGAGGCCACTGTGTGCTGGGCCTATTGGTCATTGTGCAGAGATCAACCAGATCCCCAAAATTCACAGCACACACAGGAAATGACCCAAGCTGACCCAGCCCAACTTAGTCAGGTCTGCTGAAGCTGGTTGAGACTGCTGAGGACACAGCAGACTGAACCAGATGGCACCAGACTGTGCAGAGTTGTACATCACTGTTCCAGCTGTGATAAATCCTGCCATTGTGTTGTTGCTCTCCTGTTTCCTACACCAGTGTCTGCTTCGAAGGTGGTTTTGTATAAGCTTTGGCTTGGTGACATTTAAATCTTTAATAATGATAATGACCTGGTGTCCAGACGTCCAGACAAACCTGTTGTCCAGCATCCAGTTATTCCAGTTGTTGTTCCATAGTGAGTTTTGGATGAGATTTTCTGGCTGCATCCTGATTTCTCATTCAGGTCAAAATTTCTTTGCTCGTCATACCCACAGCTGTGTGAGTTTAGAGGTAACACTGTGCTGTGCTTAACCTAGTCCACCTTAGCCTTTCCTCTGTAATTTACAGTGGGATCTAAAGTGGGAGAAAACATTGAAAATAGGGCTGCATGATTTGGTGAAAAAGCCATACTGCAATTATTGTGGACAATATTATGATTTATGCATAATTAACAAAAAATACATTGAGTCTACTTGCTTGGTTATCACAGAAAATACCCATATTAATGATGTTAAATGAATTATCAAGAATACAGGGAGTCCAATCATTGCAATTAACTCATGCTAATAAACCTTATGTATGTTTTGAGAAAATAAAATTAAACCCAAATGGTTAAGTAAAGTTAAGTTTAACAAAAACAAAGTAGAAGTAGTTTACAGGGACAAACAATGGGGATAAATTATTGGTCGTTCCAGCCTATTCACAGCTCATTTATGCTGTATTCTCGCTGCTGCTCTCTGGCCACACACACTGTCACAGCTACAGGCAAGAACATTCACGGACAAATTTTAGGGAAGTAGTTAATATCTGGCCAGAATGTCAGTAGATTTGTTGTTAGAAGTTTTTGTGAAAAAAGGGTTATGAGAACCCTTTTTTGTGTGTGTGTGTGTGTGTGTACACACACACACACACGTATATATGTGTATGTATATATATATACATACGTATATATGTGTATGTATATATATATATAGGAGAGAGATAGATATAAAATAATGCCACAGGCTGACATTGCGACTGTGATTACATTTATCATGCAGCACTAATGGAAAATCAATGATACTTTCACGTGAGCCTGAAAATAACCAGAAAGTTTGAGGATTTAGAGACACAAGAAGTATATATAAAATGAAGAAAAAATATTCAAGATTCTGCACTGTTTCTAGATCATCAGTCAAATTTAATCAAATCTGTGCTATTAACCATGTTAATGAACTTGTAGAACCAAAGGTTAGATGTCCTCGAATTTTGTTTCATATGTTGAAACCTGAGAATTGCCCAGTAAAACACTTCACACACATCACCATACAGTGCCTATGAAATGTATTCACCCCACTGGAAGTTTTCAAATTAGTTTTTTTACAACATGAAGTCATGGTCGATGTTTGGGTTTTTTTGACAAAAAACTCTTTCATATCAAAGTTACAACAAATCTCTACGAAGTGATATAAAGTATAAAGTATTGTCCCCCTTGTTGCTCACCCAGCCGAGTTCTTTAAGAAGTCACTCAATCAGTTTAGTGAAGGTCACCTGAGTGCAATACATGTTTCAAGTTATTGTAGTATAGATACACCTGTGTCTGAAAAATTAAATTGTGAATCAGTATCCTGGCAAAAAACTACATCCTGAAGATAAAAGAAAACTCCTCAACAGCAGCTACTCAAAATGCTTATTAAAAAGCACAAGTCAGGGAAAGAACACAGTACAGTGCAGTTAATTCCATCATAAGGAAATATAAGGAATATGGCACAAGCGGAAATCTGCCTACAGCAGTCTTTCCTCAAATACTGAGTAAGCATGCAGGAAGGGGACTAGTGAGAGAGGCCACCGAGATACCTGAAGGAGTTGAGGCCAATTCGTACATTTCTTCATTTGTGTGTGTCCGTATCATATCCAAACATCTTTACTATTGAAGTAGCTTCATTTTTATGTACTAGATTATCATTGGAAGGCTGAAATGCTGCTCTGGCTCTTAGATATTGGGCTTGTGTCATTGTTGTGCAAGCTAGGCAATGTAAATGCATCATATGTCATTGCGTCACTATATTATTGATATCACATAAAAATGTATACTGGTCTTATAGTAGACCATATAATACGGCACACCTATTTATTTTAGAGAATATTTCTACTAAAGAGCTTGAGATCTTTGACGTTGGCAACAACGCCTGGGCATTGTTAGGCATTGTACTGGCTATGTTTTACAGGTTTCTGATGTTTTACTGTCCACATGAATTAACTGGTCATTGAGAAAGAAGCACCAAACTAATACATAATGAAAATGATTGTTTGTTGTAGTGCTGATAATATTACTCTTGGTCTAAAAACCAAATAGTATTCATCTGGTAAGTACAAATTATTGTTTTGATTAGAGCAATCCTTTGTAAAAAGATGTCAACTATTTATGTTATAAATACTGAGATGTTATTTCATTTTACTTCATCAAGCAAACAGGTGCCAAGATTGGACAGGAGTTGTGCTTATTCAAAATTTTTCATAGCAAATTAACCTATATTGTTGTAGTGTTCATCCATGGCCTTTTATATAAGGCTCTGGTTTGTCCACAGTTGCACATCACTGCATCAAGTGTTTCACCAAAAGTAAACAGCATTTGTTATTTGTTATGTAGCTGACACCTCCCCCATTCCCACCACACAGAGCAAGCCAGAGAACACCAGAACCCAGCAGAGCAGCAAACATGCTGTGTATGAGAGAGAGGGAGGGAGAGAGGTCTCACCACATACTACTGAAAATTTACTGTCCATTTAAGCCAGGTGGTGAAAGCATCAGTGGCAGAATTAAACTAAACAATGAGGCCGTGAGCAGTTCAAACAACTCGCATGTGCATATCTCTTTATAAATCACTCCATGGGTTTTTTCCATTGCTTATTTGTGTGTTTTAAGCAGATGCGTCATTGATTTCGTTAGTCTCAGCCCCTTTCTTACTGATGGTTTATTTTTCCATCAATAAACAGGATTGTATCACTTAAGAGTGCGGTGGGAAAACTAATGGCTTGTAATGGATGATAATGGATTGTGTTTTTAGTCTGCCTTTCATCTATGAGAAAATTGCCCTCCCACCCCTTGAATGCAAGCACACGCACACACCCACACACTGGCACGATGGCCTAACCTTGTCAAAAAATGCTCCTGCTGTTTTTATTGTGGTTCTTTTTCTACCTGTACATTAGAGACAGAAGCTGTTAGACAGCTGCCTTATTTTGTATCTATTGTGTTTACACTAAGGTAGTTTCTGCTGCACAATATAAATAGATAGCGTTGTTCTGGTCTCTACAAAATAATTAAAAAAAGGTAATTGGTATTAACTTCAGAAACAGTTCAACATTCTTATCATTTGTTGGAGAAGCCATTTTTGACCATCCTTACTGTAATTATGTGTTTTGAAATAATGTCAGCTATTGCATTTACGATATCACTGTGTCTCTTTGTTTTTTGCTTCTTTTTTTCTTTTGTCATAAGGCGTGACTGGAGAAGGATCACCAGCACTTTCTTGGGTCTGTAAAGTCTTGTGCTGTGCATGCTGTAAAGTATGGCACTGCTTCGGATGGTTAAGAAGATATGTGGTACTATCTGTCTTTGTGGGAAGATGCTTTCGACACTGTTTGCAGTGCACACTACTCTGCTTCTCAGTCTGACTTTAATTAGCCAGAATATCTCCACACTGCTGAATTCATTTTCTCTTATCTTGCTCCCACTCCTAACATACTGTTGTGCACGGCTGCAGTAGCCTAAACATTACCAAGTGTGCTGCCACCGGCTAATACTATGCTCTGTGCCGTGTGCGTCAATAATGTGGCCACATTATTGGTTCATGCGGCACTATTCTCATTATCATTGGCTTTTCACATTGTCTGTCTAAATATGGATGGAATGAGTTTTAATGAGGTTCTATCAACCATGTTTTAAAGTTCTGTTGAGGAAAAGTTATTTTGCAATAGATATCTTTATAGTTTTATTGCCCAGCCCTAAGAAGAAGGGAACATTAATTTAATCTATAGTGTATGATGCTATAAAATGATGTTGAGGATTCATCTTCAGCGACACTTTTTCATTTTTAGGCTTTAGTGGGCTGCCACTGTCATTCCTCTAAACATGCAAGCAATGTGCTGAATCATGGCCGACATTCCTGTGGCCAGAACACTGTCCAGTCAGCTCTAGGAAGTACACCTGCACACACACAGACACACTCAAGCACTAATAGAGAAAATGCAGCAGATGAGTTTGCTATTGGCGTACGAGATCCTGTCCTCTCTGTCTCTCGCTTTCTCTGTTCTTATACTTTCTTCTTTGATTGATGTAAGACTAAAGATACACCAAAAAAGGAGAGAGTTGTGGTGGTTATTTTCTCAAGCTCCTCAAAGAGCAGCCAGAGTGGACAAGGAAACAACAGCTAATAAATATCGCGTGTGCCAACCGATTGCTCTGTTACATCAATTAGCCTGATGATATCACAACTTCTGAGATTAGGTAGCAGCAGTGTAAATTAACAAACAGTGCTCACAACTTCATGCAAACAACTTCAGTTCTTTGGAAGCTTTTACAGAAGGTTATAACTACCTATAGCAAAAACAGCCCTCTTTGGGTCACTCAGAGGTTTTAGAGATTTTTTTTTTTAACGATCATCTATTATCCTCTTAGAGAAACCAGCTTAAATAAGACACATGCCTCATTTCAGTTACTCGGGCTGTAGAGAGTTTGTACAGTATTTACACAGTAGTGATGGTGGTGGTGAAATGAATGATTTGGTCTTGTATGAGTCTCCTTTTGAGACGGGGAGATACTGTTGCATTTGTGTGAATTATTGGTGTTAGAATTGGCAGAAGAATCAAATGTAACCTTGAGTTGTGTGGTGAAATGAATGTAAAGCTCTGAGCAAGATCAGTGGTTTAGTCATGAGAGTATCATCCGCAAATCAGATGTAGAATTTAATAATTCTCTTTCTATGAACACTTGTGATTGTAGCCTGTTCAAACGGAGTCAATAAAAACTGCCCCAATAGGTGATCCCACTGATATATACTTATGTATTATTGAAGGAGAATATTGTTTTAATACACATATTTTTTTAATGTATTTGTCGTTTGGATTTAGTATCATTGTAGATCCTAACATAATGTGAGTTGTTCGCCAGTGGCACATTTTACATATCAAGGTGTGTTTGTATATAATTTATGTGTTTGGCAGCATTAAAGGGATCATGTCAAGTGTATTAATTTGTTGCCGCAGGAGCTGAAAAGATGCAAGAAACGTACATAAATGCTACATTATACAAATGTGTTGCAATGGTGTCTGGAACAGCTTTTAACAATAGTTAAATTTGAATGAAGTCAAGAAGGAACACTGGAAAACTCTTTGTAAGACCATGTGCTCTGGCAGGTATAGTAGGACATATTAGTGTTAAAGAGCAACATGTGAGACCTGTGAGATTGTTACTGTATATCAACAAATTATCCCGTTAATGTAGTCTGATAGTTTCAGCCTTTTCTGCTTCGCTGTGATGACGTGAGAGCTCCAGCCACTGAGTGTCTTTCCCATAGGGTTTGATATTCATTCACTCTCGCTTTGTGCAAGCTAATCCCCTCTTTTATGCTCTGTGGCTGAATGAGGAAGGCTTCTGAGGGGAGGAGGAGGAAAAGTTTTTTTTTCTCACCCATTTTTTGCCTCAGTAGTCTGGCCAGCTGCTTCTCCTCTTGGCATGAATAAAGCAGAGACACTTGGCTCTTCATCATGTCTGTGTCCAGCAGTTTAACATCCATGTACTTCACCCAGTGTTTCCCATATAGTGGATTCAATTAAGTATTTTCTATGTAATAATGTATTTCTCCTTAGTTTGTGATTAAATGCTGTTCAGTTTGCAGACTGATCAAGAAATCTCCAACAGTGGTGAAATTATATTTGCTCTTACCCATCCCCCTTTCTTTTTGTTTTCAAAAAGAATAAGAGAAGTACACTGTCTTTGTTCAGTACTGTTTGCAGCTCCCCACTTCTATTGGAGTGACCACAAGTATATCAGAGTGACTGCATAGATTAACATGTCACAGTGATAAACGTATCTGCTCCTTGCCTAACATATCCAGTTCATTTCCTGTGGCTGCAGTTGGAACTGTGACAGTAGCATTAATGCAAACTTAGAGTCTGCCTTCAAACCATTTTCAGCCCTGTACATGGTGCTGTACTACCCCCTGCTGGCTGGCAAGCTGAGAACTGCCTACATACACCTGGCTTGTCATGGTGTGCACGTGATGGTTTGAATGCAGTTTTTTAGCAGAACTGTAAATGCACACCAGAACCTAAATCAAAACAGACAGAATAGCCTGTTAGTGAGTAAACTGTAGTGGTCCTGTGAAATCTGTACAGTCAGTTACTGAACTGTAGATGTTTATTAGGTTCCCCTAATATAGTAAGAAAGTACAGTATATGTCCCTCTTAATGGGTTTAGACTGAGAATGATTCTTGTTTCTTGACCAATTAATTTTTAATCCTATCGGTGTTTCCTGTTCTGTTTTTATGTGTTTTTCTTATCCTTAGTATAGCTGTTGTTTTCAGTGTTTTCACTGAGCTATGAAAGTAACTTTTAGATTTTATTTGCTAGCGGGATACAGGTTGTCCATCACAGTAATCATTAAATCAGTTTTCTGACATTTACATTTTCACTATGGGGCTGTAGTTGAAAGTGAATTGCTATGAACCGTTATCCACATATGAAAAGCTTTATGCATTCAACATCTGAGAATCGTGAGGTGAAGTTATTGAGGTCACAGTCAGTTGGGAAAGTCTTTAAAGTCATATATACATGGAGATGTGGATTGTGAATTGTAAAGGGAGCAGCAGTAGGAATTAGGGAAAAAATAGTGTAGCTATTAGATGACCAGGGGAACTGGGACCATTACGTGCTGTACTGGACCTTATTATGGATTAGAACTTGTATTTTTCGACCTGAAATCCTGTAATTTGAGAAGTAATCATGCACACATCTGTATTTGCTGGTTCTTTTATAGCAGTGGTTCTCAAACTTTTTACACTGGGTACCATCTCAAAAAATATTTGGCCCTCCAAGTACCACCATTATGACCAGAGGTTGGTAGTATCGAGTTACATTTACTCCGTTACATTTACTTAAGTAACTTTTTGAAACATTTTTACTTCTAAGAGTAGTTTTACTGCACCATACGTTTTACTTTTACTTGAGTAGTTTTGTAAAGAAGAAACGCTTCTTACTCTGCTACATTGGACAACACTCGACTCATTACTTCTTTTTTTTTTACCATTTATTCTA
>JAUMHL010000014.1:16655843-16673328 GCA_032362345.1 Sandelia bainsii
CTGAATTAAACGTCCCCAACAAAACTGGACATGGTTCTAATTTATGACAGATATTCAGATACCAGATTTCGGCTACAACATCATGTGAATGAACACACTGTATAGTTAATTAGGCTAACACTTGTAATTCGGAATGCGGTGTTATGACTAATGCTGTTAATAATGTTTATGGAGATGTGAAGTGTATAAAAGTCTGACGGTCAGACGTTGTCCAGTGAGAGGAAACAGTTCATTTGTAAACTATGATGATTTTGTGGCTTTATTTGAGCCGCCAGAGAGAGACACAAACTGGGCTTCAAAGCGGCTGTATGACACATTTAGTAATTCATGCTCTTGATTTATTAACCAACAGACTTCAGCAACTACATTTCAGCGATGTCTGTGAATAACGATGTTTCTGACCATGTGACCGTGCGTAAAAACAGCCTGAGAGATCGGGATGTGGTGTTGTGACTCTAAAGCTCTTAATAATGTTTATGGAGATGTAAAGTGTATAAAAGTCTGACGTTATCCAGTGAGCAGAGACAGTTCACCTGTAAACTATAGTAGTATTATGTCTTTATTGTTATTATTAAATTTTTGTAAAGAATTCTCAGGTGTTCCTGCATACCACTAGAGGGAACCTGCGTACCACAAGTGTTACGCTTACCATAGTTTGAGAACCACTGTTTTATAGCATTTAATGTGTGATGACAGAAAATGAGGTGCTGATGAAAACAGGGATCAGCTATAAAAAGAATGAATTGTTCTTTTCTCCCAGTGACATTAATTACCTGAACTCAGATTTTGCTGCACTCAGATATATACAGTGCTATGAAAAAGTAAGTCTGGACATTTTTTCCTATATTCACAGAGAAGGAATCAGGAGAGGGTTGAATACTTTTTCATTGACTGAAAATGTTCAGACTACATTTTTGTCATATGCCACAGTTATGCATTTCTCTCTACACCCTGCGTTAAGAGTATGAAACAGGCATATTAACAGTACAACATAGATTGGCTTTAGTGTTGGCCATTAGATGGCAGTGTGTACCAGCCTATACATCTCAAGTATCAATGCACCTTCTATTAACCAGTGGGAAGTAATGTGGATTTTAACAATACAACACTGCGTCTATATGTAGTTTTCAAATAAATCAAACGAAAACTGGTTTGTCTTTTGGATTTATAATACATATGTAGGATGTTGTCTGTGTTGAACTTTGATCAGGTCAGGAGATTTCTGGTATATGTGTGTATGCCATTATTTAAACATAGGACTCACACAAAAGTAAGAATTTTCAGGTAGAAAACTGCTCAGAGCAAAACATATAAACAGTCAACCAAAAAGTCTTTGTTAGTCGGACTGACACTAATGTATAAAATTAAAAGATCCTAAAATCCTGTTGGATAATTGACTATGATAAGTCTCAGAGTGAATTTCATTGAAGGTTAAATGATATTTTTGATTCACATCAGACTGTATAACGTCTAACCTGATGTATCACTGTTCATAGATCAGTGAACAAAGTGTGTAAGCATCCTATTTAAACATTATCTTATAGGTATTCACTTGGTATCAACTTCAAGTCTGATTACTTTTGACATGAAGCAACGTAAGGAAAGCACCAGAAAAATTTAATGAGTTAAAGGGGACTCTTATATTGAATTCTGATTTGCCACCAGAAGATGGCAGCGTTTATCTCTGTTCTTCCTTCTGCACAGAGTTGTAACGTGTGTTCATAGATTAGTTGTAGTCAGACTTGCACAGTTCTTTCTTCTATGTAACTGGTAAATCATCAGCTTAACAACAACAGTTTTTAGTTTGTTTGTGGCCATTGTTTTAAAAACGATCTCTTCTCCTTGTTCTTTTGCCATTTCAGGTGAGCTCAGAAAGCCATGACCAACCTATAGATGTAAACTTAAATATTCTACAGTACACACTGTTGGTGCCCTTAGTGAGTATTAGTAGTTGTGAGGATGAGGATTGTGTTTGTAAACACAATTACAGATATCTAATTGTTTGTTGGAAGTATTTAGCTGCAATTGAATCTGTACTGTCATTGTGAAATCACCTTATTAGGGATTTTCCTAGTTGATACATCACTTTATCTTAGATTTTGTGTAGTTTGGAGTGGAGAAGTTCAGTGCAGTCACAGCGAAAGTGGCATGATGGTGGTGAGATTATGTTTATTTCCCAGCTTGCCTGTATACCCATACAGGAAACAACAAGATGTTACTAAGATGTGCTTTTGATAGCTCTGCTGTCGTCAGAGATTTGGCCCAGTGACAGTGGAGTTGTCATTAGTTAATCCACTCACTGCCCTGTCCTCTTCTCTTCACTTGTAGTTGTGCATGAGGGAACACACACACAAATGAAAAGGTAGGGAAATGGGTCAGGGCTTGTAGCCTAGTTTCAGGGTTATTGATTTGATGAACTTTCCCTGACCCTGATAGCAGATGTAAAAAGGCAATTGATTATGTTCCATAGTTAAAAATATGAGCCAAGAGAAATTTCTGTGTGACTTTATTTTTAGTACCAATGTTGGAATAAATAGTCAAACAAGGATTCTGTTTGCCTGCAGATATCAAATACCATTCATGAAATAGATGTAGTTTGAGGCAAAGGCTGAGACGGATGAAATGAACTGCCCAGGAAAATCAATATACTAGTTGGTCAATAATGGATAAATCCTGCTCTACCCTGACCCCACCCTGAGAGACAGCAGTATAAATCACAGCAAATCTACTAATTGCAAAACTACTTGCCAGGAGTAGCAGCAAATTTGCAGAATATCTTGAGTGTCATGTATTACAACAGTACTACAGACAGAGAAAGGCAAGGAGTTGAAAATATTCTTTAGGAAACTTAATAAAGAATACTGCAAGTGTCAACAACTGAGCCTTAGTAAAAATTATACTTTTCTCCCCTTTATTACTTTGTTCTATAATCTGTAATAGCAGTGTAAGTCAGAAAAAGGTTGTTGAATTTGAAACCAGTGTCAGTTGAGACACTTGGAGCATTTGTTTTTCTACTACTCTTGTATGACACCTAAGAGGTAGGAGTAAGTACAGTGCATCTGCTTAAAAGAAACTGATGTGAAATAGACATTTATATGGAAGATATTTAATGTATGTTAAGTTTTATTTCTTTGGATGTCAGTGGTTAGTGTGTTTTTGCACACTAACAGAAACGCTGGATTCCTGCCAGATGCTCTTAATTCTGCCTCTGTAAATGTTACCAGTGCATCCACAAACTGCTTCTACTGATTTGTTTGAGAGACCTGCTGAATGTGTGTTAGAGGGAGGGAGGCTGTAGACTAGAGACATGACGGAGAGATGACTCACTTGGGCTTCTGGCTCGATGAAGTAAAGAGGAGAAACAGCCTCCCACCAGGCAAAACAAATACATGTATTGTACTCTGTGTCATTCTGTTAACAAAAAGGTGGAGCTGTGTAAAGCTTTGTGACCTGGACATCGGTGTAAGTAATGCCCCCTCCCATCGTATGACAGACTGAGATGGACGGTTCAGATAGGAAAGTGGGAACCACTGCTCTTTAATCCATCCCATCTTTTCTTGTCAGAAAACTGATTTAATGATTACTGTGATGGACAACTTGTATCCAGCTAGCAAGTAAAATCTAAAAGTTACTTTCATAGCTCAGTGAAAACACTGAAAACAACAGCTATACTAAGGATAAGAAAAACAGAAAAAAACACATAAAAACAGATCAGGAAACACTGATAGGATTAAAAATTAATTGGTCAAGAAACAAGAATCATTCTCAGTCTAAACCCATTAAGAGGGACATATACTGTACTTTCTTACTATATGAGGGGTACCTAATAAAGACCAATTTAACAGTTAGACCTTTAAGGACATTTTCTTAGATGCAGTTATATCAATCCCAGCAACTTCAAATTGGTCAAACCATGTAATTTGAACTGATTTGATAAATGCTAATTCTTTTTAAATGTTAGTACCGTGATATTTCTTAGTGCTTTAGATGACTTTCAGAAATCCTTTACTGAAAAACATGCTGTAGCTATAAGGTGCTGTTATGTAGGCTCAGTAATAGACTGGTGACCTCTTTAGTTTGATCCTTGCCTCTCGCCCAGTGACAGCTGGGATTGGCTCCACCACGACCAACTTGATAAATGGTCAAGATAATGGATGGATATTATTTACCAGTAGCCTGTTGAAACTGTACATCCTTAGTTTATCATAATCTTAGAGAAATAAAAATAAGCAGTGTAGAAATATTCACATACATATTGTTCTTTTACATTTCAAGTGCAGTCAGACAAAACTACAGGAGAATTGAACTTCATGATTAAAATGTTTTTTTTTTTTTTTTTTTGTATTGTAGCAAGTAATGCTTTCTGAAGACAGGTCTGACTTGATGCAAGCGTGTTAGCTGCCAAAATGTAAGTGCATGTAGTTGTTGATTCTGTTTTGACATTTCTATAAGGAGATATCCCTCGCCGTGTTCCCCTTTCAGCCTTTTTCTTTTCATCTTTATTGCTGCGGTTAGCATTATTTCTGTTGTCTGGATTCTGAGCGCTGTGTGTTCTTGGGCTGTTAATCCTTTTAATGCCAGGTTTCACACCGCATTATTCAAACCTGCTGCTCACACTCTCACACGAGACACACTTATGTAACTTGAATTTTCTGTGTGTGATTCAAAGAGGGGAAAAGCTGGGACCTAGTCTCAAAAGGGTTACTTTTTCTGCCAGTGGGCACTGAAGTTATTGATTCACAAGGACAAATTGGCAAGTTATATCATATTTGGATTATAAAATAAAAAATTTAATTTTTTAGTAAGTTTATAAGTTTTTATTAAAAGGTTATGTACATTACAAAAATTATTACAACCTATATTTGCAGTACTATACTGTAATAGTATAAATTACAGATGAGTAAATAACAGTGTATTAGCTTCATAAAGTAGTGTAACAAGAGAAAGTAAGAGACATGGTGCTGGTGTATTGTTGTAAGATGGATGTTGCAATTTTCAGCATTTGGTCATATGTTCTCCGCAGATGTTGAGAGGAAGAGGTGTGGTATGTTTATGTGTGTGTATTTGATTGTTAGAATGGTCCACAGTTCCTTTCGTACAGTCTGATGGCAGTAGGCACAAACAGGCTCTCTTTTTCCATCTGCCACAGTTTGTCATAGAGTGGCTGAGAGGGATTGTCAAGGATGACACAGATCTTGTGCACCATCCTCCAGACTGTCTAGGTCCAGTCCAATGACATGTTTTGCCTTCCTAACCAGTTTATTCAGTCTCCTGTTATCACCAGCCTTGATGACACCTCCCCAGCCTACAACTGCAAAAATAGTGCACTTGCTGCTACAGCCTGGTGCCCACGTTAAAGGAGCACAGCTTCCTGAGGAAGAATAGCCTGCTCTCTCCTTTACTGAGGAAAGCATCTGTATTGCCTGGCCACTCTAGTTTGCTGTTTATGTGGACCTAAGGTACCTGTACAAGGCCACAGTCTCCACCATCTTTCCCAGGATGGAGAGAGGGTCTTCTGCCTCTCTAAAAGTCCACCACCAGTTCGATGGTTTTACTGATATTGAACTTGAAGCAGTTGTTGCACCATTCTACAAAGCTCTATATCAGGGCTCTACTTTACTGCTGCGCATTATTATTGTGGATAAACCAGTGATTGAGTTGTCAAAACATTCTTGATGCATGTTCACACGGTGGCTGTGTGAACATGCATTGCCACCAGCTTTTCACCTAGCAGGTGGGCCTAGGTGGTATTGCTCATACTGGAGCAATGCTGTTTTGCCTCCCCCAGTGGGAGTAGGCCCTATGCATCAGAAAAATTATGACATCTTGCACACTGTGTGCCTGATGTGCTAACTTGGTAGGTTGGTAACTAGTCACCTATGCTGTGAAGTGGGAGAGTCTCCTCCATCTTGTTATGGTCTTAAAAGTCTAGATTGTAAAAATGTCCTGCCAGTGATTGTTTATATCAATGTATTTTAATTTTCACAGAAATGCTAACCAACTAATTTGCAACATGTTATGGAAAGGTTGATCAGACTGTCAAAGATGTGACTGAACAGCCATGATTCTTTGAGAGGATGTTAATGCTGAGGCGGTGGATCCAGGACATTCTAGCTGTGTGTCTCTGGTTGACTCCCTCTCTCTCTCTCCTTCTCTCCCTCTGCCTCTCCCTTAGTGTGTGTTCATACAGCACGAGGACTAAGGACTTGCTGCTGTCAGCCCAAATGCTCCAATACCTCTCTCTCTCTCTTACGTATGGAGGCCAAAATGGCCACTCATCATTCCACCCTGCTTCTCTGACTGACTCACTCAGTAGCTCTCTGTCATTCTCCATAGTCAGGGCGTGACTATGGGAAACCACTGCCAGTGCTTACTGGTAAAGTCTGTGTGTGCTTTCCACTATCAAACTGTTCAGCCAAAAGCCTTTACAATTCAGCAATTCAGTAGGCCTTTTTTTTTCATGGCTGGGACATGCCAGGCACCTTTTATTAACTTTTAGATTTTACATTTCCCTTGAAAGGCAGCAAATGTGAGTGAAGTTCATCTTCATTCAAGCCACATTTTCCCCAAAATATAGGAACTAAATAAGAAACAAACCCAAAATGCAGTACATCTAGAACTAATCATATTAAAAGGGAAAAGGTCTTTGCATAGAACTGTTATAAACTGTTAACTTGAGTCATGCAGGTTAGGAGCTTTGGAGAGCACTGTTAGTACTGTATATTACCAAAGAAATAAACCTCCCTGTCGTGCTGTTGGCCTGATTAAATTGCCCTCCTTATGTGCACTACAACTATAAAACAGGCTTTTGTTTAAATAAATGCATAAATTATTTATTTCATTGTGTGTTATGTGAATGAATGCACATTTATAATGCTGACTATCACTTGTTCTTTTAGTGAAGACACAAATCACTAAAGGTATATTCTAAACATCTATGTTTTTTTTTCTTTCTTCCATTTGTGAAAATTTTAACTAAATAAGAGATCTCATTGATTTTATGGGATTTTACCTTAACTCCCCGTTTTATGACTCAAGATTGAACTTTACTGACAATTGTAGGAACCTGAGATATGATATACGGTATATGGTCTATAGATAACGTGAGATATGCCCTGAACTAGTGCGTGAGCGTGTGGTTTAGTGTATCTTTTAGCTACTATTCAGTGTAGACAAATATAACCTGGGAAATGAATAGATCCTTAACTTTGTTACTCAGGATAGTCCACATCATGCTTCTGCTGTCTTTTGACTTCATTACTTGGTGAAGACTGGTGATGTTAGCTTTCTGTACAGTGTCAGTAGGCTTCTCATGGACTATCTATCTTTAATTGTCTAAAATAAAATGTATACATATCAGTGATGTTGACCGTTAAAATAAACTCTAATACTCTGTATTTTCACAGCCACAACAAAGATATGAAGTTTAAGTGAAGATGTGGTTATATGTTATATGCAATGACAGCACATTCTGACTCTACACATATATTTGTAATTTGTAAATATGAAATAAAGTAGCTAGAAGATTGAAGTGTGATGTGTAGTGTGTTTGGTTAGCTCAGCTAAAGAGTTGTGAGTAGACTGCTATAGGACTGTCTGACCCACCCAGAAGTCATGTGATTCTGATTCACCCCAGCACAACGACTCTGTTGGGACAAGTGAAATCCCCTGCATTGTGCTCTTCCTTTACCTGTTGTTTCTTGGCCGGCCGTCTCTAAGCTGTTAAAGGCTCTGTTAGTGCATGTTGTGTTTTCTGTCTGCTGAGGCACTAAGCCATTTTAAGGTTGCCTTTCAATGAGAAATGACAAGATAAGACCCTGAAGCATGGGTCTCTTGTCTGTCACGCAGAGGGCTGCCATTGAAAAACGGAGTGTACAAAAATAAAATCATGAATCCTAAAGCAACAATTTAGAGTGTCAGAGCAGCTTTTGCAGTTTTGATGGGAAGATTGAAATATTGGCAATTCTGACATCCTTTTATGTACCAAAAACATATGGTGTGTAGATGTACATGTAGGTGAATATAACCAAACTGAAGGATAATTGTATGTAAGCCATTAAAAAGAGCAGCGTTTTAGTGATGCTGAAGTGATGGCTTAAAGTGTTTTTGATCTGTGTATCCATGTCTCAGGATACAGAGGGCAGAGGGCCTGTGGTGTAAGAGCAGGGAAATCACTGGGCCACATGTTAATCGCTGTTGATGGTTTATGTAACTCCCAGTATCACATGATCACACGTCACCACTCGCCCAGCTACGGTCTGAGCTTGGTAATTCACTCTCTAGTCACAAATGGATGGCATACATATATGTACACAGTCATCATAACCTGGCATGCTGCCTTTGATTCCCTATGCAGCTCCACTCATGAATGCATCTATAGGGTGCAACGCAAATCTGTTAACTCCATTTGAGAAGGAGTGAGGGTTGTTGGAAAACACTAAACAAAGAAGCTCGGGACATACTGCTGTGTTACTTTGGAGTGTATAAGTTCCTGCGGACATCTCCATGAGAGTGTGTGGAGTATGCGTGCAAGGCCATGACGAGATGGCGATGAAGCTTTTGTTCTGGGAACTGGAGCAGCATCTCAAAAGGTAAAATAACGGCAATGAAGCACCAGGGAGTTGGCTGCCCAGGCCATTCGCAACAGTAGCTGCACACAAATGGCTGCATGCCTGTTTTGTTCCTCTTTTTTTTTATTCAGTCTTTCATTGCTTCAGGGGTAGCATTAAACAGATACTATAAGCTGGTTTACTGGGTGCTCCTCACATTGTTAGTTCAGTTAAACCTTAGCCTAGTAAATACGTTAGAGCGTATATTAATGATGATATATGTGCGAAAACAAAGATGTTGACATACATCTATGATACAAATATGTGCCACACTCTAGTCAACTGTGTGTAATGAAACTCACAATGTGTTTCTTTTTCGAACACTGATTTGTTTGCTGAACTTCATATCTGTTACCGTAACAATGGTCCACCTGGTGCATATATGACAAGTTTTCTTGGTTTTGCACCAGTATAGCACCATATGCAGCCCACAGTCCTTGATCTACAGGACAAATCCTTTTCTAATTAGTTTGTGACTGATCTTAATGGCTAATGTGTGTGAGAATTCAAATGTTAGTTTTATTTACCTTTTCTATAAATTTTCTAAAACAAAATGCACTTGAAATTAGTTTAGTGAGAGACCATTGACTTAGTTGTTTGTTAGGTACAACTGTACAATCTAGTTCAAGCAAGTACAACAGCCCTGCAGTAAATGTTATCTTTGTGAAATACTGTATTGTTGAAAGTGTCCCAGACAGATGCTGTTTCACATAATATTGTTTTGAGGCCACAATTAGTGGTGGTTAGTGTTTTCTAAAATTAATTTAACATAAAGAAAATTAGTAATTGCATACAGACTTAATGTATATTTGATTTTGGAAACAAAAGTGTGTTCAGGTTACATTAGTAGGTCACAGCAGTGGTGTTCTTGTACCTCAAATTTGGTTGATCTACATATGATACATTCTGCTGTTAAAAATTAAACTCTAGTGCTTGGTAATAAGACAAGTACTAGTAAAACAGCTATTTTGTGACTTCATCATCACTGTGCATCACAGACTCAGAATAAACACCACTGGTGCACTGACTGCAGTAGAACTGAAGTAATGGTTTTAATAGAAAATGCAACATTTTGTGTATGTTAGAAAAATCAAAACAAACCTTTAATAGCATCAAAAAAACAATAACATAAATTGGTTTCTTTCTGTGCTTTAATGCTGGATTTTTTCCTGACTTGTCCAAGTGTGATTTCTTGGAACATCCCCTAGTTTTCCTTCCAGTGGAACCAAGTATAGCTCCCACCGAAACTCAGTATGAGTGTGACCACATTAGATGAGGGTTTTATTCCTCTAGAGCTGCCGTTGTACTGGCTATTTGCGTCTGGGTAATTGGCTAAACCGTCTTCTTGTCAAAGGAGAGACCGGAAGAGATGAGAGTGGCTTAGAGCGTCTTATTAAGCTGTTTGGCTACTTGATAAGTGCTGAAGTGTTTGATGGGGATCAGAGGTGACCAGAGGGGATCAGAGACCATGTGATGTCACATCAGACAAGGAACTCAGAGGCTATGTTTGAGACTGGTGCTTTAGTAAGCCAGGTCTGACCTGTGAGTACCCAAATTAGCCTAAGCCTCCATTTTAAGGGTGACTACTGACGTTTAAATCCCTGGCTATTTACACTGCGTTTTCAGGATTAATGGGATTAATTTCACACCCTTGATACATCGTGTCCAGACTTGTTTGCCTTCATGCTCAGCTCTATGCTACACCTGAACTAAATTTATCTTTGTAGCATGGCCTTTTTGTCTTCTCTAAATTGGTGGATTCTCTCTTAATTAATAATTGTGCAACAAAGGAAAAAGCCAGACTTGTGTATTTGTTTCTTTTATGCTGTAATGTGGTTAGTGTGGGTGTGATCAGAGGTAAGGTGTCAGGAATGTGTACACACGATTTTGATGGTTTTGGGTGTACGTGGAATTCGTGGGTGGAATATGTAGGGAGGTGTGTGTGTGTGTGTGTGTGTGGAAGGGGGTCTTGTTTAGAGGAATTTTTGTGTGGGATAGTTGTTTAGGTGCATGAGTAACTGTTGAACACACAGATACTCCTTCTGAACAGTGTTCATAAAGCAGTTTTGGCTGTGTTGTACAATAGATTCACCTTAATGATCTACAGTATGAAGACAGAAATGGTGTGTATGTATATATATATATATATATATATATATATGGTATTATAGTATTTCATAAACAATGGCTCTCAACCTGAAGTCTGTGGGATCTGTTAAAACCACATGTAGCTAAGTGTATGAAGTCTGATTTCATCTTTCATACACGCACATGCGCAAACCAACTGGGTTGTGCGTGCACTGATCACGTTAGTTCATTGTAACCTTTCTGTTTTTACCAACAAATATGTGTCTTCCAATAGTCCCAGTTTTCAGCCGTCCACTGCCTGAACGTGTCATTTTCCCCCCTTTGTGCTCAGCACTCAGTGTAATAATTTAAGTGCATAAAGCCTGTATTTCCTGGCTTCTTTGGTGACATTGTGGTGCAGCCTCACAGCTTTGCAGTGCTATGCAGCGCCACATGGGGGCGTCATTTGTACATGCAAGCTATCACTTCATTATCATCCAGAACACTTTGATTTAACACCTATTTCCAACCGGTCCTAAAAATGCTGTTTATTATTCTATTAATATAGTTGTGCTACTGTAGATTATTTGGATTATCTTTTAGTATGTGTTAAACATTTGTAAATTTGTTAGTGGTGTTAATGCTGGCATCATTGTTTGAATAGTTAAATATAGTTTGGGTGTATATGGTCAGTGTTCCGTTAAAGTACACTGGGGAAGAACATAACTGATCACATCTCACTTTGTATGAGTGACCACGCTCTCAGCAGAGGAATTCCCTGTAAGTGCCCCCCTCGGATGAAAAGGTTCATGGTGGGAGATCCCTCTGTTAATAATAGCACCATCGACTGAGATATGAGCTCAAACAGGGGCTGATAACGTGTATGTCGCTTAAATCTGGCTTCTCCGCTGCCTGTTTTTTTGTAGCACCATAGCTCTTTCTTCTTCCGTTCCCATCCGGTTTTCCCCGGTTTCATCCACCACCTCTCCGATCCTGGAATATTTTATGTAAAAACGTGTCAGCTGAGCGGCAGGTGGGGCGTTCCTGAATAAATTATTCCAACAGCCTCCGTCTCCACCAATCGGCAGCTGACATCTCTGCTCGTTTCTGGATAAATTATGCGGACTCGTCCCGAGCTGCAGATTTTAGTGTGTAGCGCCGCGATGAGCTGACCTTGGACTGTGTTAGTACCGCTGCGGTCGGTGCACGAGCTTCACACAGGACACAAGACAGAGCAGCGCGTGTGGATGTGCGTCGCGGGGCTCGCGGGGGTCGAGTCTGGGCACGAGGGTGTTGGTTAACGGACAGTAAAACTCGGACAGCATGAATAACGTTACGCCGTGCTACACCGTGGCTATGGATCTAGGCGTCTGCCAGCTGAGAAATTTCTCCATCTCGTTTCTGTCGTCGCTGCTGAGCGCAGAGAGCTCGCACGTCAAACTCGACAATAGGTAAATATTTAGTTGTAGAGCTGCTCTGTAGTCGAAGCTGAGCTCCCTTCACCTGCACTGTGTCCCCGCTGTGACATTCAGTCAGTCCGTGGATGCTACAGTACGAGTACAGGGACTACACTGCTGTAAGCGCTTTCTAGGAAAGGCCGTGAGGAATTGTCCCACAGTGAAAGGAGGCTGATGATTTGATAGAAATTTCCGGATGCTTCCTGTAATGACCAACATTTCTAAAAAGGGGAGAGAGAGAGAGAGGCCGGCTCTCCTTTTTCCTGTTACAGCACAGATTGGCCTAAAATGTTTCATTAATGTCTCTTTCTTCTTCTTTTTTCGCAGTTCGTCAGGAGCCAGCGTAGTGGCCATAGACAACAAGATTGAACAAGCGATGGTGAGTGTTCACCTTGTTTCTCTATTTACACAGTGCAAAACACACTTTTTAATCCACACGTCATCTGTAGTGTTGCAGCGGAATTCATCTCTGAAAACTATGGTTTCACTGCCCGCTTTTATAATAGTATAAATGTGGTTAAGAGTGTACATAATATTGTGATGGTCACTTGAAATCATAGTGTAAACTGTGAAAGGGCTAAAAATAGTGTTAACGTCAGATAATGTGGAAGTATTCGGGTTAAACCTACAAATAACAAATAATCGGAAACTACCTCAAACCAACCGCTGTACACAGTTTAAAAAGACGTCCGATGTTGTACTTGTAATTTTCTGGTGCAATAAACGTGTTGGGTTGTTTGTGGTCACAATAAAACCAGGTCTCGAAGTTCAGCATTTTATTCCCGGAAAACCGAAGAGATTTTCATTTTTCGTTTCACTCTGCCTCTGTTGTCGCTGCTGTCAGCCCTGTTGCTAGGCAAACTGGACGGGTCGCACGCGTGGTTATAAATATCGCGGCTTCTGATTGGCTGACCTGTTACTGTGGGCAGGGTCAATGACGTAACACCCTGGGAATATTCTCACTCTTGGTCTCCTGTTATTACCTAGTTATTGTATTATCACCAGATCCCATTTTATGTAATATTGCATCACTTATGTCATTATATATTAAGTATGTAGTAAGTTAGGTAACTAACAGTTTGTTAACTTTTTATTGAGTTTTTGGGCAACACATATAAAATTCTACATAATATATTCTAATATTGACAGTGTTAGCAGCATTGTTAATCATTCATATAATATGTAAGATCGTCTATTATTAGATTTTTCTGGGTTAAGGGTTAGCTAGACTTTTCTTAGCATTTTTTGTTAGTTTGATTTCTAATATTTGATCTAATTTCTGACACCATGAACAATCAAGATATAAAAATTGGGCCACAGGTTTAAGATGACTGCAGTACTTTAGATTAGTTTGATCTTTTATTGATGTGATGGTTTTGAAAGGATTCCAGTCATGGACACTTATGTCTCTCTGTCTCAGGACCTGGTGAAGAGTCACCTGATGTACGCTGTTCGTGAGGAGGTGGAGGTCCTGAAGGAGCAGATCAAGGAGCTGATCGAGCGCAACTCCCAGTTGGAGCAGGAGAACAACTTGCTGAAGACACTGGCCAGCCCGGAGCAGATGGCCCAGTTCCAGGCCCAGGTTCAGACTGGCTCCCCACCCGCCCCTCCAACAGGTGCTACATCGGTACCCCCAAGCACCACAACCCTTGCCCAGCCCACCTTGCACAGCTCTGGCCCCTCGGCATAGCCTGGTCTGTTCAGACAGACTGAATGACTGACAGTTTTTGAGTTCTGCAACAGCTGCAGAGCCAAACCATGCCTTCTAAAGCAGGAGTTTACGCTGTTAAGACAAGAATTTGCACATATTTATCTCTCAGAAGGATGCAGCCAGCAGGACGAGTGGCGCTTTGCTCTTTGGCGCACTGGAGGGTGACAATCTTGAAATGCTCTATGGGGAGATCAGTTTCAAAAGAGGATGAATTATTGAACATTTGCCAAATAACCCTGGGACATATCAACTAGAATGTTTTACCAAGAAGAAACAAAACAGCTTTTCATTGGTGACATTATACTTAACTACAGATTAAAAAAAAAAATCACTGTGCCTGTGTCTGGATTTTAAGTGATGTCGATTATACTGAAGGCGGCAGTGGAGGAGTAGGAAGCAGATGTGTTGGTTGTTACTCTTTTGCTGAATGATGTAAATAAAAGGCGTTTCTCTCATGGCATGATCATAAAGTTACAAGTTGAGAGATCTGAGAGAGTACAAATCTTCTCAGAGAAACAAATGAAGAATGTGAGCAATTAATACGATGACAAAGTCCCCATCTGGAATGGGGCAGTCGGGCAGAGGGGTTGGGGTTGGGGTGGGGATGGGAGGGCATTTTGAACACTGCAGCATTGATGACGTTACTTCAACTTTGGGTTGTTGGGATGAACAAACCGTGGTTTCTTATGGAGATGATGATATTCTATTTTCAGTATTTCACTTTCCAGCTTCTCTTTGCCCTCGACAAAGCTCATTATTGCTGTTTTCTCAACCCTGCAGTGGCATGTTATTTAAACCTGATAAGACAGGGTTGAGACACTGGGCTAAGCTGCGTTTTCCTTTTTTCCTAAAAGTTTGAATGGCAAAAGATGATGTATATTTCTGTATAGTGTAAGTACCATGTAAAATAGTGAGGAGAAGGAGAAAAACAACAGATGCTATCTAGGTCGCACAGATTGCAGCAGGCGAGTGAGGGCTGTGCTAGTATTGCCCAGTCTGTGTTGTTTATTTTTAATGCTGTATTTTCAGGATTGTGGATTGACAGGAGTTTAGGTTATTTAACTGACAACACACAGCCAACAATGCTGTCCACATCCCTTACTGCAACAATAACTCTCGAGTGTAAAATCATATTCACTTGGTTGTTTTTTTTCCTGGAGTAATGCACCTTTTATCATTTTTTTTTAGTTTTAAGCGACAGTGAAGTACTTCTGGATGAACAATATCTTTAAACACAACGTTCTCAACTCTGGAGATGTTTTTTTTTCTTTATTCATTCTGTGTATCAGTTGTATACTCATGTTCTGTGCATGTTTCCGCAAAGACCGATGAGATATTGTAACATACATACCACAGCACTTCACAACTTTCAATAAACATGCTTAAGGAAGAATAACCATCTTGTCACTATCTCTGTAATTCTTCCTATGCAAATGTGCAGTTTTCTGCTTCTTGATGGGTTGTTTGTTTTACTGAGAGTCTGCAGCTTAATTCCACTCTGCTTCAGTGTTCATGAATGAAGGTTAATGTGTTGTGAAGGGTAACTGTCACAGTCAAATGGTGTTTGGACTGAAGCTGATACTAGGTGACTTTTTCTGCCTTCAAAATGTTTTTTTTTTCTAGTATAAATATTATCTAAAAAAAACCTGTTACTTTGGAGAGGTGCTGTCAAAGTTTCCTGTGAGGTCAGACTCACAGAACAGCACTGGCAGCCGTGCAGAGATACTTACTTCTAGAGCTTTTTGTTTGAGGCTTTCTCATTTAAGAGAAATTAAACAATTTCTGCTTGTTAGTAAAATTTACAGCTTCTTATTTATTGTAATTTGATAATTATTAATACTTGAAGGGCTGTGCAGAGAGTAGCAGACTGTAGAAGAGACTAGAGGAGCAGGGAGAGGGAGAGCTGGGTGGAGGTGAGTGGATTGATTTCAATTCCCTTGTTAGCACTAGCTAAAGTTACATACTGTAGCTTTAAGCTTCAGCCAAAGACATCTGATAACGGTTCATCTTTGGACCTAACAGATGTCTGTGTAATATTCAAATGTTGGTTGTTGAATTAATTGCAATGGTTAAACTAACATTTTAGTCAGTGCACAGCACAGTTTACAGGGTAAGCATACTGTTCACTGGACAGTGCCTTCAGACGTCTTCTTTTCCCTCTGTGAAATTTAAACAGAAAAAATACCATTTTGCCCCATTAACATGCATTCAACAAACCACGAAGATAAAGTGAAAACAGTTGTGGAATTCTTTTTTAAAATGTATTAAAAATGAGCGTACATCTCTCACTCCAAATAGTGTCCATGCTCATCCTGCTTAATCTTTGTGTCTAGATCTTAACTGGAGTTCACTGGACAGAGAAAGGTACACACCAGTGTATTTAAGGTTAAATAAATTACAAATTTATTTTACTTTCTGAAGCCACTGTATATTAACATGATGTCCAGTAATAAATGACTGGTGGATATACATTCACGTGGATTTAAGAGATTCAAGAGCAGAATTATAAATTGTTCATATAAAAAATACCGTATTTTCTTGCTTGCTGCTGTTATTTTGCACACTTAAGTAAAGACGTTTAAAACCTCACTATGCAGTATTTCTACCACACTCAACCCCGAGCCCCCCTACAGAAAGGCTGTCCTTATCCACTACACCAATAAAACATGTCAGCACATAGCGTGTGGGAGTGCGTGCACTGATGCACAAGGAGTGTATAAAACCAGAGGTGAAACTAAGAGCTCCCTAAATGCTCGACATTTATTTGAAAAAAGATTCTTTTCACACAGCACAAACGAATGCTTAAACACACAGATATGGCACATTGTCAGCAGGAATCACGGGCCGCACACAGACTCACATCAACAGTCTCACACCTTCACACACACAAACAGGTGCCAAGTGAGTAATGAGACACATGTTCTCCAGCAGGAGTGGTTCTTTAGACTGTCCGTAGAAAAGCTGTCAGTACCACAGACTGCAACACTGTAAACGCTGATCGAGGGGAGGGACATGTCCAGAGGAGAGGTCGGTGGAGGCAGTGGTCAGGGAAGCTTCTCTCTCTGAGACCTGCTGGATCTGAAGCTCTGGCTCTGGGCCTCTGGAGGGGGGGCTGGGGGGTGTAGAGGTGCAAACTACCCAGGCACAGTGGGGGGATGGGACTGGGGGGCGGGAGTCTGGAGGCTCCTTCTGAATCACATCCCCATACGGATGCTCTGGATGATCTGAAATATGGCTGAAAGCACACAGACTGACTTATCAGATCCTGTCTGTTCTTTTTTATTTTAGGCTGCATTCATGGCAGTAGGAAAAGCACAGGTGTAAATAATACAATTCAAACTTCAGTTTCAAGGACCTGAAGCTGTCATAAGGTCATGTCCTGCTGGGACTCTTGAATAGAACAGAGCCATAGTTCATGATACTAAGATAACCTGCGCCTTTCCCACAATAACAAGTCAAAATGTTTGCTGGGGTGAAGGTCTGTTAGATCCAACAATGTGTAAAACTACAGTATGTACATTATTCTAACACTTCTTTATAGAAATACACTACCAGTCAAAAGTGTGGACACACATAGGAATCACCATGTTGTTCATGAAAAGATACATGTCTTCAGCTGTGTTACCATAATTAAAAAATGA
>JAUMHL010000014.1:16673428-16696538 GCA_032362345.1 Sandelia bainsii
GTAAAGTGCCTTGAGATGACTTATGTTGTGATTTGGCGCTATATAAATAAAGTTGAATTGAATTGAATTGAATTAATTATTTGCACTTAATTAGTAAGTTTTAGAGCATTCTCATAAAGGATAAAGTATCAAATTAACATTTCACACTTATTTTACAATATTTATTTTACTGTTACAAATGTTTAATAATTGTTCTAAGCTATCAAAAAGTCCTAAAAGTACCTTAATACTAAGTTATGTTATACATGTTAACAATATATGCATACTGTACATGTGGGTATATGAATGTGAGTTTGTATACAAGTGTTTACACTAGATGTATATACTTTTTGTGTATATCATGCAGTTTATTATGTATTTTAATTTATTACTTAAGTTTGTATGTATTTTGAAATGCAGCAATTTGAAAGAATATAGCTAGAAACAAATCTTAAATATGATTTAAATATTATATAAATTGATCTAAACAAGTATCCTGTATCTGGCATTTGTAACAAACCACTCTGCTGGAAGATTGAGTTATGATGATTTTAACTGTGGACAGAGGCACAGCATCCCCAGCACTTTGGGTGTCTATAGGTACATATGAGTCTGATCAACCACCACAGCAGCTACATCAACTTAACACAAACAAAACAAAAAAACATTACTTAGCACATTAACATTAGCACGTACCCGATCCACACACAACAAATACAAAGAGGGCAAGCAACCAGGGGCCCACCGGATACTTCTCCTCTTGTGGTCGCTATGGGAAAGACACACAAACACATACAGTGCATTAACGTTTGTGCTGCATCAGAAGTGTGACAGATGCTGCAGAACAAAAGTAAAACATCTTTGAAAGGAGGTAGATTTACAAAGAGGTTTCCCATTTCTACCACTGGCCCGATGGTTTTTGCTTGGTCACTCTTTCTACTTAATGGTACAATCAACAGTTATTTTGTTACAGGAAGATGCTGTTGCTTGTCAAAGTGCCCACAATAACAACACTGCGGGTGCACTGAATTACACACTGGAAGGTGCAGAGTTAGGGGTTTTTCACCCTGTGGCGCATGTGGAAAGGATGCGTGGGACAGCACGAGTCGTCAGTCTGGATATATTTAGAGAGCAAGCATCAGTCCCACAAGATGATTTCATCTGTTTGCACATGTCTGTACGCTGGTAGTGAAGGAAGCTGCTGCAGTCAGTGATACATTCATGATCTCCATGATGCTCGTTCGCTCTCCAGTACACATTTATTGCTTACACTATGTAAGCATGTCTACATGAACTGAGTGCAACACAAGAGTAAGGAAACAAGAACTGTGCTTGAACAAAAAAATTTAAAAATACAGGAAACTAATACAGTTTCTTCTGATGATATAAAGCAGAGAGGATGAGTGGAAAATCTTTTTTTTCCATCACAAATTAAGAGATAAACTAATTGAACTTTTAGAAGGAAATGTTTCAATTAAGTGGAAACTTCCAATGTGAGACAGCTGTGCTTTATAAATGATCACTAGAGTCATAATAAATCTGTAATGGTGACTGGAGACTGGAGACATTGAGATAATAGTAAACACAACTGTTGATTAATAATAAAGTATATTATTTGATATGATTATTTTATTCAATCTGCTGATTTTTTAATTGACTAATTGATTAAAAATCTATTACATGTAAAAAAAGAAAAAACAGTAAATAACTGTCAAAAATGACTGAAACTGTTATTTTTTCTAAAAAGAAATAGCTGACATTAATTTTCTGATTGACCAGTCAATTAATTCCAGTCATACAATCATATATTCACTAGACAGACTGTTATTTCATCAGTACATGTATCAGTGCGCTGCTTTCACTCATTTATAGTCATGATGTATAATCATATAATAGAGTCGGTTCACATTTTATTCTCAGTCCGACAGAGTAACGTCACGTTACAGTGCGGAGGGCGGTAACGAGAAGAGTATCCAGGCTGAATAAATTACATTACAGCTCAGCCTGCCGGCTCCTCACGTATGTCGGATATATCACAGAGGCTCACAAGCTGCTGTGAAGCTCCTGAGTCACGCTGTGCAACATGCATGTGATAAACAGGACACGTTCAACACCCAGCTGCCACCACCGCCACCGTTACGCTGTAGTATTCATGCCGGAGCGGACGTCACCTATCTGGGCTAATGTCACGCTGGCGTCTCGCTGCCAGTTAACGGCTCACCAGCGTCTTGGCTACGTTTCCTCGCTGCGTGATGTTCTTGCTGTGTTTCTCGTTGGCCATGCGGATCCTCTGTTTAGCCACCATCTTCCGGACAGATTAAAACACCTTGGATAAATTAGTCTTTTTAGCCTGTTATTTTCTGATGCTGCAGGCTGACGACGGCACCCCGGGTCAAGCCACCACTACGAACCCGGAAACTCGGAGGATTTACTTTCAAAATAAGAGCGTCAAATATTAGCAGAAAGATGTGGTGTGGAGTACTAAGTCCTCTCTGCACCTGGCTGAGATGAGTGCGTGTCCCGGGGCGCGCCGCAGCCATTCATAACAGATTTCAAGTAATTACATTTAACAAAAATGAAAGTATGAGTTTAAAGTAAACCAATAGAAGATCTGTGGGAATGTTTTCTATCATAAAAGGCTGCTGTAATTGATCCCAATGGGAGATTCAGGTCGATGTGGAAGCAGATAAAGATACAGACAGGTGACAAATTAAAGGAAATACCTGAATAAATGACTGGAGAAACATGACTGTATGGTACAACCGAGCGATTAACATCCAGTTATGATCTGTGGCATGTATAGAAATGCTGAGCAGGCCCAGTTGTGTTTTGATTTTCTGATCAAAATGGCAGAATAAAAAGAGCTAAGTGACTTACAAAGAGACTTTCTTGTTAAGGCACATATGACAGGACCTTTAATCACACAGATGTTAGCGGTGGTTAGTGGTTAGGGTTTCAATAGGAACAATGACTAAAGTGGCACACAGAGGGATATTATTGTGAGGTTATCCTGATAGGAGTGGTCTCTTCCATGATGACAGTGCCCCCCATCCATAGGGCATGAGGGATCACTGATTGGTATGATAAATAATAAAACAGATGTGAGTCACCAGATCTCAACCCAGTTGAAAACTGATTTGGACTGACTTGGTGTTAGACAGCGCTCTCCACCATATTTTCCACCCCTCCAGTAGAGTCCAGAGTCCAGAGACTTTTAGAATCAGTGTCGAGATTGACATTATTCTGGCAGCACATGGTCCAACACCTTACTCAGACACTTACTGTTTTTTTTTCTTTTAATTTGTCACCCGTTTGTATTTTAAAATGACATAAATAACATAAAAATAAGGAAATGATGTTTGAATCTTAAATGCTACAGGAAATTGATTTTTTCTTATGTTAAGGAGGTATAAGTTCATAGTAATGGCAAGTACACTCAGTTATCACTTGTCAGCTACAGTTATTATCTATTGCATAAAAGACTTGTATTTGACTTGGATTTTGTATAGTATAATACAATGCCTTCCAGTAAATTTTGTCTTCATGGATATTATAATGTTCAGCACCACAATTTACAATCTCTTAAATAGCTTCAGCAAAAGTTGGTCATGATGACTTGGAAATATTGTATTTGCCTGTTTTAGTTTTTCCCATGAGTGGTAAATATTATATTCCCAAGTTCTAACTACAAGAATATTGGGGCGAAAATGGACGCTATTAAGAATGATAATAATTAATAATAATTATAATAATTAAGAATTAATGATCAGAGGAAATAGATTAATTCAACATGTATTTCCTGATCATCCTGGTTTCACTCTCCACTATATACAATCAGGGACTCTAAAGCACCTCAAGTTATAACCTTTTTATCTGTGCAGTGGGGAAGTAACTGCTTGCTGACAAGATGTTGTAAGGTTAGAGTCATAAAGAGAAACTCTTTTCTCATACAGCTTGCAAATACTAGTCTAGTCAGGACATGTTACACTAATAAATGCAAGCTAATAGATCCAAAATAAATATTAAACTCAGCCTAAAATGGAGAATGACAACTCTGCATTAATCACTGTGATGTGCACATGTTTCTGATTCAGGTACAGCCGACTTGTGTTATTCAGTCCCTCTGGAAAGTCGAGCTAGCTGTATGCCAGAAAGAAGAAAGGAGAGCAGACACAAAGCAGAGGTTGCCTAGCAACTGCATTGAAGGGATTTGCCTGGGGAGGGACAATTTTTCAGCTTTTTTGGCTCATCTGTCTGCTTCCTGCAGGACACTGATAGTTATAACTACAAAGCTGCGTTCTACTAACTTTACATAACTTATATAACATGATGGCATTGCTTCATTTAAAAAAATATTTTCCAAAAGATGTGTATTTATTTTTTTTCTGAGAGAGACAAAAAGATCAATTTCTATTTTATGTATATGCATTAAGTACAATAAGCCAGAATGTTTTTAGTTTAGCGTACCATAAAAAACTGGGACTGGGACAAACATCCATTTACACCTATAAAACTCGTTCATTAACATGCTAAGTCGTGTTTCACACTTTTACAGTTACATGTTGGAACTATTTTTTTGTTCTTCCAGCACTTTTGTACAACATCTCTTAGTGTAGCAGACGTTGCCAGTCAGATATAATTGCCAAGCATCGGTTTTAATGTTAGTCTCTGCACAGGCACAGTACCGAACTTGTCAACCTCACTTTGATGACAGGACTCCAGCTGTTGTGCTCAGCTGCTGCATCCCGCCCAGAAAAATAAAATAGTTCCAGGACGCAACTGAACCTTAAAACCAATCATCTAACATCGCGTTTAATGTGTGAGGGCAACAGTTCAAGTGCTGTGAGGAAGTAAACAGAAATCCCAGCAGCAGATCAAATGCCCTTATGTTCAAAGTAAAGCACCAGTGCCTGACCTGGATTTCAAGCTTCTCTCTTTTTTGTCCCTGGGGTCTCCATTGTGTCTGTGTGTGTGAGAGCAAGGGTAGACTAAAGTGAGGGAAGAAGAGAATCAGAGTGAAGCAAGAGCAAAATGGATATGGATGAGATGGGAGAAGAACATTGCTTATTTTGCTAAGGTGAAATAATCTATTGCTAAAGGAATGGAATACAATTCTTAATTTAAAGTCTTTAAAATAATACCTGTATTGCATCTTTTGGCATCTCTTTCTTCTGTGAGGGATTTCTGATAATGTCTTGATGATAAATACCTGAATATGAGCATATCTGCTATCAAGTATTAATGGAAAGCCATTCATTATCACATCTGCTTCAAAACTACATTTTATAAACTGCTTTGCTTCTCATCATTCTGGCAGAGAGCCCTTTGTCACAAAGAATGATAACTTCTCCAAAACCATTCAAATGATCTGTGGGGTTCTCCAAGGATTGTTTTTAGGGCCACTTTTTTAATCAATATGCGTTACAACTTGGCGGTGTCAACAGGAAACACAGCAGCACTTTCCATGCTGAAAACACTTAGATTGACATGACCATGTCCCGTGATGATACTTTTTAAGTGTATTTTAGATAGAAGTTATTGGATGTCACTGAACCTTTCATAACTCAATCAGCTGAGATTTCAGTTATTGATTCAAACTGACTCATGTGAGACTTGTCACCATATTTACCTTTTAGCGTTTCAGAAATAACCCTGAAGTATGACCATTTCACTCTCTGACTAACTTAGAGAGACTAATGCATGTTTTTCAGTCTAACATACTGAGCTACTGTAATACTTTCCTCTCTGGTCTACACATAAAAGTTAAAAATACATTATAATTGATTCAGAACTCAGCTCAAGTCTTTGAGTTGTTCCAAAGTGCAAGGACTTTTGGTGAGGCAGCTTTTAGGGTTTATGCTCTGAGCCAAGTGTTAATGTTTTTAAAGGCAAATTTCTTTAGCCTGGCTTTTGATGAATATTTCATGAGCATTACTTATTTATATTGACTCATTTTATTTTAAAAAATGTTTTAAAATGATAACAATCTTTTACAAAAAGACATTTATTTCCTCTTATGTTATTATTATTATGTTCTGTTACATATGTTGTCCATCCATCCATTTTCCTAACCGCTTTTCCTTGCAAGGGTCACGGGAGTGCTGGAGCCTATCCCAGCTGTAACCGGGCGAGAGGCGGGGTTAACCCTGGACAGGTCGCCAGTCCAGGTGTTTTTTAATAAGGTTGTTTAATTCTACCTTGGCGCGATCCCTGTCAAAACAGTCTTGACATTAAGTGAATACAATAAGCTGAAATATTGCAGATATTGCAGAGGTATTAGGAAAAACCATGTGTTGGCAGCAAAGAAACAGGCCACACAAATATGCACCATACAGTCTACAGAAGGCCAAACGTACAGACCAGACATGCAGAAGTTCTCCATGTGTTCAAACACTGAGTTTAACATTTACACAAGAAGAGAACAAAACCTGCCAGTTAAAACACTGATGTAGGTACAAAACTATGATCTATACTGTATATTCTTACTTGTAGTCTGCAGGAAAAAAGGCTGCAGAATAGCAGGCTGGCATGTTACTATGAACGCACATGCAAGTGTGACACAGCAACTGTAGCAGATTTTAATGAGAAGATGTCGTTGTCTGAGGGAAATCCATAAAAACATTTATGCAGCAATGCAGTAATGCATGCAACAGACAGACACACAGATGGACACATAGAACGGTAACTTTTAGAAAACAAAGCTACCCATCTTCTATGATCTCTTCAAAGCATCTCCCCTACAAGAAAACCATACCAACAGTAGCTCTGTTTTGGATCTATTTTCAGGGTGTAACACTGAGGACATCTGACCTAAATTGTGGCTTTTTTTCTCTCTAACCTGCTCCCCTAATTATAGTCCAAACACACCTCTCAGACCAGAAACATGCACTTCAACCACCTCATGAGAGCAGGGTAAACAGTAGTTAACACTAGCAAAATAAAACTGAAATGTGTGAGATGAATTCAGGTAAAGAGAGACCAGGGTGGAGCGGTGGAGGAGGAAAGGAAATATTTGATGTGTGCATGTGAGGGTGTGACAAAATAAGCTTTGTATGAAAGCATATAGGCGGGTCACGGGGCTGAAACTCATAACATCCCGAACAAGTCCCCCTTTTTTTTCTTTTGAGGGCCACGCTCACTTCCTTGCCTTTGCTCCCAGCTGACCCACACTGGCCTTAATGCTGCAGGGAAAGACAGAGCTTCATCTGTAATTTCATATACAGCACGTCACACACATCCAAGTCTAACATCAGCTCGGTACTAACATCCAGTCTCTTTGTGACAGCAAACAGTGATGTGCAATCTCACTCAGTATTCAGCCACACTGAGTATTGCTGCCTGCTCTTCATCCATCCATACATCCATCTGTGTTGTTGGGATGAATGGGAAGCAGCACCAACACCTTTCCTGCCACACAAGCACATGTCTTTGGTGCCGAGGAAAAGCTGAGAAGGCTTCCAGCTGTATGTTGTTGTTTTGTCAAAAAACTTTCTAAAAAATTAAATGAAAATACATTGATGTGAAGCATCTAATGTGAGCAGGCTCTCACACACTATAAGCACACACACACAGTCATTTCTCCCTATATTTGTGAGGACAATCATTAATATAATGCATTCAACTAAATGCCTAACTCTAAACTTTATCCTAACCCTAACCAAAACCTATTCTTAATCCTAAACCTTGAACCTAGTCTTAACCCCGAAAACACTCTTATGAGGAGTGGCTAAAACATCCTCACAAGGATAGTATTTGAGCAAAATTTGTCCACAAGTAAATAAAAACATGCACACACACACACACACACACACGCATTTCTTCACAAGTATCTCTTTATTTTTATTTTTCCTTTCCCAAAACTAAAGCATCACCATACAAGCAGTGCATTACTCAGATGACTCCAGTGACTCCACCAGGGTCATTTTTTTCTGAATAAATCCCATCACCCTACATCATTTGATCAGTTTACCTAAAATGTCTCAGTTGTGAATGAAGACTGAAAATACTAGAAGCTTGGATCCAGTCTGTAACCTGCAGCCCATGAAACAAACCTGAAACTAGACCCCTGGTGGTTGAAACGCAGTTTCTTGAAAAACCTCTTGGATTCCTGGAAGTTGGTCTAAAAGGTTAATCTGAAACCAGAGTAATACACAAACACACACCTGCAGTATATACATGTGTTAAAATACCACAGGTGATGGAAATACACACTGACTGACTTCCTCATAGCAGAGTGACGTGTCACCTTGAGATCCAACCCACTGGTTCTTCAGTTGCCTCGATTTGAACTCCGCTTTTCAAACATGACTTCAATCTGACATCGCTGGTCCGTGGGTCGTAATCTGCTCTCATGGTTCCCTCGCACATAATCCAGCTAGTGACGGACACAGTGGTGACTCCTGTAGCACCTTTTCACACTCATCCATCTTTCAACAACAGCTGCTGTTCTCATGCAGTAATAGTGCAGAAATGTGTAAGTGCTACAGTGTTCTGGTGATATATTTTTGATCATGTGGGTGAATGTAAGTTGTTGATTTAGTTTAGATTTTTTGACACTGATCTATAAAAAAAAAGTCTTTAAGTTAAAAGAGATCTCCACAACGTAATCAAAATTAATAAGACAGAAAATAACTTAAGTTATTCAAATCAAATAAGTCAAATCCCGTTCAAATCTTCTCACTTGTCGCAGTTCTCTTGCAGACTGCATCAGATTTTCCTTGAGGACTTCTCTATGTTGTACTGCCTTAATTTTACCACCTACCTTCACAAGTCGTCCAGGGCCTGCTGTTGAAAAATATTCCTACAGCACGGTACTGCCACCACCATGCTGCACGGTGGGGATGGTGAGTTTGTCATTATGTGCAGTGTTTAGTTTATACACAGAGTCTAGTCTTATGGCCAAAAAGTTCGGTGTCGTGAGACACTTCCAGTTCACTTCAGTCTTTTCACATGTCTTCTGGCAAACTGTAGCTGAGAGTTAATACAAGTTTTTTTTTTCTCTTTGCAGCTCTCCCATGAAGCTTTGACTGGTGAAGAATCCAGCCAATAGCTGCTGTACCCCAGCTGCTTGCTCACTTCCAACATAGATTTAAAAAACCTTAAAATTAGGAAACTTTTCAGTCATAGTTTTTTAAATCTGCAAATTTGCATTGAGTTAACTTTTGTTGACATGATGTTTTTCAGCCAGACATCATCCTCAGAGCACGAGTGGTGACTTACAGCAAGTCACCTATACAACACAACCTAGACAGTCACCTACTTCCACACAGGTGCACACATCACAAAGAAACAGACCACATCCAAACAGTTGTGCAAACTCCTGGACGGCCACAAGGCTGAGGGACAGAAGACAGAGACCAAGACACCATAACAATGTGTCTCATAAATAGAAAGGAATAACATAGGTAGACTGTAATTCATGAGGATTTGAACTACATAAATTACAAGAATGGTTTATAAGGTTATCATTACGGACAGTTCAAAAGATCTCTGCTTGGGGAAACCAATCTCATGCAGAGGCCAGGAGTTGGGTTTTCCCAAACATATGGTTTGGGTTTTTGGTGATGGAGGGGTTTCTCATCCCTCTTTGTCCAGACGATTAGTGCTCCCAGCACTTCTTTGTTTGGGTTTTCTGGTGGTAATGTAGCTCCAGCTCACTTCGTATTGTCCTGCTGTGTTGAGACACAAAACCACTGCGCTAGTTTAGGAGGTAACCGCAGTTCTTTTACTGACCAACCATTAGGAAAACAAAGCAGTTGCAGACAAAAGATGCACATTGACAGCAAGTCTGAAAACCCCAGAGCACACAAGAACAAGGGGCAGGAGGCACACACAGACAAATATGTACATACATGCTTACAGTGTGTGTGAAGGCAAGTATGTATGTACACATCTCATGTGCATGTGCAATCACTTGTGGAGACAAGACCAAAGCGTATGTGCAGAAGCAGGCAAAAAATGAACAGCAAAAGTCACGTAAACAATTTGAACCATTTCCCTCCTAAGTATGTGAGTCTCTGCCCCACACTTTAAATAAATAAAAGCAGTCAATGAAAAGGATGGTAAAATGAATATTTTTGTGTGTGTGAAAAAAAAGCACCTTGATGTTGGGCTGAGAGTAAGTCTCTTTTGATCTCTCTTGTGTCTGTCGTTTCTTCTTTTTCTTGTCCTACCTGCACTTTTCTCCACCTACAACAACTGTGACAAATAAACCAGGAAGTCATATTTTGTAAAGTGGTGAATTTGGTCACTGTCAGGCTGACTAGTGGCTCTGTCATTAACAGTGCAGAGTGTTTAGACGCTGTTAAAATACTGTAATTTTGTTTTTCTTCCAGTTTCCAGAGTCACTGTGGGAGATTTTCTGCAGCTGCTGGATGTAGTTTTTACATTTTGCTCATAATTTCCGATTCAAGCGCTTAAACGGATGTTTCTCACAACATTTAACTGACATTTAAGGGTGGGTATCGCTAGGAGACGTGCTATTAAATTTTTGTGTTGCTACAATAACTGAAGCACTGCATATCCCTGTAGCTTATGACTATTGATGCGAAACTGTTGTTTTTATAAAAAAAATATAGTGTGAACTATATCAACAGTTAGTGATTTGAACCACCATTGAACCAGGACTCAACATTTGCTGTTAAGTCTGTATTTCAGTCAGAAAGTGAAAGTTAGTTAGGATAACTTTCTAACATTAGCAAAGATTTTTCAGACCTGTCAAGTACACATTTTGATATCAAAGTGCGCTGGTATGATTATTCACTCTAAAGTACCCAACAAGCTAGTGATGCCACATAGATCTTTCTATGTCTCTGTCTACTTCCAGGTGTCTGCTCAGTCAGAAATTACTTTTTGACTTTTTTTTCATGTGTACTGTCAGAATTTAATTGTTAAAAAGTTAAGCAGGTCTTTTTTCATCCATTATTACACTTTGTGAATGCACTACATTCTTATGGCCAGTTAGTTTCAGTAGAGTGTGGTGCTAGAAACACAAAGGTCACAGGTTTTGTGACCTTGTACAGGCCAAAGTTAATTTATTTGGGGCAGCTGTGCATCCATGAACCTCCTGGTAACATGTCAAGTGTCCCTGGACAAGAAACTGAACCCTGAACCGTTGGCGCCTTAAACGTAGGTTCCTGTCCACAAGAGTTTCCCCATGGGGATATAATAAAGCAAATCAGTTTCACATTAGGCAGATTACCAAAATTGATTATCAGAACAGAACCAAAAATTTGTATAAAAAATAAAAACAAATTCAAACAGAGCTTCATTTCTATAGCTTTATTTTAATAAATGTTAGTCTACAGGGCTTTAATATCTTCTTCCAAGGCACCAACAACACCTTACTGTTGTTAATGGATAGCCAATCAATATCTGTATCAATGCAGAACATACATTTGAGTTGTTTCTTTAGTAAGTAAGTATCAGCACAAACAAGTAATTTTACATTAATTTCGTTCTTTAATAAATTTGAAAGATGAATTAATGATTGAACATTTTAGATTAGGTTTCACTCAATTTACGAACATCTGGCTGCTCTTTCATTTTAATGTTCTGCCTGATTAGTGGCATCTGTTACACATAAGAGATTTTGCATTTTAACATGAAATAAAAAGACCTTCTCTTATTTATTATTTGACCTTTGTGCATCATTTGAATATTCCTCCTGTAGCCAAGCTTTGCATATTCCACTGTGAATATGCAAAAGAGTGGCATGCACACACACACACACAGGAATAACATAATTATTCTGCACAGATATTCTTTTAGCAGTGTTTGTGTTTGTGCAGATTCATGCAAGATTTTGCAACCATGAGTCAGACAACATACATGAGTAGGATGCTTCAACAAAAGACAAACTGAATCATCATCAAGGACTAAAGAGCAGCAATTTATGCTTATTTATTGCCACGAGGACTTGAGAGTTTTGCGAGTGTGTGTTTTGGATAAACATGCTGGAAAATGGCCTCCACCGGGTGATCCAGCTCGGCCAAAGAAAAACCCAAAACTGTTTAAAGAGTGCCGAGTCCGTGTTCAAACAGCCAAGATCAACACACACACACACACATACACATGCATTTACTCAAACTGAAAAATTCTCACTGCAGGTTTCTATTGTATCCCACACTTGATGATAATGCACAGATAAACACAATTACACTACTGAGTTTTGGTTCGTGTGTGTCGTGTCTGCAGTTGTGTGAATGACTCTCTGTTCACCAAACTGCTGCTTGCAGGTGATGCCAACAGCAGAGAAACTGGGTCAACACTTAGCAAGCCAAGAAGATACACACACACACCTATTTCACACAGTTTAAGACCTTACAAAATATAACAATACAACTATAAATTATATAGAAAACCCAACAAATCCCACCTGAAAAGCACCAAGCGACATCAGAGAGGGAAAACTCCCTTTACAGGAAGAAACCTCCAGCAGGTTCATGGTGTGTGTGCATCTGCCATGACCCGTTGAAGTGAGTGGAAAGTGGAGAGAGAAAAGAACAAGAACCAACAAAAGAACAACAAAAACAAGCAGCAGACAATACAGTTGGCAGGTTGGTAGCATACTCAGAGGCTGGGGATACCTGCAGGACGATACAGAGAGAGGAGAGGAGAGGAGATCAGATCAGTGTATCAAGGGATATTTATGATAAAGGTATGTAACCACTTCCATGAAAAATAGTTTTATATGTTACAAGAGAAAAGAGAAGCATTTTTTGAAATACAGATGTTCAAAAATAACTTTTTCACTTTTTCCAAAGTGGTGAATTTTCATGAAGATAGAAATACACCTCTGTACTGAAGAACAGCAACAACTGTGATTGGGTCCTGAGTAAACATATTTCTATGAAGAAGCAGAGTCACCCGTTGGGGATCTTGAAAATCATCTGTGTTTTTTATGGACGTCTTGTCTGTAATTGTCAAGACATATTCTTGGAAATCTGTTGAGGAATCGTCAGACGTCAGTGCTGTTCGTTGGTGAGCACGTCCACTGGCTAAAAAAACACTCAGACTGTAAAAAAGTATGTGAATAAAGTCAGACTACACTTCGGTTGTTTGAATGTATCTTTAAGGCAAGAATAAAGACATTTTTCAAGGATGACAATTTAATTTCCACATCACAGCTGGAAAAGCACAGGTGTGCATTAAAAATGAATGATTATTTTTATCTACTTCAGTTTCAGGGTTCTAGTTTTGTGCTGGTTCACTCTGACATTATAATGATTTACTGGAAAATTTAAATAAAACAGAACCAGTGTTAATAAAAGAGTAGTTTTATTATATTATAATAGGGGAGATATGACAGCTGTAGCCTAAAGGGTAGCAGGTCCAAAACAACCTTTTAGACCTTTGTTTCCAGCAAACCTCAGCCCCAAAGCAGCCAGTCAACACGAGGTGTAATTCCAATGAGCAGAGGAATTTGAACTACTTTTAAATATCACTACTGTTTTCCTACATTAGAGAACATCAGGTCCCAGAACTCCAAAATCTGTTACTTGATGTACATATAAGGTTCAGCAACATATATAACTAGTCAGCAAATCAAAGCAAACATTTGTAATTGTTCTTTAGGTTAGTGAAAGTTTGAATGTTGTTTAGATGTTAAGCAACTGTGCTGCAGGCATCCCTCCTGGACAGTGAGAGTGTAGCTAGAAATCCACAGAGACACTCTGTAACGGTGGCACCTCTGAGGTAATACTTAGCTTGGTTACTCGCATGTGTGTCAGTGTGTAAGCAGTGGTTGGAATAAACATTCCTCATCTGGATGATAAAGTGGTCCTCCTCAAGAAATGCAAGCTTGATGAGCTCAGTCATGTGCGTATTGTGCTTTTCGAGGAGGTGACACCGCACAGGAATGTAAACCCTGTCTTCTTGCAGTGTTTTATGTCTGTGGATGTTGTGAGAAACGGCTTCTTATCAGGCCTCCAGATGACAGAAACCACCATGTGTAATTAATGAGCTTTGGCCTGAAGTGATACGTCTCCCTGGAACGGCTCAGCTGACATTTTTCATGGAAATGAAAGGAGTCGCACTGCAGATATTCACTGACTGGATCCAAGATCACGCAACACACACACACACAAAACACAAGTTTTACATATTAATGGGCTGAAAATAACATTTGGAAAACATTACATTTACACTATTTTTAATGTCGACTACTTCATCAACACTTTGTAGCGAGCTCTGTTTACTTGTGAAAAACATGATGCTAAGGCAAACTTTAGCAAGTACAATGTGAGCCTCCTCCCAGCGTTTCTCAGAAAAGCATGACTCATCAGCCAGGTAGCTCGCAGAGTGAACATCACTGACAATACCCTGTCTTTACTGCGGGCACTGTCTCCATGTGGAAAAGGGCGGTAGTTCTTCTATGTGTTTTCTTCTTCAAGTTGCATTTCTTGATATTGACATCATCCACATATCAGTGTCAGTAAAGGCATTTTTGTGTTAAAATAAAAAACAAGACGAGAACATTTATGCTCGTGTAGCCACTAGTGCATCACTAATGTTGAAGAAGAGCCTCCTGTGCAGCTGAGATGTTCAAGCGTACAGGTAGTGATGAAATGAACACTGCTGAACACATGTTTAACGGTGCATTAAACACAAATTCTTACTTTGACGACACAGCTGCAACATCAGTTTGCCTCTGTTGTGATAAACTCACCTTTTGGTTTGTGCAGAGACTTGAAACTTGCTACACAGTAAATAATCAGCGTTCATTTTTGTTTAATTATTTATGTTATTATTGTATCTTATTGTATCTGGACACTATTCCCCCTGGTGTGTTCAAGGATACTTGGAAATCTGACTTTTCAATACAACTCTGACAAATACACAAACAAACAAATAAAACAGCCCACTTTGCGAACATAAATCTTATCCAGCAACTCAGACTGTGTGTGTGTTTGCGTGTGGTTATGAATATGTGTCCTTGGAGAGTGATACATGATCACTGAAAGCAGCGGCAATGAGCACATGGTGTGGGAACAGCTAATTAACAGGCACGCACAGACCTGCTCACAAAAGCCTTGTTAGTCTCTCCATCCATCCATCATGATCCTAACTGCTCCTCCTGTCAAGGGTCACGGAGGTGCTGGAGCCAATCCTAGCTGTCATTGGGCGAGAGCGTTTGTCTCTCACTCGTTTCTTTAAATTAAAGAAATTCTGACAGGTGACAAGACAAGAAGAAATCTGGAGTTGAATTAATAAAAATAATTAGCTATATGAAGATATAGCAGAATCACCCTTCAAATTACAGTCTCTCTCTCTGATACAGCATAATACCCAATAGACTTCATTAAGTAAATGTTAAAAGGGATTATTTCTAGCTAGTTAGTTCTGTTCATCTTCTTATTATTAGCTGACCATTAAATACATTGCAAGACCTTCTAGTAAAAAATATGCCTGTAGTAAATAAACGTTTTTGAGGTGTGTATCTGTAATCCAAACCTGATTTCTGCTCACTGGCAGCAGCTACTTGTAATGTAGAAAGTACTGTAACATCATGTACTGCTGTGAAAAAACACAGGGAGGGCACTGCTTTGAAAAGTCTGACGTACAAAGTGGATGACTCCTCTCCCATCTTGTGCTTCATATCATCTACTCTTTTAAGTAGCCAAGCACATTCTGTTGCCCTGCTCATCATTAAATATCTGTCATGCTACAGATTTAAAGAGCTGATACTATTAGTGCAGACTGAATGGATTTTATAACATTTTAAAGATATGTTCAGTGTAAACGTTTTGTCAGAATATTAGCATTATACCCTTATGAAATTCAATCATAATGCAAAGTGTTGGGATATGAATGGAATTAGTAAGGGACACTGTTGTTAAGACAGTGAGTACCCAACCTTACCTATAACTGCCATACTTGTATGAAAATACTCTACTGTTCACTCTCACTGTCACCTGGTGGACGCCTGTTCATCTTTACACAGCCCTGGTTATGTTTGCCTATAAAAAAAAACACTGGGCCTCATTCACCAACTAGTCTTAAGAAAAAAAAATCTTCTTAAAACCCACTCTGACTCTTCGTAAAGCATTTTTGTGCAGAATGAGGAGGGTTTATTTTGAACCTGTATTGTCCAGTATGGACCAGAGGAACAACAACCCAAACATATACAGTATGGGCATATGGGTATTATTTTAAGACAGAACTGAAAAACACTATTCTTTAACAATAACAAACAAGCCTGTGAGGTCAGATTCATGCAACAGTGAGCGGCAGCATAACATGAATACTTACACCGTATTTGCACATTGTTTTTTGGATATGTCTGCTTTCCACCTTTATCTCTTACAGTTACTGTCCTCTACAACCAGGTGTTTCATGATGATCAAACATCAAATGAAAGACGGAGTCAGATGTGACAAAGTACTGTATTTGTCTTTTGTCTGTTTACTACAACTGTCTGATGTGATGTGTGAAAAATAAATCACTTTTTCAGAGCAGTGCACAGAACGGTCACATTTTCCTGTGATTTCCTGCCCTTGTGTCTTGTGAAACATAAAAAAAAACTGTGCATTTTCTTTTTAAATGAAACTTTTTCCAAGCAATGTTAAGAGAACATGTAGAAAATAATTTAACCTGCAATCTGCACTTTAAAAGAAACATACTGTGTTTTTATTCAGGCTGGATGTTAACATTGATTTCTGGTGTTTTATGCACATATTTGACCATAACTGACCTCACTGGCAGCTTCAGCCCAGAACATACTGGCATTACGCCTCACGCATACTGATTTACCTCAAAGTACATATCCTCACATGTGAGTTCATTGGAAAGAAAACGTCCTTTTAGTTTTTCTCATAATTTATGTCCCTGGCACATCGTTAATCTTATGTCAGTAAGTTGGAAAGTGTTTCCAGGTGAATGAATGGTGATGGCAGAGTTACTGTATGTACTGGAGCCTGGACTGCTGAGCCAGGCCAGTGTGCCAGCTTTTAGTCACGGCAGGTAACTGGGTCACAGTCCTCTCCTTCGACCCCTCTCTTTACTCCCTCCCTGTCAGTGGATCTGCAGGGACAGAGAAGAACACAGACAGGAAGAGAGGAGGGGACAGACATAATTATTTTTCATTTACACTATAAGGTGACTTCACATCTGCAACAACAGCTCAGTTCTTTGACTCCAGAAGTTTCTTTCTCTCTTTTTCTTCTAGCTTCCTTCCTAACTGGTCTACTTTTCCCCTGCACCATTGAACTTTTCTCTCCAAATGAAACATTTCCGGCATGTTAACATTCATGCCATTTGGAGGAGCTAATGTGGGTAGATGTCTGCAGTATAATAGACTTTAGGCTTTTAATCTTTCAGGTGCATGGTCACACACACACAAACACACACTCACACACTGTTCCCCTCCTAATAGGAAGACTTTCAGCCAGGGAAGTAACGTGATGAGACTCGATATTTCCTTCTTTCTTTCTTCTCCACTGCTTTGTATTCTCTTCTGAGCTCTCCGTCTGTCTCTCTTCCGCCCTACTTTCTCTCATCCTCTCTGCAGACAAACACAGCTGAGATATCGGCATACGTGTGTGTGTGTGTGTGTGTGTGTGTGTTAGAAGCTCTGCCAACCTGAACCTGCTTTCTCTGCAGATGAGTGGGACATCAGCCAGACACACTAACATATCTATACTGTATGTCGCTACTGAAGGAGGTGTTCACACATTCAGACAGGGCGATTTCTTTTGGAAATGTGAAATCATTTTCGTTTAACAGTAACAGTATCAGTTCTAATAATTGACACCCAGTATGTTTCGTTACACTCTTCTTCACTTAGAGCAATACAACACAAGCAATTTCCAAAATCACTTGATTTGAATAGAGAGTAAGAAATTAACAAAACACGTGTGTGGACAACAAACAAGTGCCCCTGCAACATTTAAGCATTTAACAACATTTAAGAATTGCAATTTTGCAACTGACATACAGCATAATCTTTGACGCTGAGGCCGGCTCCACATCATCATCTCGCCGTTTGTGCTAAGCTAGGCTACACATGCCACAGAGCTACCCATGAACCATGCAGTAAAAGCAGCATATGTGCAGTACTGTGAAAGAGTATACAAAAAACAATGGCAACTGTTGCTGAGAATATAGTTGCGATATTTCAGTCTGAACCAAACAAGCAAGCTGGTCTGGTAAGATGTGAAACTGAAAATCTGAAAATATAAAGATTTTTTTTTCAGGTTTAAAGATTAATTCAGCTTTCAGTTTCAAATTTCAGCTTTTTGTGTAAATTTTTTTCTTTTAAATTGACAAAACACATGGCCCCCATTTAGAGTTTAACCTGCCCATAGCCAAATGTCTGTGGCTTGTTGATACTGTAAACTGTAATTTATGGGGCTGATGAAAGCACAATCAAGCCCATAACATCAGTGAATCATAGATAAAAGACAAAAACAACACAGTTTCTAATCTCCATACAGGGACCATAAGATTTTCTCTAACCTCGACTTTAAAGATGTTTTTATCTTTGGCCCCCGACACAGATGAAATGTCTGAAACAGAAGTTACGACTGTGTTTTCAGCTGCATGTTTTACCTCAGCTCCTAAAGGTCACGATTCCACATCAGCTAAAAACAGCTTAAATTGTCTCTTCTGCTTCTGGTTTTCCAAAACAAAAGCCAGCAGGTTTTATATTTTTTAAACAATCTGCAGCTCCCGTATTTCACATGAGCTATAATTTTCTGCCTGCATGTTCAGCTGGAGCTGTGCTTTAAACAAAGTCAACAATGTTCCCTTCACCAAATGAGAACACTGACAACATAAAATGTATTATACTGTGTATAAAACTGTACCAACATGTACATTTGGATGACATCACATCTAACACAAAAATACTGTGACATGGGTTTTGAGAACAAAATTTGGAGTTTGGGATCTAAGGTTTTGAATCTTTTTTATTGTCTCACACACCTCCTGTCATTGTCTTTCAAAGGTTATCTCCCATCATGTTTCAGCTGAACAGTGAGCACACGAAAACACAGACCTTTAATTTTCTCTCTCTATATCCACCTTACTGTTCCTGCATCAGTCATCTAATCCTCGGATCTCATTAGGAACCCGGCAGTGAAATAAGTATGCACGCTCGCTGTCACACACATGCAGGTGCTGAGCAATGACAGCATAAATGAATAATGACTATCTGCTCTTGTTACAATAAGAGGTGCTAATCTACGATCACACTCAGGCAGGTGTCACATCGGGCTGTTTAGGTGACACCCTGACAGCTTTGGTGGGAGTCTGATGATGACTTTTCGTCTGTGATGATAGTCGACGAGACTCAGGAGGTTTAAACATGTGTCTAGCAGTTATATTAAAGCTGTGAATTAGACTGTGTTGGTCATCTTACCTACAAGTGAAGTGAAGGAAAATATTCTGTTTACTAACCTGAACCTGAGAAGGTCTTCATCATGTCACTGACTCATGACTACTACTTCTTTCACTATCAGTATTTCAGATACAGGAGTCATGAATAGAGACCATGGACTATTATCCATTTCTCTGATCTCCTTGCTCCTTTCTTGATATTTTGATATGATACTTTGAAAACATAAATCTTTCCTGGATGTTGAGTGACAACCAAATTTATTTACTGAATTTTAGGAGGCTTCTGAAGAGCACATTTCACAGTAAAACCATCATCTTCTGAGTTACTGGATTGTTTTGGCTTGTTGAGGAGCTGATTTATTAAGTCACAGCTTCAAAATTCAGCAATTAATACTAAACCTCAGGTCTGTTCATGACCTATTAACAACCTATACTAGTTTTGATCAGCAGTCCTATCAACTGTCTCATGGGGCATCGGTGGATTAAAGATTTGGCCTTGATTTAGGAAATCTCTAGTGTACATGGATTATTTAGAACACAGCAGTATACACATCCTATTGTATATGAGATATATCATATCATGGTTGTTCTCTCTTGGCTCCACCAGATACTCTCTTCTAACAACACTTTATACTAAACCAACAGACAATAAATGTTTTCTTCCTGTTTTGAGTTTCTACGTCCTTAAAGAAAGAGTTTCTCTACTCCCTAAGTTGTACATGTACTCACTCCATGTGAATGAGGAAATATCTTCACTTGTTTTCTACATCTATAAAATCTGAAACTGCATCTTTACTGTTTGAGGTTCCAGTAAATTCATTCAAGGTAAATTCTGATATGATGAAGATGTTTTAATATGTCTGTTCTGTGCACAGTGTGGAAATATTAGGCTGAGCTGGAGACGTGAATAAAAACAGACAAAAAGAGTACCTACAAAAAAAACCTGACAAAAATAACAGTGGAGATCATCTTGAACATTTTTGCATCTTCCGTAGTGAAATGTGTGTGACATATATGTTTTTAAATTGTGAAGGCTCATAGTGAGTCCATTAAATTGGATTAATTCAGATTACCTCTGCAGGTGCTTACTGTCTATTGAGTGACTGTTTTTTTGTTTTTGGTACTTGTATATTTGGTTTAACGCTGTGGTAGTGATGCATTGGTTTTGCCTCCACACACATTTTCAGTGTAAATATTCTGCTGTCCATGCAGGTTGCATGACCTGCAACCTGCTGAGTTCATGTTCATGTTCATGTTGTTGCTCTTGCTTGGTCTGTGTTGATATTCATATGTCTATTTACATTATATATGACCTGTAAGTTGTGCTGATGATCAACATCTGAGTGAAACATTCAACATTTCTCACTTCCTGCACAGTAGATAAATACACTGTGTGCACCTTTACTTTTTTGTCTCCCTATTAATGGGACTGTGCACCTGTCATTATCCTTCAGTGAGTCTGGATTTGAGTAGCAGTTTTTGACAAAAATGAAGGCAGTTTTAAGGATGATGTTGGTTCATTTTAGTCATTTTGCTGATTAAACGTTTTTCTTACCAACTGCAAGTTACAGTATCTCTACAACTACAGGCCAGAACTGTGACATTTGATGCAGATATTAATGGTCAGGAGCATGAAAAATCCTACTGATAAATGTTCAGGGGCGAAGATCTGTTGCCTTCTGGGATAGTAGGAGGATCAGAACCTGCTCAATGAGAAGTCAGTGATGGCTGCTGACAAACATGTTTTTTCATCTGCACTTTTCTCACATACAAGCTGCTGCTGTCCTGCAGCTTTCTGGAAGCACGTGGCTCCCTCTTGTGTCCATTTTGTGCCATCGTGAGGGTTGGCCACCTTTTCCAGGCTTAAGGATGGTCCACACCTGAAACGAAGTGAAAAGACTGGATGAGAAGTTAAAGGGGGTGAGGATAATGATAACTTGGATGGGAGGGAGGGGAAATCTAGAAAATGTAGAGAAAGTGAAATAGTGTAAATGTGTGTGTGACTTCTAGTGAAGTCATAATTACCCCAAGGGGACCAATGCTGGTCTCTGCATGGACAACCAGGACAGCCACACACATATACACTGTAAAGATGCTTTAAATGATCTTCTTACTATGTATTGCAAATTACCCTTAAATATTAGAGAAACCGAAACAAATCAATTAATCTATGAATTCACTGGTCAAGTTGAGAAGGAATAGATCAGCTGTGAGAACTGCGTGCAGTCCTGGTTCAACCCCCGGCTTCTTATATCTTGCTTTGTTTTCCTATAGATTAATAAAAAGCTTGATTGTGACTACAACACAAAGAAGAATAGCGGGCCTGCTCTGAACTTATGGTGTGATCCTCAATGAATGAGGATCATAAACAGGCCTAACGTTAGGGAGAATATCCTCACCTGTGCAGATGTCGACCAGCTGTAGAGCTCTAAAAGACAATCTCAAAGTAAAGACTTCAGATGAGAAGGGACCAGCGATGGCCCCTGATGTTTTGTGAACACACCTAATAATTAGCTCCTTGACATTTTCGAGCACTCTCAAATAGAGGATTGCTCCACCTACAACTAACTCCATTGTCAATCTGAAGCCTCTACCATCCACCTGCAACCCCCAACTCCACCTCCAGCTGTTAATGCCGCCTTCAGTTATACTTAACAGCCGCAGTGAAGCAAGCCCATTGGTTGTTTTGAATCTGTTTTATTAGCCTAATATTAAGCAGGTGAACAGGTGTTGCTGTTAGTTTGGCATTTTGTTCACGCTGAGGTCACTGGGTGTAATTGCTGTCCAGACCTTGACATCCTCCGTGTAACTAAGTACATGTAGAACTGTACTATTCCTTTTCTGCTCCTTCATACTTTGACCTCAGTGCAGGTCACTGCCTTATAAGACTCAAAATATACACATATCAAATGCTCTACTGTTACCAGCTGCAACATGAAGGATAAACACAGCTCATCAATTATTAGAATCCAATAGTGTGAGCCGTACTGCAGGACTGCTCCTCCCTCACCAACTCCACTGTGGTGCTGTTTATCCCAGCTGCTCCACTGTGGCTGTGTGCATGTAACCAGGGCGTTCCTGCAAAAGAGCCTCAGTGAAACTACCCTGAACTCAAGTACGTTTTTCTAAAGTACCATTTTAAATGCAGGACTTTTACTTGTAACAGACTATTTATTTGGGGTGACCTTGTTTCAGTTGGTAGGGCAGCCATCTGCAAACCCCGGCATTGGTGGTTTGACTCCTGGTTCTTGGTCACGTGTAGAAATTGTCCCTGGACAAGACCCTGAACCTTTGGCACCCAAAATGGAGCTGCCTGTCCAAAAAGAATTTCTCTAAGGAGATCAATAAAAATGTTTACACTGTAATATCTCTATTTTTACTTAGTACTAAATTATTTCTTCCACCACTGGTAATGAGTGAAAACGTCACATTAACGACACCAGTTCCAGAAACCAGTGCATGTAAAGATATAAAAGTTTAAATAAGTTTAATTTGAAAAAAAGAAAATACAGTACTTAAAAAAATATTCTGCAGGGAACCAGAATGTCCAGAGCTGAGATCCTAACTTGGAACCAGTGGAGGAGCCACAGACAGGTATAATGAAAGCGACTGAACTGTGCAGATTCCAGAAAGCAGAGACACAACTATAAAGTTAAAAAATGAGCCCAACGCTGAAACTGCAGGTTCTTACAACAGCAGTTAGATGGGGTGTAACTTACACTACTCACAAAAAGTTAGGGATATTTGGCTTTTGGGTGAAATTTCAGGATGAACCTAAAATGCACTATAACCT
>JAUMHL010000014.1:16717409-16727907 GCA_032362345.1 Sandelia bainsii
AGGTTCCAGACTGTAGAAATATGTTATTTAATGCTACAACATAACAAGGAAAATGCACTAAAATCATATAAACAGATTATTTTGTTTGCTTAATATCAGCTGTACAGTGGAAATATGATTGGAAAATAAAATGCGCCGCTCCCGGTGTGTTATGCGCAGCGCTCTGCGCCGGGGTCGGTGTGTGTGTTTTGGCCTTTATGCTTTAAAAGTCATATTTCGCGACGCGCGCTCTCTGTGTTCACCTGTGTGTGCGCACGCGTGTCTTTGTGTGTGCGCATCACGGCAGAACTCCGCCGCGCGCGATACAGAGACAGAAATGACGCCGTCATGTATATAAGATAAATAACATGAGGCTGTTTAGTTAGTTTAGTAAAAGAACAACGTACAGACCTGTTCTATAGGAAAATAAACCTGAAAAGACATGTAATGTGATCTAGCGCTGTACAGAAAATCAAATTAAATAAAATAAAAAAAATTTTGCAGTGGTACCTTGCAGGACTCTGCGTTTCTAAAGCAAGGAGTTAAACAAAATTAAAGAAACTTACCGTGAGAGTTTATGGAGTGACTGGAATCCACCCATCGCCTGAAAGTCACCTACTGCAGAACAGTATCTGGAGAGAGAGCTTTTTTTACTACTGGTGAAAGTCATTTTATAGCCTGTCAGCAGAAGACACTTCTTGCCTTCTGTGTGGACAAGAATAATTCACTTAAATTTAAATTAAACTTTGTTTTGAACCAAATAAATAAAACCAAATACTGAGTAGTTTTATGCCAAGATAAAAAGGTGAAACTTACTCTTTATAAACGTCCAAAAAGTGCTCAGTGTGCGTCAACAGTGGAAGAAAAGTGACGTCACGTCTTTCTGCATCATGCAGGAAGTAGCTGAGTGACGCGGAGTGTCGACCGATCAGGACGCTCAGATGAACAAAACTCTCACAGAGAGAGAAGAAGAGATGGCTGCACAGTTCACCTAATGACGGACACAGACCCTCTGTGGAGGAGAGTACACATACATACATACTCGCATATTAAATTTGATGCTTTCATTATCTCTGCACTTATTAGCTTCTCAAATAATGAGTGCATTATTCACATGTAATTTGTTGTATTTAGTGTTTTTCCATGTGTTTCAGGTGTTTAAATGTTTTCATTTACATTCAACTGGAACATACGTAATTCAAGTCTTATATTCAAAACCAGGAGCCAGTGCAGAGGCAGTCTCACCTCTGTTACGCAGTGGTGTGAGGAGGAGCTTCTTGATGCTACTCAGCCAGCAGTAGAAGTGTCTCTCTCTAGAGGCCAGCTCGTGGATAGCTGATACGAAGCCCATGACATTCTGGTCTGCCAGCAATGCACAACTCTGACCTCCACTGCACACAGTGCTGATATAACCCATCTACACACAGACAGGATACAAGGGTCATTAACACATTAACTTTAGGGGTGTAAAGATTCTCCAAATCCACAATGCAGTTCAAAACACAGGGCAATCTCCACTCTGTACTGTCCCTGAATGCCTCACAACACAGATGACCTAAATGCTGTGCTGACCCTAAACGCAGCGCTCCAGAGCAGCTGCTGACAGGCAGCTAACGCTACGCTGGACGTAATTTCCTTTAAAAACCCACTTTAAAAAGCCCCATAGGTGCGCACAGCTCTGCAGACTCCCAGTGGGGTGTATTCCTATGCTAAATGGGAACAACTAGAATGTGCTTTAAGCTTAAGAGGATGAAAATCTTTTTCTTAGTAGGAAGATTATTTTCTTAAGAATAAATAAAGAAAAGCCAACACACAAAAGCATAGGTTGATAGGTTGTCTTATAACAAGAAATACTGTATTTCCAGGATACTGTATAAAATTTGCCAGCATCAGGGACATGCTATAAATGTGTGGTCTTGGTTTCAGGACCGTACAACCCTAATTAACATTATGATAGTGTTCTTGCTAAGACCACATTGAGATATCAGAAGAGTCGCTGACTTTGTTTCACCAGCTAGAGATTTAAACACGACCGCTGTCTATGTGGGATGTCCGAGGATATCAAATTCTGTGGTATATGGCACTGTTCTATACTTTTAACTGAATAAGAAGAAGAAGATTAAATACATAAATGAAAACAGTTTTGTGTCTTTTCAAACCTCCATGCAGAAAGGTAGCAGGGTGGGTCTGACTCTGTAACTCTCCGCTCTGTTGGGTGACCTCTGGAACGACCTTTCACTCTGCTGTTGCCTCTCACTCTGCGCTGACACTCGGTCTTGCTGCTGACCGCAGTACAAAAGGATCGGCTGGATACAGTCTCCGTCAGCCAACAGCAGGGAGTGGCTCTGACCGGCCGACACATCCCAGACGCGGAGACCGTCAGACAGCTATGGTGGATCCCAGAGACGAAACACAGTGTGCAATTCGGACAATTAGCAGTGTTGCATTCATACTTGTATTTGGTTAAGATTGCTTTACAGTATCATCAACACCTTCTGAATGTTGGGACTGATACGTTTTTTTTTTTACTTAAGTGATCTGCTATGAGGATTTGACTTCACTGTACATGACTGAAGTAATGTCAGGAAACACTACATCACACAAGTATTTAAGCATGAAATGAATAAATGTATGTTTACAAATAAATCAAAGAACAGATATGACCGCTGACTGTTGTACCTTTGCCTGTTGAGGAACAGTAACGGGACTGTTGATGTGACCGAGCTGTCCACACATGTTGCTGCCCCACGAATATACCTGCAACACACAAGAGCAGTTATACTATGTGTGCTTGTGTACTTATGTATTTGGACCAGGTTTACTTTACTTTGAAAATGAAAACACAATGGAACTTTTTGATGTGTCCTAACATCTCTACTTAAATGTATGTGTGTGTGTGTGTGTGTGTGTGTGTGTGTGTGAGTGAGAATGTATTACCTGGCACTGAGCTGTGAGGGCCAGTGAATGATGTGACCCTGCAGCAACCTTGATCACTTCCTCACCCGTCAAAAACTTGATACACAGAGGCTGGAGTCTAGACACACACACGCACACACACACAAATATGCAAGGTATACAGAAAATGATATCAACTGGATATATTTATTTTATTATGTTATACAATGCTTATGACCCATTTATAAAAATAGTTTCTGTGTTCTTGCAATACGTTTGCTGAGGTTTTGGGTTCAGGTAAAAGCCTTTTATATGGCCAGGGCTCCAGTGTTAATATGAGCATCGGTGAATCAGGTATACCGAGGTTTACAGGCAGGTTTATTATTTGATATATTTCATTATATGAATTTTAGCTATTTATTTGTAGATTTTTATTTATTTATACTTCTTAAAGATTGTTTGTTCTGACTTCTTTAATTGTGAAGTATTTGACAGTTTTGACAGTTATTTGTGTGAGATAAACAAATTTTTATACTCTCCTTGTTTTATTTGACATGTACATGGAAATTATCAACCAAAAGACCCAACAATTTTAGCGCATGTGAACAAAACCTCTATCATCCTCTTGCAACCGTACCTGAAAAAGATTCTCTGAAAAAAACACTCTGAAACCACAAATCAGTTGCAGAATAAACTGTAACACCACTGATTTAAGTCAAATTAAACCACTGTTGTCTACTTTTATAATGTTTTCTGTTTTTGTGTATGAGATCAAGTGTGTGTGTGTGTGTATGTGTTTGTGTGTTCAGACCTGGCAAGTTGATCTCCATGACCCAGTTGCCCCTCGGACCCGCGGCCCCAGCTCCACACTTCTGTCTCCAGAGACGGCAGTCCATCTCCTGCCTCCACTGGGGCTGCAGCCTGGGTCCGACCGGCAGAGGACGGCCTGCAGGCACAAGGCTGTTGTCGTCGTGGAGACCCTGTAAGAAAAAGATTGGTAAAAGTGTTGTTTCAAACAACTGACCACCACATAATCTTTACATTTGAGCATCTGTCTACAAATGTGCTGTACCTGTTACATAATATAGTATCAACAGGGTCACATAGAACTTTTTTAACAGTTTAAGAAAACTCTGTTGCTGGAAGGTGTTGCACTCTCTCCATAAACAATGCTTGCACTACACTGTTTTCACCAGCCTAAATAAACTGTACCCACATGAGTAAACACACACAACAGGTTTGGTATGAACACACCCTAACAACCTAATGAGCCTCCCTATAACCAACTTATAAAAGTTTGTATCTACAGAACTGGCAGCAGTGAGCAAGGTAAAGCTGCCGTGGTCAGGTCACAAGGCAAAAAGCAAGAAATGGCAGCAACAACTAAAAGGAAAATCAGGATATCCACTTTGTCTAAGTTGTTAGAAAACCTTGCATTCACCCACGCTGGTAAAACATTTGTCTATAGCTATTTAACACCTGATAAACACATAAAGACATTGGGGACTAAAACTGAAAATGTGTTTATACTGGTTGCTTTTCAGATCTGTGTTGACTCAAACTTTCATTCTGAAACTCATGAAACTCCCGGTAAACCAGAAAACAAGAAGTTAAGTCTGCTGTGTTTGCTAATCACAGATTTCCATTAAACTCAAGCACTGTATCTCCCTGCCTTTTGTTGCACTCCATACATTATTCTGTAAATATAAATATGCAAAGTGCAAAAAGACATAAGTTAATTGAGCTAATAAAAGGGCCAATTTGACTAATGCGATACGTGTTATACTGTGACTAAAGAACTGTCTGATGTTTGATGTGAATTCATTTGCACCTTCTCCTGATAATAGTTAATTATCACATTATCTCAAGAAAACTAAAAAATTATCTCAAGATAACAACAATTGTAGTACACGAGCATGTGCATGCCGTGACTTATAAGTTTATCTGACTAAAGATCTTCAAGAGTCAATTATCATTAAGTGTGTCAGAGTGAAGGGCAAACATTAGCAGAAATGGCTTTGTGTCTTTCTGGCAGAGATAACATTTCTATTCTTCTTCCTTGTTAGCATGGTAGCAACTTCAAGCAACACATGCTGTGAACAGTTTCTTTCAATCTATATGCTGAGTTAAGCTAACAGCCACCTGGCTCCATACTTAAGGATTAGGAGATCAATCTTCTTGTCATTCTTGGCAAGAATTATTTTTTTCCTGTTCGTAGAATGAAGCTGTTCATGCTCTACCACTCCTACCATGGGTGGGTGTTCCTGGCAGCGAGCGTCTCCTGTTTGCTGCCGTTTTCCCCTTCTGGCTTAGATTTGTCAGACTGGAGCTCTTCTGCCCCTGCAGTGCCTTCTTCTCCACCTCCAGACAAAGCTGAACCTCTTCCAAACCCACTGCAGAGGAGGAATACTGTCCAGACACTCCACTGCTACTGCAGAAGAGAAGGTTAAAGATCAGGCTAAAGATACACTGTAGGTGAGAGTTATTTCAGTATGTACAGTAGGTGAAGCACTAAACTTGCTAAAACCTCCCATAATGCCTTGAATCCTTTTCCCTTTTTCATTTTATGCTTAGAGGTGAAGTTGAACCAACTGAATAAAGAGAAGGTTCAACTAAATGACAACAGAAATGTTACGTCTGTTGTTTTAGTAACTTATTAAAGAGCACTATTCAAACTCCATTAACTCCACTCTCTAAAATGTTCAACTTCGATGTCAACAAACTTTGGACTTACTTGATGGTTTGACTCTTTATTGGCGACTCATCTTTGTAACTCGAAGTAAACAAATCTATACAAGGAGTTGAGGAAACACAACTGTCATCTGGAGACAAAGGTGGATGAAGAGACAGAAAAAGTTAAAGAAGTGTAAATAAAAAAACAAGCAATGAAACTTAAAAATGGATAAATTAAGAATCAAAACAGAAACTTGGGAACACAATGGAACAGAGCAACGAAAAATAAAAAACAAAGAAGCAAAGACCTGTGGATCAATAAAGAAACTTCTGAAAAAAGAATATGCAAAGCAACACATTTATGAACAATAAATATAAGGGATAAAAATTAATAAGGAAATAAGTGTAAGAACAGGAAAAAACAAATGAATAGATACATCACCAACCTGAAGTATGACTGCTCAGTGAGTCAGTGTCCCCTGGCGCAGTGGTGTTTTGCGTCTCTAAAGAGTGAACAGAGAGTTTTTGGAGGATGTTCTGAAGCTCCGTCTCGTCAGGGAAAGATGAGTTCTTCTTACTGGCTCTCCAGGCTGACAGTGGGTGGGACTTGGGGGCCCCTTCTGTCTGAGTTAGTGTGTCAGCATGCACATCGGGCTCAAGACTGGAGCTAACTGGAAGATTCATCCTAAAGTTTTGTAATAAAGGGAGGGGAAGGAGAGAGTGTAGAGAAAACAAAGAGAAACATGAATTACAATACTGTAAAAAGTGAAGGATAAAAGACTAGTATAACACATTAAGTTATACTATACTGTACTGTTTGCTATTGGATTTGCTGTCTTCTACAAATGGACATGAACTGGCTCTAGGGCTGCTGACAGCTGTCCTCCCCCCTGACAGGAGACTTCGTCTGGGGCCTCTTCTCCTGGGACTGGACTGGGAATGCAAACCAGACAGAGGCATCAACCAGTGTTGACAGCAAAACCTCTTAAACGAACATAGAGAGCATAACCAGCAAAAATAACAGCATGACGTGGAGCTACAGCTACTAAAAAAAGTCTCTGGACATCAGAGAGTCAGCCTACAGCATTTTCACAGCCTCTTAATACTCAAATTTTTTGAATTTGTATTTTTACCTCGCCTGTAAGGACTTCAGTCAGCTCCACCCCCAGTGGACAGTAGTGTGCATCATCAACTGTAATCAGCTCATCCCTCTCTTTCACTGAGTAGTGAGGTGACTGCCCCCGCTCCCTCTTCTCTGGAGGATTCTGGGTATTGTAGTTCTGAGGAGGTAAACTGCGAACCAGGGCCAGGCTGTGGTAGGCACCACAAGCCACCTACAGGGAATAAAAAAATGTAGTGTTTCTGGAAGTAGTACACAGTATTTTTGTATTTTAAAAGTGCAAGTTAAGACATCAGGAAGAGAAACTACCTGGATTACATGTCTGCCAGCCAAGTGCTCAACCTATCCAACAAACAATACAATTTGACATTAATATATTTGCCATGAAACATACATTTAGTCTATATGAATCAACAAAATTAGGTTGTTGTTGAAATTAGGTTTTCAATCTGCCTTATTGACATCTTTCTGAATCTGAATGCTGAAATTAACTGACCGCACACAAACTCACCTTTTGTGGCCTCCACACAGGAAAAGTGTTAGTGACCAGGCCGAGCTGGCAGCCACTGCCCCAGGCCCACAGCTCATTTTGGGACGACAGCGCCAAGCTGTGCTCCCGTCCACAGGCCAGATCCACAACCCGAACCACCGCAGGTGGAACGACCTCATTGTCCACGACACTGACCGTGCAAGGCTCTGAAACTGAATGTCACAGTGACTAACTGAACAACCAAAGAAGCAAAAGGAAGACTTACATTTTATTACAGAAGGAAAAAACTAAATGAAGAAGCAGAGAGAAAGATATAAAGGTACAATGGAACGAGAGACAACAGAAGCTCTGAAGGAATGAAGTAAGGTGCTATGTAAGTGTTGACCAACCAGTGATGTTTGTTACTGTGCCCCGCTCTGTCAGCCCACACTGTCCTGCTGTGTTTTCCCCCCACATGAAGACATTGCCCTGGTCGCTCAGCGCTCCGCAGTGGAAGCCACCAGCAGCCACATGGACGACCATCTTCCCCACCAGAGAGACCTCTAGCAGCGGAGCAGACGCTGGGATGCTCAAATTCCTCCAAAGCAGCTCTCCGAAAGAATAAACCTGGCCATCTGGAAGACAACAACAACTAAGTAGAACTAGAAATAGCAAATTACATCAAAATGTTTCGGATGCAAACTGGTAACTCAAGGCAGAGAGGTGTGTGTTGTTTAAAAAATTATGGAATTACTTTTATTCCTATTTATAAAATGATATGTCATTGCAGACTGCAGTCTCTGGATATGAGAAATTTACAAAAACACTGAACTACTGCCCGGTCTCACTTCACAACAAACACAGTCACCTTGTGTCAGCAGGAGTCCGTGGTGTTCTCCCAGAGCAGCCTGCACAACAGGTCTGGACAGGAAAACTCTGTCTGGACATAGCTGCTCACTGAAACCCGCTGAATGCCAGAAGTGGAAAAGTCCCCGTTCTGGGGTTGTGGTGCCCTCCTTATCTGCAGAGCTACAGTAATATATGTAAAGATATTATTAAAACCAATAAGCATTAATAAACAACTGTAATTGGTCATGTGTAAAGTTCTTTAAACTACACTAAATGTATTACAGAAACCTACAGTAAAAGTAACCGATACTATCAGTGGTCGATCTAATGTCACATGTAGTCCAGATCATATGCAAAGCAAACAGTTTTATGGGCATGTTGCTTTTGTTTTCACCATGTTTCAAGTTAAAGAGGAGATGTAATCAGAAAAACTGTGTTGTGTTGTGTTGTGTTGTGTTGTTGTGTGTGTACCTCTCCTCTCTGTTTTCCATCACTTCAGACTCTCTATTCCATTGGACACTGAAGGCATTTTCTCATAGCTCTTTGTCTTCTGTTTATCCCAACAATAAATCAGACTGTAGGAAACAGGTGAATTATCTGTCCTGTTTTGCATCTTTGGTTCATCTGGCCTCTGGTGTTTGTCCAAACAAAACACTGAAGTAAATATTGACTTCATGCCTTGATTTGACATTGAGTAATTACTTATGCAAAGTGGTTCTTCTTGCAGTCAGCGAATGAACAACCATATTAACTTCAGCTATTTTGCCACACCTTACTGTATTAACCACTTTCCCAAGGTTCATATAGGTGTGGTTTCTGTTAATCTCTACTGGATTCCTCTGATTTGTAAAGACAATGCTGAGACGCCCCAAACGAGTCTATACCAACAGAAACAGTTTAAGTTTTGCAATGGTTACGGGCTGACATTATGTAAAAAGCTCAGCCATATATTACTCATGTGGAAAGAAACATCACAGAAACACAGACCGTAAGTTAATCACCCCAAAGCTATTTACGTCCACACAGACTGACAGATTAGCTAACATGTCAGAGCAGACACACGCTCTGTCACCGACTGAAACACAAACCATTCTCTTGTTGCCTCGTCGTTTACATTTAGCATATTTAATTTCAGTGCAATAAAGCACAGTAATCTTGTGTAGCGGTTATATATAGTGGTAAAGCTAATAAGCAGAAGCAGAACTGAAGAAGCTAACTAAACTTACCAAAAGAAAAAGTCTCGGACATGTGTGATGCGGCAAAGCTTTGACAAACCCGGATAAGTGTGTTAAGTGTCACGACAGAGCAGAGACACTGTGCTACGACATTTTTTATACGCTGAAATCAGTGCCGCGCAGTGAAAGCAGAAGTTGTCCCCGTTGTATTGTTGCTGTTGGGAGGCGGCTCTCTCTCCGATGGCATCCGGGCAGGGACAAACAGCACGGCGGCGCCACACCTGTAGCTGCTGCTGCTGCTGCTGCGAGAAGTCAGAGAGGAGATAAACAGACGCTCCACACTGTCTGTTTCCACTGACTCTTCAGAGACACTTAGTGTTTACCCATGACTCATATCATTTAGTCAACAACACACAGCACCACTGTTAAGTACATTCACTCATGTAGGTACTGTTTTGGAGTTTTTCCATTTTATGTTTTTACTTTGACTTCACTGAAGTCCAGAGGGAAATGGATTTGACAACTTTATGTATGTCGTGGTAGTTACTTTTTTGCATGTGCAGATTTGCCCATTAAAAATTACGTATTATAATGAATTGTGTGTATTACTCTCTGCAACAGTTTGTTTACACATTAATGCATCAATAATTATAAACCAGTAACTTAGTCCAGCCTTTATCATTCTGCATAACAACATAACATTTTAATTTGAATACTTATATGGGCTATATTTTGATGGTAATTCTTTGTACTTTTGTTTGATTTCTGCACTGTAAACCCGAATGCTCAAAATAATTAAATAGTAGTGTGAACTTAATTTTTAATAAAAAGTTCTACTTACTTAAATATTTTATGTTAGATGTACTTTTTCTTCCATGTGAGTTGATAGAACTTATAATCTTTGATTAACTTCAACGATTTTCTGTATTAAGTAAGCACCACTCAAAAGTGTAATTTCACTTCTTTCAAATTATTTCAAGTTTTATGTAATGTTTTGTACATTTGTGAATGAGGAAATCACTCTTTATAACCTCATTGTTAGTCCTGTTAAGTGTTTACATAAAGTTGAATGGAATATGTTCATTTAATTATATCATTTAGGCCACTTATGCATGGATGGGGGCCGCCCATCCACCAGACCCAGCATGTGTGTATGATGAAGGAAAAAATATGGAGTAACATTTTTCTAAGATTCTTCTAGTTAGACAGAATTAATAGTCTCCGTTGCACACTCCGAACAGAAGGTGGCGCTATTGCGCTCAAAGCGCTAAAAACAAGTAGAAAGAGCGGAGAGAACGAACGAGAGATTCAAAATCAGGAACGCGCCAAAGACCTGCA
>JAUMHL010000014.1:16728007-16757036 GCA_032362345.1 Sandelia bainsii
AATAAATATTGAGTTTACTTAACATAGAATATTGTGTTCTTGTACTTATTGTTTTGAGTTCTGCTAACTTAATTCCAACTAAACTATTTTGAGTTGAAATAATCCACACTTTAATTTAACTGTGATCCAAAGATATGTGTAGCATGTAATCCAGTTTTTTAAGCTTGTAAAACATTTGACTTTTGAGTTTATCAACTTAAAGTTTTTCAGGCAATCAGTTGCCTCAATTTTTTTGAGTTCTGCTAACTTCTTCGGGTTTACAGTGTGGACATTTCAAGGTTTCTGCAGAAACCCTATTTATTATCCACGCGTGGAACTATCTGAACTAACTGTCTGAACAATAGCATTCACCTCAATACTGTTTAAATTACTTTGTAGTCTTGGTGGAGTACTTGTATTTTAAGTACAATTTAGAGCATGTACTTAGTGCTTCAACTTGAGTATAGAATTTGCTGTGTTACTTTTATTTGTAATGACAGTTTTTAGGCAAGTGCCCTTTTACTTGGGTCCTGAGTGTCCATGCTCTTACCACTTCTGAATATATTAATTAGTGGAGGAACATAAAGTATACTGGATAGGGTACAGTTAATAAAGTGTAGCTAATGAAACAGCACTCCACTACACTTTTTAGGGAGATACTGATTCCACTGTGTAGTCATTTTGAACGATGTAGTTTGTGGTTGTGTTGCATTGTATACCGACAGGTGTTTTTATTATTTTGTCTACCCCATTTACAACAGTAAAGCCAGACTAAATAATAGAAACGCCTCTCTGTGTAATGCAGTATAGTTCAACAGCAGCACAAACCACATCTTCCAGAATGATCATACAATTAAATCAACGCCTCCTTAAAACAATAAATAACCTGTGTGTGGGTGGGGGCAGTTACTGCTGGACTTTGGATTGAATCAGACTTTATTAGCTTTACCCAGGTGTCCAATAACCTGACAACTGTTTTGTTTGTCTAATGTTAGCTGTCCATCCAGCTAGCAATGTTAGCAAACGGACAGCTGTAACAATAACTTAAAGTGATGCTTCTTCTACATGCCTGTACAATCTTTAGTTAGATTTTAATTTTATGATTTTACTGAACTTAAAATGCAACAATAATAACTGCAACAGTTCTCTCAAAGCAAAAATGGCGAATATTGTGCAAAGGCTTTAGGAGCTTAAGATGTTTAAATTCTTATCCATCTCACAAAGCACGTCTGCAGCATCACAATGGCCCCCAACAACAAGATAAGTAATATTGTAGTAAAATATTGATCTGTTTTAGATTTCTTTAATTATTGTTTTCTGAATAAAGCTGATTGACAAAAGAAAAATCATGGCACCATAAAATAAAAACATCCTTACTTTACTTTTACAGTCTAAAACGTTTTCATGGCACAGTAAATGGGTATAACTGTAAATATAGTTTGTTTATTAGCCTACGTCCAGTATTATAGCATGGCTCATATGTACTGCATGTGTGTGTTTGTGTCTGAATATGTGTGCGAGTGTAGGTTCCTCAGATGATTGACATGAACATCACTCATTTTGGAGCACTATGCTTCTGACTGTGATTCACAATGTGGTGTCACAAACTCCTCAGTATTTTAGAGTGATTTTAATTCTACACACTTCGGATCTTCAGAACCACGTTTCTTGAACATCAAGATCATCAGCAGCCTAATTTATCGCAGCAGTGATTTATTTAGTTCCATCCATCCTTGTGGCAGAGGTGGACACTGACTCTAAGATCCATTTAATGAAAGTGGTTAACTTTTCTGTACCTAATATCCACCTCTGCCTCCTCCTTTTTACTTTTCTTTCCCTTCCTTTTACCCCTGTTCGTGATCAGCTCCTATTTGCCATTTTAGTGTTTTCTATATAAAAGTGTCTAGCAGCTTTTGGCCCCGACTTTTACTGCCTGCAGTAAAACAGGAAAATAAAATGAAAAAAGGAACAAGGGCAGGGAAAGCACAGAGGGAAAGCTAGCCTAATATTTTTTTTCCTTCTTGGAGCTTTACAGAAGACATTAATACTTCTGGCAATAGCTTCTGGGGTCTTTCATGCAGCATGAGGTCTTTTTTCTTGCTAATCTTATCATCTTTTTTCATCACACAAACATCTCAGTGCTGTAAAATTCATATTCTCATCTTATAAGACACATGATGTCATGTTTTCATGTTTATTCTTCAAAAGATCAGCATCTTATTGGGTTACTGCAGGTTCATTTATAGTTGAGTGACCACAGTAACATCTTTTTCATCAGTACCTGTTTGAAATGTTATTGTGTGCTTCTCATTTAGGAGGTTCAGTGATGATCGCATGAAACAACAAAGCAGCTGCTTTAAGAGCAATGCAGCAGTTTCCACAAAAAATGATAATATGAATTTGGATATGATATTAGAAAGATTGTGATTTACACTCTCTGTGAGAGTGATCTGAACTTGAACCCATCTCACAAGCAGACATTTAATTAGCCAGTAGCAGTGCTTTCAATCTCAAAAAAGCTTAAGTCCATATGGAAAAGATAACTATAGAAAAAAAGGAAACTATGGTTGACTACTAGACAGGAAACACAGGGCAAGTATTTAACAAACGTAATGTGGCACATATAAAATTTGTAATAAAGGTCTTTAAATAAAGATGCAGTGCATGACCATGCATCAAGCTACTCAGTACAAGCTGTTCTTGCAAACATGTTGGTTGAAGTTTATGCATAATCACGTATACACTCACTTCATAACCCCATGTCGTGACCTGAGCAGCCAGTTGTTGTCTGTCCAAACCCTTATAAACTTCTACTGCTACACGACCTGGATTTACGAGGCTGTAGAGGTAGTGTGTGTGTGTGTGTGTGGGTGGGTGAAACCATACGGGGCTTGCAGCCAGGCCTTAGAGACACAGCAAGTCTAAGAGGGTGGTTTGCCTGACCACAGTGTCGTGAGGAGTAGGTAACACACACACATGCACAGTGCTCTTCATTTCCAAACATTCATGATTTATATATATTTATGCAGTCAAAACACATTCAACTGACATTTGTTTGTTTCTCCAAATCCTAGGATACATTCATTGACAACATTTTTGCAGAGTCACTGCCAATGTTTTTCTTCAAAAACATATTACTTTATCCAATCTTATCTTGGTTTGATAAAGATTTTGAACTTGTGGGATCTTGTGAGTAAAATTATTTTAAAACTGGGGGTAGGATATGTAATGTCTAACATAATGCTGTTGGAATTGATAGTCATCTCTCCATGGCTGTTTTTTTTATTGTTTTTAAAATATAAGTCATAAATCCAAAAGAAGAAAACTGAACTTGCCTCCAACACAAAAAGGGAGGGTTTGATTTTAACTATCTGGCACTAGATGTACTCTGCATGTGTGTGTAGGCAGTGTATTTAAAGAACATTGAAAACACATGTCTGAAGCTTGATAAAGAAAATGTAGGCACTGAGTAATTTGGCATGATTACTGCACATAGAAGCAGACCACATACAGTGCACATGTGCATAATTTATAACTTTACTGATCTGAAACAAAGAATTTGTGGGTTTTACTTAATAACTATATTTTATATTATATAACATATTGCCTTCAGAGCCTTGTTTTGTAACTTGGGTGATAAACAAAACTATAAAAAGGTGGAATAGCATTGTTTATTATGTTCAGGACAGAGTCACAAGGAAATTGAGGGGCATGCAGGGAGACAGCAGAGGGAGACAGTGTGACAGTCACCTTGATGATCTGAATCATCCCAGTAGACTAAAGAAGAGCCTGAGAGCCTGAGCAACTAAATGCAACAAAATGCAACTACAACGTTTGTTGTCTAATAATGTTGAATGCTTCACACTGAACAAATGTTGCTTTTTCAATCATTTCCATATCGTATTTTTGTTTCTTGATCTGTTATTCCTTTTGGAAATGCCATACTTACACCATAAGCTTAATCACTAACTTACACTGTATGATCTCTGAGGCAACATAAATCTGCCTTCTTAATAAACAACTCTGTCTAAAGGTATGTTATTGATACATCATTGGTTTGCCATTGTTTGCCTTGTTCACACTACAATGCAAGACTGGTGTTTTGAAATGTATCCACTCTGGAGAGTGTATTGGAAAGGCTCTATTTTTTAGGTGTGAAAAACACTGACTTAGCGAGGACATGACAGAAAGAGAGCATCATAAAAAGAGAGAGCGGGCGACCATCTGGCTCAGGCCAAACTCCCACAGAGAGTGATGATCATGGCAGAGTGTGTGTGCCCTTGTGTGTGTATGTGAGAGAGCCCCCTGCAGTGAAAGGTGATGACCACAGCTGTGTGTCTGACCTCATATCCATAGGATGCCTCTCCCCTTCTAATCCTCCTCCCTCTCCAGTTTTCCTTCCTTCTCCGTCTGCTACTACGTTTTATTTTTATTTTACTCCTCCTCATCTGTGTTCTTTATTTTGATCTCTATTTCATTTCTCCACCCAAAAAAAAAACACACTTTCAGACGTACATCAAGTTTATTGAACAGAAGCTATGCACAAAAGCTCTGAGTAAGCTTAGCGGGGCAGCCATTGTGGTTTCACCTCCTCCACTATTTTGCATCAATTAGCACATCACGTCCAAGACCTTTTTGTGTGTGTGTGTGTGTGTGTGTGTTTGTGTTTGTGTGTGTGTGTAGACGCTGTGGGGGAGGGGAAAGGACTATTGTGTGCTATCATGAAAATGTGGTTATCTTAGCTTCATGGAGTGGATTCTCTGACAAATTTCCAAACTGCTTGTGTAGAAAACACACAAGCAGTTTGGAAATTTGTTTTTTTTTTATAGATTTAGTCAGTTTTAACTGGTGCTCCTGCTGTGGAATCCAGATGGGGTTCTCATGTAGCCATATCAGCATCACCCTGCTCTCAGTGGAGGCAGAAGGCTCTTTAATATTTTGTAACTTGAAAGGTAGGTCTCTTCTACCTCCCCCAAGAGTTTATCTCTATCTCTAGTTTGCATTCCACCACAAGCAGGAAAAGCTATCACCAAGGATGAACTACATGATTGTATCTATGACTTAGACAATGGTCACTTTGAGGCAGCTTTCAGTTTCAACAGGCCCAGCATTTTAACATACCTTCTGTATGAGTGCACATCGCACTGCTGCTCTACAACCTTCCCCTGGTTTGCCTTTGGGAAATCAGATCATATCTCAGTTTTACTGCTCCAGGCCTACAAACAAAGACTTGAACAAGTCAAAAACCAATTCCACATATGTACATGTCCAGTGTTTATCATGCAGTCGTAAATCTCTATTACTGTAGAATTATTAAGTTTTATAGATGTTTAGGAGTGCGGCTGATGGTAAAATCACGTAACAGTTACTTTGTCATCGCCAAGTGTATTGATGACACCACCAGAATAAATGTATAGTCTCTCTCCAGCCAAATACCCAAATAAGTCCAGTTTAAACTGACCTGGGACTTGACACCTCACTTTGCAGCTGGGTCTTTCACTTCCTGACAAAAAGGCCTTGGGTGGTGGAAAGTGGCAACCTCACCTCCTCCACACTGACCTCATTGTTATTGGTGAGTGATTTGGACTAGGACTGCTGTCCTAGTAAGTGAGTGTGATGACAACAACCTCTACTTCAACATAAACAAGACCTAATAGACGATAGCAGGCTACAGGAAGCAGCAGGAGGCAATCGTGTCCCTGCTGGGAGGGTCAGCAGTTTCTTGGTGTGCGGTGCACATTCATGGTTGACCTCTACTGGACTGTTCACACAAAACGCCCACTTCTTCTTCCTCTGGAGACTGGAGAAGTTTGGCTTGGACATTGCTGTCATCCCAAATGTTTCCCTTCACACTACTGCGAACATCGGAGTGGTTGCATCTCTGGTTTGGCAGCTCTCTGCTCACAACCTCAAGCCACTCCAGAGATTGGTAAGAACAACAGAATACAGACCTTTGGCAGAGAGTTCCCTGCCATTTAGGACATTTATCACACACGCTGTCTGTGTGGATGGCCCACATGATGATCTTGCCACCCAGTGCACAAACTGTTTACCTCGCTGCCATCTGGCAGACAGTATCACTATCAGAGCCCAGACCTGCAGGCTCGGTGACAGTTTTATACCCTGAGGTCTTAAAGTGTCTTAACATTTAAGACCTGCAGTAAGACCTCACTTTATTCTAATTTATTTGACATTCTTATATACAGCATTTCTTACCTGCCATGTGTTAATTGCTTCATAGAGCCTGACTGATAAACCAGTTTCAGAACACTGAGTCAATAGCATAAACACATTTTCATCATCCTAACTTTTTTTTTATGTTCCTTTCAATATTTAATTGTGATATGCTGAATTGATTTTTTTTTTTTTTTTGGTAACACATAAAGGTTTTGTTCAAACAGAGACATCAGTGAGCTTCCTGCTGCCTGCCGGACCAAACACACACCCTGTTGGTCCAAATAAATCGTTCTTTCATCACTATGCTGTGCTGTGTGTGTGCGTATATGAGTAGTCCAGTACTGTGGACTCTCTGTGTAGCACTGACAGACACAAACCAGCTGCCTGCATTCCTCTCCTTCTCTCTCTCTCTCTCTCTCTCTCTGCATGACCTCCCCTCCCCCCATTCAGGCCGGTGTCACATACTTCTGTAATGCTATATATATATATATATATATATATATATATATATATAGACCAACCCATAGCACATACACACAAAGAAACTAAACTAGATACAACTCTGGGGATTAATAGATAGTTAATAGAACAGAGTGGAATTTGTCTTTTTTGCAACTTTAACAGCTGGTTATAAGTTGATCTATTCAACACCCACCACCCATTATCATCTAATCCCGTGTAGTTAGAGTTAAAGCAAAGGCCAAAGTAACAATTCAAACTTATGTGATTGCATTTGATGGCACAGAGTGATGTGATAGTGACACAGTGAGGATCAGGCCCAGAAATGTGTGTCTGCACCACACACTCACTCACTCTTCAAATAAATCCATGTTTGTTAACTTGCAAGAAAAACCTAACTTTATATTAACATACATACAGACAGACATGATGTTTATTGTGATGAACCTCTGGCCAAGAGGACACTCGCTCAAAAGTTGATTTTCATATTAGCATGTTGATTTTCAAATATAACTCTGAAACATGATGAGAAATGCTTTTGAAAATAATCAGCAGTCATGTAAATGATATCAGTGGGTGGACAGATGTATGATGATGAGTTTTACTGCTGTTTCATGTAAATATACCCACGTCCAGGTTTACAAAAAACCCAAACCACTATAAACCACGTCCAAACTGTAATCTATATAAATGGTTGTTTAGATGGGAGCACTTGTTGATAATCACATACGCTCACATAAGCTGAAGAATGAAAATATTAAAACTTAGCTCACTCCACTAAAACCCTTCACATGTTGGTTACAGCTTGGTGAGCCAACATGTCCTGTAAGCCACCCTCAAATTTGAAAACCTCACCAGTCTAAATGGCTCATGTTTGTCCATCTCAGCTCCACATCTAAATAGTTGTTCAGTATTGGGTTTCACATTGCAGCTCAAATAAGCTACTTTACATGGTGGTCATGCTTCTGGCAGTGCTTGAACTGTGTCCAAACCATCAAGCCATCTTTTGTGTTGTCTATTTTACCTTGCTCTACTGTAAATGTAGTTGTTGTTTGTGTAACTTTTTTTTTTCTTCTCCCCACCAGATGTCCAGCGGCAGCAGACCGCAGCCCAAACAGTGACTGACTGTCCGGAAACCTCCTGAACTGCCCACATCTGCTTGACCACTGCAGACTCTATCCACAAACATACGCGCACACACAAACAAACAGCCACAGTTAAACACGCTGGAGTGCGTCCATTTGACCTGGTGTGGCTGCTAACTGCTGCGTTTTACACCACAGACAGACATGAGGAGGGGGGAAGTGGGTGACAGAGATCAGAACTTAAAATCATTTGGTGAAATCAGTTTTTTTCAGAAGCTTTAAGGTACAGTATTTCTCAGTGTGTTAATTGTGTAAATCACAAATTTGCACACACTTTACTGTGCACTGGGCTCTCAGATGGAGTTTGTGACAATTTTCACAATGTTGGTTAAAATTGTGGTTAAAATTGTCATGTGAGTTGAGTGTGTGTGTTACATTGTAACGTGTGTGTGCATTTATATAGCATATATATATATATATATATATGATGTAGAACAGTGGAACAAAGATCAATGCTGCAGATGTTTTTAGTTGTTGTTTTATATTCACTGTTGCATTAATTGCCTGTGTTTTGACATACAGAACATAATAGCAATGCTATTTTTGCTTACCTTTTGTGCCACAGCCTCATTCAAATTTGTATTCTAAATGATCATACTTCATGCAGGTGCACTTACTAAAGAAAGCCAAAAGTTAGTTGTGTTGGTACCTTTCAGCTATGCTGTAATCCAGCAATCAAATATGGTATTTTAATTACATTTCTCATGATACCAAATACAAATGACATCAAGTTAATTATTTTGTAAACCCTTCCATCTATCCATCTTTTAACCCTTGGCTCCATCCATTCACTTGAGTGTGTAACATCAGCTGTGAGCTGTGACATTGATCAGGTGGTGTTTGACAAATACTCTCGTGGGAAATCACAGTGCACTAACAACATTTTCAGTCAATAGCTTTAATAGCTGGTCTGTAATTATTACACAGCTGTCCATCAGCTCTTTATATCCAGGCTCAACCCAACTAGTGAAACCAATAATCCAAATAGGATATTGACCAACAAAATTAATTCATCCCTCAGACTAGAAGTTGAGCTGTCTGAAGCTTCCATTAGTAGTATTTCTGTAGTGTTTGTTCACATTTCCATTATAATGCACGTTCTTTGTTTAAAACAGAGCCCACATATTCGACCCTCACAGAAACTGTGTGTCTCTGAACGACTCCCGACCCTGATGAGGTAATTTAGCATTCTCAAAAAGTTTTTCTGAAAACAAAACAAGCTGTTCACAACAAGAAATTACACTGAATCTCGTTCCAGACAAAACTCATTTCTTTTTGGGTCATCAACACTTACAGTACTGTTTTTCCAGTAATCAGTGTATTGCTGAATGTAATGAAACTGAGGCCAGTGTGCATTGATTATGTTAGACACACAGGTTGGGTACATAGATGGAAAGAACATAGTTTCCAATGAGGTCACCCTGCTGTACCTTGCCAATAAGGTTTTAAACTGATTTCTTCTACAAAACCACTTGAGAAAATGACTTGTATCTGTCTGCATTTTAAACTGCTCATATATTAATAATTGATACTTTATCCCTTGGGGAAATTGTTGTTTGGACAGCTGCTAGACCTGTGTCAGCACTACTACAGGGATTCAGTGTCTTGTCCAAGGACACCTCAACGTGTAGCTTGTCAGGACTGAGAATTGAACCACTCACCCTTGGGTTGGAAGACGACTGCTTTACCCACTGAGCTATCATCCTTATTATTATATTAATTCACAATTTCAGTGTTAAGACTAACTAGCTAAAGAGGGAAGGGGACCAGGCTCTTAAAACAGTGAACTGATTTTGTTCTATCCATCATACACATGAACAAATCTGTAAATATATATTAAACTTAAAGAAACTGTGCTTACTATATAAAGGTATTTTCACTTTTATCATGCACAGTTCCAAGTGAACATTAAACATTTTCATTCTTAATTATTTTCACCTGTCAGAATTTAGATTTTTTTGTTTTCTTTTTCTTTTCTTGTTTGCACACAGTGGAAACAAATGAGAAACATGTGGAGAAGATGATATGCAACAAACATGATTCAAACTGGAGACATCAGTGGATGCCCTGGGTGTTCACACTTTCGGTGAACATCAAGAGCATCCATAGATCATTTTATGTTTCCCCTTATTAGCAACTTTGCAATCCACCCAACCCTATTTGGAATTGTTGGAGAGGCTGGATCCTATCCCAGAGCTCACTTGATGAAAGGTGGGCTACACCCTGATCACAAGGCTGAAAAACTCGATGCAGACATACAATGATTCATACTTACATTCATGCGTAAAAACAAACAAAATAAACGCCACTTTGCATCTTTACTTATTACAGCAAAATGCTGTGGCAGATGTAGTACATATCATATAAAAAATGAAATTAGATGTGCACAATTAGATGTGTTTAACTTTAAATAAAAAATCCAGCATAAAGAGAGTATAATGAGTGATAAATAAATATTTAAAAATTAAGAATTCAGCGTGAATGCACTAAGTGAGTATGGTGAATACATAAGATCCAGTCAAAGGCAATGGAAAACAGACTTTTAACCTGCTTTTGAAGTTAGAGCCAGGCTTACATCTTCTAGAGTTTGTTCCAGCTACGTGGTGCTTCATGTTTAGTTTGGACTGACTGGGTTTCAATGGTAACAAACATCGAAAAATGTTCTTTGATCCTTAATGCTCCCTAATTCATTTAGGAGTTATTAGATGTGCAGTGCTATTTTAAACTAATTGTGGTGTTCTCAGGCTTATTTCTTTGTTACAAACACAGCAGCATTGTGAATGAGACAGAGTTGAGGTTTTTGAGGAGATTACAACAGTGTGCTAACAAAAGACATGGATAAATCCTGATAACTAAAGTATGTTAGAGTTGCCTTGGCAAAGCAGTCTTGTTATGACAGTCTTGACTGACTGTAGTTTGCTGGTAACAGAGTTAAATTTCAGTGACTGTAAAACAGTGTGATTTTATTATTATTGGAATGGAAAATGAGCGAGAAGTGCCCGTCTTTGAGGGTAGTCTGAGAAAGTCCAACACAAACAGTACCACTGTGTACAGTGGCGCAGTAGGCAGGACAACCGGCGTTTGTCAATTGTCTATGAACCCCAGAGTTGGTGGTTTTCTTCCCGGTTCCCTCACCGATTCCTGGCCACATGTCAAAGTGTCCCTGGACAAGACACTGAACCCTGAACCCTTGGTTCCTAAGGGGGCAGCCTGTCCACACAGAATTCAATAAAGTATAAATTATTATTGTTATTATTATTACTCATCACTGTCACAGGCAGCACATTGTTGAAGATTAGGAATGACACTGTGTCTGTAGTTTCTAGATGAATATCTTGGTGGCCTGGCCTGCTGCCTCGTTTTAATCTAACTTTTCTACTTTTTTATAGGTTAGCTTACAGTGGGGAACTCTACTGACTTTTCCTTTTGGTTCAGTCTCTCTTCCTGCTCTGTCTCTTTCTCTTTCTCCCCCTGCCCTCTTTAACCTCCTTTCTTCTTCCTGTCCCTTCCCCCACCCCAACCTACCCCCACCCTCTTTTATCCCACTCGAGGTAGAAACACACCAAATGCAGCAAGGCCACCAGGAACCGCCCACACCTCCCACACTCAGTCGCCTTTGGGTAGATCAATCACGCTGTCAATCCAAATTATTGCCGCTCTGACTGGCTTTATTTCTACAGTGATACAGATCTGCTCGGGAACTGCCTCTGATTGTTTGCAATTAAACTCTTCAAGCTGTAAACAGCACAAGATACTTGCTGTGATTGAGCGGAAGCCATTTGGGCTTCATGAAGTTTTTGTTCAAGGTTTTTTTCCCCTGTTCTGCAGTGAGTTTACGTGTCCTACACATGCAGGACATGCCTGTGTGTGAAGAGAGATAGAAAGAACTGTGTAGCTTCACAGCGACACACTAGAGTAGTGCAGATGGGGAACAGTGTAAAACTAAACAGACTCACAAGTTTGTGTCATGAGCATGTCACATGTACTGCAGGCTGCGATTGTTTGTGTAGAAGATAAAGATGATGATAGATGATAAAATAGGAAAAGAAAAATCAACTAAAAGAAGAATGAACTTTATCCTACTGTTCAATTACAATAAATTCATTTTGTACAGGTTTTAGAAACTGAAAAAAAATTCTGCAAAGTTGTTACTGTACTGTGTTTGTAACACAGATTTATTTGCCATTTCATTTAAACTATTTGAAGTGAAATACGAAATGTGACATTTAGGGGTCGAGGGGACTGTGTTTATTTATGCACTTCAAATAACTGCAATTCATATGATTGCATACAAGGTGTGTGCTGTTCTCTTCTTTAGAAAAGTAACAGTACATTTTAACTTTTGAAACATTTAATACTAAACCTATATGCAAAAAAAATGCAAAAAAAAAAAAAAGGCAACCTCAGGCATCACATTTATGTTTTTCACTAATAGCATGAGCCATGAATGAACCATTCAGTAAAAGTAAGAAGATAAATCGCTTTATACTAACTAGCTAACTAACTAACTAGTTAGAAGAAAGAACAAAAGAAAAAAAGCAAGAAAGAAAGAAAGAAAAATTATTCAAGAGGTAGACAGAGTATCTACAGCCAGGTCCTACTCAAATTATTTGTCAACTGAGAAACGAATTAAAATGATGTCACCCTGCTGTGTTGGGGTTATGTATTTATTTTCTTTTTCATACACTCAAAAAAAGTAGGCTCATATTTTTTTTCTATATAAAAATGCTAATTCAGACGATTCGTGTTGAAAACCCGAACATAAAAATGATTATGTTTGTAAAGTCTCTGGTGTAGGCTAATGTAATTACTGTAACATATTTTCCTTCGTTGGGGAGTAAAGGCCAATCAGGAACGAGTCCTGAAGGAAAACAAACGCTGGGATTGGCTGAGACGCTGCGTCGGTTTCAAGGCGCCCCGCGTTCAGTCTGGAGGGGGGTGGTCTTGTGAATGGAGGGGAGGGGGGGGAGGGGCGCCTGGAAACCGGCGGAATCCGCACGGAGCGAGGAGAGCGAGCCTCTGGACTTCCAACCGCTCAGCATGTGAACCGACGCTCTGCGTGAAGTCAAGGCGAAAAAACGATGGAAATTTAAGTCTTTTTACGTTTGAAATGTTTTTATTTTGCGCGTAGGTAGCAACGTTTCAGTGTTAAATGCGCCGGGACCGTTTAGGGTTACATTACTTTAGGGAAACTGGACTTCTAAGTGCTATTTTCACCTCATTGGGAATGAGAGTGGAATGCTTGGAGTTACTTACAAAGACCATCAAGAAGTCATGACATGACGGACGTTTTACTCGGAGTTATCTTCGTAAAACTCGAGGAAAAGTTGAAGCCGGCCATTCCTACTCGAAATACTTGGACTACAAGCTAAGTATCGGAGCGGTTGCTGCAGATTTTCCTCGCTTTTCGGTCGTTTTTTTAACTCTCCCTACTTGAATCAAAGTTTTTTCTTCCCTCCCCCCCTCCTCCTCAACTATGGCGGCGGCCAGGTCCACCACTGCCTCCGTGTTCCTGCGGATCATGTGGCTGATGTGCGGGTTGTCTTTTTCACCCACTTCTGCTCAGCATTACAGCAGTGAGAGTGGGATATCCGTCCCGGAACACGGGTTTTGTCAGCCCATCTCCATTCCGCTGTGCACCGACATCGCCTACAACCAGACCATCATGCCGAACCTCTTGGGCCACACAAACCAGGAGGACGCCGGACTTGAGGTACACCAGTTCTACCCGCTGGTTAAGGTCCAGTGCTCCGCGGATCTAAAGTTCTTCCTTTGCTCCATGTACGCGCCGGTCTGCACCGTGCTGGAGCAGGCCATCCCACCTTGTCGGTCGCTGTGTGAGCGTGCACGGCAGGGATGTGAAGCCCTCATGAACAAATTCGGCTTTCAGTGGCCGGAGCGGCTCCGCTGCGAGGCTTTCCCAGTCCATGGCGCCGGCGAGATTTGCGTCGGCCAGAACACGTCCGAACCCGGGAGCCCGGTCTCATCATCTTCCCCCTATATACCCGACCATGTGACCCTTCCTCCAAACATTGGCCGACCGAACCAGCGTCCACCTCAGCACAATCAGTTCCATCAATTCTCCTGTCCTCTACAGCTGGAGGTGCCTTCCTACCTGGGCTACCGCTTCATGGGGGTCAAAGACTGCGGTGCCCCGTGTGAGCCCAATAAACCTACCGGGATCATGTATTTCCGGGAGGATGAGGTAAAGTTCGGTCGGCTGTGGGTCGGCATCTGGTCCATCCTGTGCTGTGTGAGCACCTTGTTCACAGTGCTCACCTACTTGGTGGACATGAGGAGGTTCAGATACCCCGAGCGGCCCATCATCTTCTTATCTGGGTGTTATTTTATGGTGGCGGTGGCCTACGCTGCTGGATTTTTCCTGGAGGATAAAGTAGTGTGTGTGGATAAATTCAAGGACGACGGCTACAGGACTGTGGCTCAGGGGACCAAAAAGGAGGGCTGCACAATCCTCTTCATGGTTCTGTACTTTTTTGGTATGGCCAGCTCCATCTGGTGGGTGATTTTGTCCCTGACCTGGTTTCTCTCCGCCGGGATGAAATGGGGCCACGAGGCGATCGAGGCCAACTCCCAGTACTTCCACCTGGCCGCATGGGCTGTCCCGGCCATCAAAACCATCACCATCCTCGCCATGGGCCAGGTGGATGGAGACGTCCTGACTGGGGTGTGTTTCGTTGGGATCTTTAACGTAGACGCCCTGCGCGGTTTCGTCCTGGCCCCCCTTTTTGTGTACCTGTTCATCGGCACGTCCTTCCTTCTGGCCGGCTTTGTGTCCCTGTTCCGGATCCGCACCATTATGAAACACGATGGCACCAAGACGGAGAAGCTGGAGAAGTTGATGGTGCGGATCGGTGTGTTCAGTGTGCTCTACACGGTACCGGCCACCATAGTGATCGCCTGTTACTTCTACGAGCAGGCCTTCAGGGAGCACTGGGAGCGAACCTGGCACATGCAGACCTGTAAGCGCCTCGCCGTACCGTGCCCGGTCCACAACTTCGCCCCCATGACCCCGGACTTCACCGTGTTCATGATCAAATACCTGATGACCATGATAGTCGGCATCACGTCGGGCTTCTGGGTCTGGTCCGGGAAGACTCTGCAGTCATGGCGGAGCTTCTACAAGCGCCTTAGCAACGGTAACCAGGGAGAGACAACGGTGTGAAGTTTAGAGGATGAGAAGGAACAAAGTCACGGAGGCAAAGCAAAAGAGGTCAAATAGCTTTCATTTTTTTTGTTCTATTTGGGACATATTTTTGAGTGGATTTTTGTGTTTTCAGGCTTTTGAACACAACTGAACTTTGATCTATGTTCAACAGAAGGTGGATGAGTTTTCAGTGTTTCCTTTTTTTTCTCTTGTTTTTGTCTGACAGACAGCACACACTCCTGGCTTTTGCATCTTTGGATTATAACATGGTGTAAATTGCCACACTGGCACCTGAACTGCAATGATGCCTGATTGGTGAAGTTACTTTTAGTATGAAACTTCTTATGTATTATTGATTATATTCTTAATATTACACTTTGAATGTACTTCTTGTCTATTCTGGTGAGAGTTTCTCAGTGGAAAGCAGCATAACAGAAAACACTGATGGGTCAAGCAGGGAGTTGTACTGTCCATGCTGCAGCAAAAAGGTCATAGGTTTGATTCCTACAGCAGCCGCACCATGTGTGATTTCATTTACCTGGACTGTTCATGTCAATTTTAAGTTACTCTGCGTTCAGACAAAAGAATGAAAAGCTTCAACACTGTTCAATATTGCAGAGTACAATCCGTTTTAATCTGAGGAATAATGCATTAACTTGTGACTCCACCATTGTGTGCCGAGTGGCTGCCCAGAAATGATTTTTTTTACTTTATTTTTTTTATTTTTCATAACTGATGAATATTTACTCCTGGAATGAATGTTCACTCCGAAGGTGAATGAAGTTATTATGTATTGGTTTTGCACAGCTATCCTAAAGGGTAAAAGTGTTTAAAAATGACTGACCCACCACAGGATAATGTGGATGTAACAGTTAAGGAGACCACACACACACACACGAGCCTCCACTCTGTGATGGAGACACAACAGCTCATTGTTTGTCTCTGTGTGTGGTCCCTCAACTGTTGGATCTCTCATTTGAACTCACATTTTAAGCTTGTAAGATATCCAAAGCACCATTTCAAGGATTCAGATTTAATCCTTAAAGAGTGGAAATGGCTGCTCAGAGTGTTTTATTTGATCCTAGATAAAGAGGACTGTACACATTCACACCTGCTTTTTGTCCACTCTTATATTTTCACTGTAAGTGTTAAATGGTTCTTACAAACAGACTGAACATTTTAGATTATTTAATGATTATTTTAGAGTCTGCCTTACACAAAATGCAAAACAGAGAGACTGCATTTTTTTCCCTCTGTGCCTGGAAATGGGACTTATGTTTTATGTTCTAAATTATGGAAACACTAAGAAAGAAGTCAGTGGTCATGTGGGTTATGTGTTTTAACTGGAGAGAGTTGAGTGGAGATGGACTGTGTGGTGTTTAGCGGAGGTGGAGTTAGATGTATAACAGGTTATTACGACAAACGTGGTTGTTTATTGGTGGAACTGACCATTGACATGAAGTAGTTGCTCAGTCTGTAAAAATGAGACTTAGTGTAAACTTTTTCTAGCAGGGAAACCTTTTAACTAAATGCTCTTTACTGAGGGCATACATGTTTTTTTGAGCCTGAGTGTGTTTTGAAATTTCGGTTGAGGGAAAAAAAGTAACCAAGAGCTGATTTAGTCGCATTGATGATCGACTGTTAAATGTGTTACACTAGAAATTGTAACTAAATCACAGTTTATTTCTCTCACTTCTAAAATCAAGGAAACCATGTGGGGAAACCTGAAAATATGATCTTATCCTGGAGTCTGCTGTGTCTCAGATCTACACATACACACTAGACGACACACACTACATAGTACGCTGTTAAAACAATCTGTATACAAGAAATGTCACATTTCCCATGTGAATTTACTGCATACCTCGACACTGGTTAAAATTAGCTTGTGGAACTGAGTTAGGGAAAAGGTCAGCTCTACTCCACGTGCATCATCTTTCATCCATTGTGCTTTTTTACCTAACAAGGCAGAAGTATTCTGTGTAATTGCCTTCAGACAGCTGAGATCTGCCAGTGTCAATGATACTAGACTGACCTGTTTTTTTGTTGTACGTTTCAGAAGGAATATGTGTGGGTTTTTTTGCGTCTGTTTTTACCAGGACATATGCAACCTACCAAGTAGCCACAGTTTTTAAGGCATATTGTATTTATGGGGATACACATTTTTGTCTTTTTTTACTTGTTTTTTATCGATATAAGCCTGTTGTACGTGTACAGTTTGAATAAAAGCGATAAGGTTTGTAATGTTTTGACCACTGTGGTTTGTGCATGTTTGACAGTATATTCTTTGACGTTGTGTTGAAATAAATGTGTGGTATTTACTGTTAAACAATACAACAGTACATAAGCAGGGAATTACCTGCGTAACCCCCTTGAGATTTATCCTTCAAGTGTTTTTGTGATGACGCCCAGCCCTGTTTGGCCCTTATTACTTTCACTTACCACCTTAATGTTAAGGTACATCAATAAAATACTTTTCATGCATGGGCAGGGCACATGATTGTAAAGACATTAGCACTGTCACACAGACGACATTGTGAGGCAGTTAAATGGGGAATCCAGCCAATTACTGAACAATACGATTCTCACAATCCTAAATGCCACTGATAATAAATCTGTATCATTTGTTTTGGGTCATTACCCTAATTGTTTCACTATGAGCAGCAGTTCTACTCTAATCATGTAACAACGAGCCATTGTGGGTAAATGTGAATCCACCTTGATCCTTATGATTCACTTTTCTTGGTTAAGAGCACTTTTGTTATCTGTGTCGTCCCCATAACTGTCCCCAACACATGATATCACCTCTTAAATTTATCTGCATAGTGTGTCGGGGTCAGTGCCGCTGTTCTCCTGTCAAAACATAAATACATGGGGACAAAAAATAATTTATCTTGACCAGAGAGAAACGAGAGGGCAACTACCACAGCAATATGTGCTAGTTTAGTAATGCAGTGATAATTACCAGCTCAACTAATCCAACAGTCTGATGAATGATAGTGGCTGTAAGTTCTCATCAGCAATACTGAACTCAACTTAAATGTGCTACTACAGTATAAATCTTTATGTTTGTCTGCAGTTTATGATGGTGGGAAATGCAAGAAAAATGAAATCAGCAGTAAACCATATAAGCGTCACTGAACTGTTTTCCAAACCCAAAAATCGATGGCTGCAGCTGCTGTGCGGAGAAATGCGGCATCTGCAGTGACAGGTGTACTGAGTCTGAGACAGCAGACTGAGTACATCTGTAATCCCTGAAATTAAACATAATGATCAATTTCTCACAATTTACATTATCTGGTCTGATGCTGACCTCTGGTGGCCACAGCTACAACATGCAGGAGTCACTTTGCCTGCTACTACTATACAGTTTTGTGTCCTAAAAACTCCTTATACAACTAAAATCATGTAATAGTTTTTATGCATAAATAAAATAATGTAACACGTGATGTAGTAAAGTGTCTAAGATTCATCCAGGTGAGTTTCTCTAGAAGCTGAGTTAGTCTTCAGTCGCTACTTGGATGAATAGTGAAACTTTTCAGCCCAACAAGAAAGAAGTCCACTCACCACAACACAACTTCTAGATAATGCAGCAAACAAACTCCTCACTCAACACTTGTGTTTTTCTTAAATTTGGGGAACCACATCGTGCCACACCTCTAATGGCCTGCAGTGCAACTGAAAGGATTTTGTCATTATATTAATAAATATAATGTATTTTATCACCATAATATTTTTAGTTTCAAAAATATTAGAGGCTGCATCATCTAGAAGTTGTGTTAGATTAATACGACTGCAGGTCTGTCAATGTTTTGTTTCAGAACTAGATGTAAAATTAGATGTATGACCTAAACTTCAAGCATGCAACAGGCCTGGTGATGCTTCATGTGTGCAGGCACAGATATTCATGTAAATCTACTTTTTGATTGTTGCTCTGGGACTGTAGGCCTGAGTGTGTGAGTATTTGTGTTCATTAAAATATGTGAGTGGTGAAAAGTACATTTCTTTTAATAGATGGATGAATTATGAGAAATTGGGCTCCTGGCAGAGGAAGGGCCAGTCTCCCTTTTTCAGGTCACCCTGACAGTTTCTTTTTGAACATTTTGACTGTATTTGTGCTAATTGTGCTAATTTTCTACAGCTTTTTGTTTTATTTTCGGTTGTTTTGAACCAGGTTTTGGTAATTTTGTGTCTGCTTTTAGTAATTTTGCATCTGATTTTAATCTTATTGTATCTATTTTTTGGACATTCTGTGTCTGTTGTGTCTTAAGTGTAGTTTTGGGTCATTGTTATGGTATTGTATTTTTAGTCATCCATTTGTGCATGTTGTTCTCCATTTTGACATTTTGTCTCTTTTTGGGATGTTTTGTTTTTGTTTGGGGTGTTTTGTGTCTTTTAACTTGAACAGTCACTTACTACAGAAGATCTAGCCAGTGGGACCCCTGGGCTCTTTGTTATTTTTGTTAAGTTTAAATCAAACACAGGAGACAAAACTCAAATTTACCTCAATTGGCTTGGCAAGTTTTCCCTGTTCTTTATTTAATTTTATGCCGTGACGGAGTCAAAATGTCTGACGTCAGCAGGGAGGTTATTCCAGAGAACAGGCGCATTATTGGAAAATGCCCTGCAGCCAGCAGATGTTTTTTTTTTTTTACTCTGGAGCCCAGCACTCTGAGAGCAGGAAAGCTTTAAAGAGGTGACAGCGTTGGTTATAAATTATTGTTAAACAATATTCAGCATTATATTTTCAAAAACTGTTTCAAACTGACGATCTGTAAAGATTGGACAGATAAAATTAACAAATTAGAGGTTTTGAAGTTAACAGATTACAGGTTACTTCTTATGCCGATGAAGAGATTCACACTTTAAGGTTCATATGGAGATTTAAAAATAACAAACACTTTTTGAACAGTGGATGCAGGTTCAGAACTGAACTGGCTTTGCAAAATTGTGACTTCAAATGCAAAATGGAATTGTTGACTATTACGTATGGTTATTCCTTAACTATTATTCATCATAGTAAAAAAAAAGAAAAAAAAAGTTAAATCTGCAGTTAGTTATGTGGTGATGTAGTGAAAGGTCAGACTTTAGGAGAGATATAAGCTTATTCAACCACCATTGCAAATTATGCGTACTGGGAAAATTTACAAACCTTCAGCTGTTTGCATTCAACATATCAAACATGAAGAATTTAAATAGCTCAACACAACAGAAGCTTAAAGTACTTTCTCCAAATTCAACACAAAATGCAAATTTAATGACTGTGGCTTCTTCTTGAATAGTGTTTAAATACAGCATAAAATATCCATTATAACAGAAACACAATATTACTTTTACAGCTAAATTAGTTCACTTTTTATTTTGTGCACTTGGCGACGTACACTTGATCACCTTGTCGATTTGGTGACGTGAGAACGAGCAACATTATCATTTTTTGTGATGTTACTCCCATGGAATATCTTTGGGATGAAATGGAATAATGGAAGTGAGCCAGATTATTATGAGCTAGGTGTATTGCACCTCAGTGCCACAGTGTAGGTTTTGTAAATCATTGCACATTTGCATGTCTCAGCAGTTCATTTGTATGAGCAGTTTTATTATTACCTAATAATAACTGGATGATTTATTTAGATTTAGTCATTAACAAATTAGAGACACAGTCTTGGAAATGTAACAAAAACAAACAAAAAAAACTAAACCCATCAACATAAATAATAGGATTATAATAGAATATCATGCAAGTTACACTGGAAGGTGTCATTTTTATACCCCTTAAAATCTTAAATGAAAGTTTAACTTGGCTAAACAGTAGCCTGAGACACTGAAGGACACGTTCCGTCTGCGATGACCTCGTGTGTTCAGGCCATACACATGAGATTAGTGCGTTACTGATGTAACTCTCACGTGTTGTGTCACAGAGATGGAGAAATACAGACTAAACAAGATGATTAAGCCTCAGGGTCATTAGTCCAATATATCTCTGTATCCCCAGGACATTAACTTATTGTTGATGTTATGCTCTGAGACCAGTGATCTCCATGCAGATTTAAATGTGCACAAACTCCCATTACACTGAGAGAAGGTCACTGATATCAGACACTACAGTAGATCACAAAGGCCCAGTAAAATAGAAGCCTATGGTCTATGGGATTGATGAAACAGCATATTGATAGATATCTCTTTTAGACTCATTTAGACTTTCCAAACTCGTCACATTTGAATAAAAAATGTCAAAAATACTTGTCCTTATAAGACCTCTTGAACATGTGCACAATAATCATATGCTGAAACTGAGGTACCAGGAATTTGTTTCAGTCAGAAACATGCTAAGCATTAGCATATTATATATCACACCAGGATTCATAACAGTAAAATTCAAAACAACTTTTCAGGTCTTTCAGGACCGACAAAGCTATTTGGATGAATAGCAAAACGTTTCAACCTTATAAGAAAGAAGTCCATTTGCCATGACTCAACTTTCAGACAACTTTTCAGGTCAAAATTGGTTCATTTTAATGAATGAATCACTGAATTGATATAAACTGCGAGGCAAAGCAAGAAAGGTCAATTTTTGAGGCCCTTGAATGAACTGTGTTAGCTTACTGTCTGCTTAGCGAGAGTCAAAGTAAAAACTGTATCAACTTTGAGCATCACCATAGGACCTGCTTGTGAATTTTGCTGTATTATTTTCTGGTCATATTCTGCACTTTTTTAAAGTATTACAGTAATACACTGTTATTATTAAGACATCTTTTATTTATTACGTTATTAGCCGACTACATGTTGCTCTTACATGGGTGCCATTGCCTGCTCCCAGGTTTGTGCTGACACCTCGAAAAGGGCCCTGCATAGCTGATTATACCTACCCAATACTACTGCTATTTAGAAACACTGTGAAAACCATAGTTGGATTGCTGTGCCACCTGCTATTTATCGGTTTAAATATTCACCAGTTCACTGGTCCTCTGACCATCTGTGCCAAGTCTGATGGGAATTTATTTACATTTATTTAGCAGATTTAAAGACAGCATTACTGTTTGTCTTATCTGCAAATGTTCCTTTCAAATAGCTTTTCAAAACATATTGTCCTCACTTGTTGCTTGCATTTGTATCATCTTGAAAATCAAAAAGTTGTTTGCACCTTCCCCTCAGTCATTTGTTTACCATTTAAGACTTTTATTTCAATAGTGCTCTGACTATTATGGCACCTTCTGCCCATATTGCATTGACCACTGGGTCTGCCAGGTCAGTGGTCCTGAAGTCCAGGGGGATGCCTCACTGGCCTTTTAGTTTTTTCCCAGTAAACACAAATTATTGCTGGTACCCCAAAACTGTATGTATTCAATAAATCTTTTACATACCAGCTGGTTGATGAATGCATAATAAAAGAGACACTAAAAGCAAAACTTGAATGGGTGTTTGATTAATGTGATGTCCATGAATGGATTACTGAATGTGCTTACTGGGCAGACACACAGGTCCCCACATGATCAGTGAGCCCATGGGCTTCATTTGCAAAATGTCACTCAACGAGGAAAGAGGAAAGAGACACATACCAACCACAAATAGATGCAAAACGTCCATAAAGGGAAACAAAATGGCTACAAAGAGTATAAAATATCTAGAACAAAGCAAAACAACCACAGAGAGTGAAAAAAATACAAATACAGAGAGATGCCTGAGGATGCATTGTCATAATCAGACTTAGCTATAGTGGGCCCCTATGTCTCAACTATTACAATGTCTAATAAAATAAAACATAAAAATGGACCCATGTTCTAAGCTGACAGGTTGTAAACACCAAGACATTACTGGACTTTTACACAGAAATGTAAAACAATGAATACAAAAACACAAAAAACATGATCCTTGTATATCTGTAACAATTCAATCAGCAGGCAAACCATGTAAAACTTCAAAGAGTACCTTTTACAAAACATCTACCATTTGCTTGTCAGTCACTATTAAACTTGAAGGTTTTGCAACCATCTGTTTTTTTCCCTGAAAATCAAGTGTGGATGATATTAAATCGATCACAAATGTTTTCCCAGGCATTAAACATCTTAAAACAAGTTCATGTCCAGTACACCAATAATTAATAACTACCAATAACCAACAATTTGGCTCTTCCGCCACAGAGAGAGTGGTCAATTAGAATTAAAAACGTCCTAATAAAAACTTGAGAAAGGAAGGTTTTCTCTATCAGATACAGCCAAGAAATTAAAGACTACTTTCAAAGGTATACCTCCAGAGACATGCTGCAGCTGGATCCAATCAGGACAGAAGATGCAGTGGAAGGCCTGAGTGCACATCTGTCAAAGACAAGACAAGTATATGCGAGTGTCTTCCTTGAGAAACGGATGCCTCTCTGCTCGTGAATTAGCTGCAGCGATGAATAAAACAAGAGAGAAACCAGTGCACACAGACACTGTGTATAGGAGCCTCAGGTCAGCTGGCCTCATAGGATGAGTTGACCGTTAAGGAAAAGGTCGCAGTGGGTCAGGATGCACAGACAGTAGAATTCAGATGACTGGAACCTAGTCTTGTAAATTAGTCCAAGTTTGAGGTGTTTGGATCTAAGTGAAGAACAAACAGTACAGAGCTCAGATGCAGAGCGCATGAAAAGTTGATAGACGCCTGCCTAAAACCATCGATGAAGCATGGACGTGGAAATGTGATGATCTGGGGATGTGTGGGCAATGGAAGTGTGTGCAAAGCATCCTCAATCAGCACGGACACTACTGGTATGCTATTCCCTTCGGACAATGACTGTTTGGGGATAACGTCATTTTGCAGTAAGACAATGACTCAAAACATTCTTTCCGGTTGTGTGAGAATTTTTTGGAGAAGATGGTAGCTGCTGTAATACTTTCTGTGAAGGCTTGGCTTAGCTCAATCACTAGATCTGAGCCCCATTAAGCTGGTGTGGGAGATGCTGGAATGAAGAGTTTGGGAACTCTGCCCAACCGGCACAGCAGATCTTTGGGAAGGGCTGCAAAATAAAGTTTAACATGTACATTTTATTTGACCATTATTAATTCAAATAGTTTTTAATTGATGTGTGTTTTGTAATTCATTTACAACCATTTGACTGAATTAAACCAACAAAGATAATAATTCATAAATGTGTAGGTATTTTACATAACTTCAGTGAAAGAAACATACACATCACTGCTTGGAACTTTGATGTCCCATGTTGACAACGTCATTAAGTGTTATGGCCATGAGAGAATATAAAAATAGTCACACGTCATGTAAGGAATAGGCAGACACAGGATGCAGGATGCCACTTTTTTCCTCCAATAAATCAGGTTGTGCAAATGCAATTTCTACTGTGCATAAAATGACCTAAAAAGCAGTTAAGGTTTTATGATGGATAATTTGTCAGTGATTACTATGCTTACTCTGTCAGGGTTAAATGTCACAGCAAACTACAGAGTCACCCTCTTTACTCTCACTTTATTGTGTTATTGTGTCATTTTGTTGGCAAATGTGATCATTATTGTGACAATAATTGTGGATAAAAGTCTTCATGAACCCATGTACATCTTCCTCTGCAATCTGTGCATCAGTGGACTTTATGGAACAGCTGGATTTTACCCTAAATTCCTGAATGATCTCTTGACTTCCACTCAGATCATCTCTCATGCTGGATGTCTTGTTCAGGGTTTTGTGTTGCACTCTTCAGCTTGTGCTGATTCCTCTCTTCTAGCGCTAATGGCCTATGACAGATACGTGGCCATATGTCGCCCTCTTGTGTACCACTCTGTGATGACTAAACAAAGAATTAGTGTGTTTGTATTTTTTGCTTGGATTGTTCCTTTTTATCTGTTGTTCTTGAGCACAATAACATCGACATCAAGGTTATGTGGCTCAGTCATACCAAAGATCTATTGTGTTAACTTTTTAATTTCTAATTTAGCTTGTTCTGCCTCTATAGCAAAATATATTATTCCAGCATTTAATTATAGTTTTTATGTTTGTCTGGGTGTTTTTGTTGTTTGGACTTATATATACATGATCAAAACATGCCTAAAATCAAAAGAGAATATGAGTAGGTTTATGCAGACATGTATACCACATGTGTTCTCTGTAACAATATTTACTGTAACTTTACTTTTTGATTTGATGTACATGCGATTTGGTTCAAAAGATTTATCACAACATGCCCAAAACTTTATGGCAATGGAATTTCTCCTTATTCCTCCAATCATCAATCCGCTCATATATGGTTTCAAATTAACAAAAATAAGAAAAATAATTCTAACATGTATTTGTGGTAAAAGTTTTTAGCCCTAATTTATGAATAGTTCTGCAGAATAAAAAATCACACAAGCCTATGGTTAGGCAGAAATAATCAGATACTGTGATATTTATACATAACCACCATCCAAGGCTGTATAGTACAGTACAAAGTGGGATATTAATTCAGAGGGAATTTTCTGTGGTAACTGTATCTATTGAGCTTTAAATGTTTCTCCATTCACATTATACAACATAGCTTTCAGTACATCTGCACCTGATTGTAAAACCAATGCCTTGTCTCACATGGTTGTTCTTATGTACTAAGTAACAATCTTGCATTTGGGAGAAACTTATGGCCTACTATACATAATTTTGTAACAGCTGGGTACCTATTCTATAATTACAGCATCACCATTACTAAGAAACAAAACTTTAAATACAGGGAGGATGGCATAATGAATATCTGCTGTGATTTTCTTTTTCAAGATTACCACAAAAGTGAATTGCCATTATTGGAGGGGTACTCATAAGTAAAGTATACACTGTGCATAGTTGATATGCAGTTGAATGCAGCGGATTTAGTTTATTCTGTGTTTCAAGGCCAACTTTTTTCAATAAATTGGTGATTGCTACCCACTTGTTTCATGCAGTTGCAGAGTAAGTATAATTTATGTATCTCCTGCTTGTTCACTTTCAACTACAATAATTCGCCTACATGGTAATTTTCAAATTAAATCATAGCAAAAACTCACTACACCATGCTCCACAGATTTCCTTTTTTTTATGTTTGTTTTTGGTTATTTTCTGCAGAGTAATGCCAGGTAGAGTCATCCAGTATCCTGTGATAATACTAGTTGTTAAAAACATACTTACAGTAAAACTTCCTCTTAAGTTTCTCACAAATGCAAGATTGTTGCTTAGCATGTAGGTCCTACGCTAACCAAGTAGCATTAGAAAAGATGCCTATTCTGCCCTTAATGTGTGTTCTTTTAAATATAATTGGCAAACACTGCTTATAACTGCAATTTGTACTGCTGAAGAATTTCTACTCTCTTGATTCCATTTGTCTTTCCTGTAAAACTTGCAAAACACAATTACAACTGTTTACAAATGACTCAAATGTGCTTTGAATATTTTATGTTTACATCAAAAAGTGAAAGTATTTTAAAGCAGCATTAATAAATTGTTTTTAAACACAAACATATGGATTGTAAGTTAATAAGAATCTGCACATTCGCACAAAACACAAGACAAAATGTACAAGTGTGGCTGTGCCACAGCCCAGAATTTAACTTTACTTTAAATTCAACAACCGTAAAATCCACAATTAAAAACAAAAACAAAAAAACAACCACCATCAAACATCGTAACAAATGTCATAGATTCTTAAAATGACACACAAGGCAGTCAAAGATGGACATAAACAAGGAAATCAATCGATTACAAATTTATTGTACTCAGTGTTATTAAAAGAAAAGCTAATTTTATTACACGTACTCTAGTTAAAATGCAATAATTAATGTAACGATTAACGCCAACAATAGTAATATAAAAATTAGTGCCAAACATACACAAAAATAAATGGGGGACATGGAGTATAGTTGAGCTTACTGTATCACCCAGAGTCCTCCACATTCAAAATGGCCAAGCTCACCCCTGAGCCTATAGCACTCATATAACACAAAAAAGTTTGAGTTGTTTGGATCTAAGTGAAGAACATACAGATTCATGGAATGTTAATAGATACCTAACAACTGATACCTAAAAAATGAAATAAGGTCATTTTGATACTTAAAACAGTGGTATTTCCACATTCTATGTTAAAAACTTAATACGGTTAAATTCTTCATAATGAGATGTGCAAATTTCGTTAGAGTAATAATAAAGCTTACCAGGTTGTTTGCAACTTTGATTGAATTTTTTTTTTATGTTAGATGTGAAAAATACCACAAATTATTTGACCAATAAGCAGTGTTCAGCACATCAGTACTACCCTTCAACCAGGGACTCTCAACTATGGACCTGGAACTAAATTTAGACCCTAATTCCTCAGAGGAAACACAGGCAGAAGAACTACAAAAAGTTCCTGCATGGTCCCCAAGAAAGGTTCCCAGAAACAAATGGGCCTTGAATCTCAGTATCTTACTGTGGACCCAGAATTTCAATGAGAATTATATCAGTAGTAACCTACCACTTACCAAACGTTTAGAGGGAATGTGTAGAAAAATTACTCAACATATGTGTAGGACATTGTTTTACACATTTGTAAATTTGTGTGTCCAAATTTTGTGTTTTTCTGTAACTATTAATAATAATCCTGTAACCCTGTTAATATTAATAATTATTATTTAAATAATAATAACAGGGTTAGGGGTTATCCTGTAACCCTGTTAATATTAATAATTATTATTTAAATAATAATAACAGGGTCAGGGGTTAACCTGTAACCCTGTTAATATTAATAATAATTATTTAAATAATAATAACAGGGTTAGGGGTTATCCTGTAACCCTGTTACTATTAATAATAATTATTTAAATAATAACAGGGTAGGGGTTATCCTGTAACCCTGTTAATATTAATCATTATTATTTAAATAATAATAACAGGGTCAGGGGTTAACCTGTAACCCTGTTAATATTAATAATTATTATTTAAATCATAAAACAGGGTTAGGGGTTATCCTGTAACCCTGTTACTAATGTAATAATATATTGAGTCCACCCTCCTACAGAGGAGACATGGAAAGCTTTGAGGTTTAGACGCCCTAGCCTCACCTGTCAGGATTCTCGGGTCTACAGCTGTGGAGCTGCAGTTGTTCCCGAGACCCCCACAAACCGTGTTGTGCGTGGACAGGCTACCCGAGGCCTCCACCTTCAGCCTGTGCCGGTGGGTTGAGGGTCTCAGCTCTCGCCCTTTGAGGCCGAGACCCCAGCGTCTTTCGCTGGTCAGAGGTTTCACAGCCCCTTTTATAGTGCCCGAACTGGAGACTTACGTACAAAGTTTTTAAAGAGGATTCATCCCCCTTTGAAGTTTTCACCTTTTTTCTGAAATTGTATCCTGGTCGTGAAGACAAAATAACACTTTAAGGAACTTCACAGATATTATTGAAGTTATTGAGAAGCCTAAGTTAGGGGATTGATATGTTGCACTGAAACGTATTTTTGTGAATGAATGACTCGTTCTGATTATTAAGTTGAAGCGAGTAAGAAGGAGGTGGTTGGGGTGGATGGAGGGCGTTCACTGTGCAGGACTGACATGCCATGACTGACATGAGACTTGAGTTCAAGACCAAAGTCCCCCGTGAGGTTCCACCTTCGCTGCATGTCATTCCCCATCTCTCTCCTCATGTTACCTGTATGTTCATAACTCATAACTTGTAAAGGCAAAAATACCCCATTTGTAAATCTGCAAGCAGAAGGCTCTCCTCACAAACTGAGTAACCATGCAAGGAGGGGACTAGTGAGCGAGGACACCAAGACACTTGTGGTCTCCCTTAAAAGAGTTACAAGCTTCTCTGGCTGAGGTGGGAGAGCCTGTACATACAACAACTATTGACTGGTTCTTCATCAGTTGAAGCTTTACGGCAGCACAGAGGAAAAAAGATCATATTAAATCTTGGCTAGAGTTGGCCAGAAGGCATGTAGGAAACTCTATTATTATTATTATGGTTATTATTAGAAATGCTCAACAAGACACTGGAGTTAGTTACAGAAGCAAGTGGATAAGAAAGAGGCTGGTCCACACATGACGTCAGGGCTTGCACTCTTTTTCTCTCTCTGTCAGACACCTGCATTTAAGGATGGACTTCCCTCTCTATCATCTTACAGCTCACGCAGGAGGCAGTTGGATATATACT
>JAUMHL010000014.1:16757136-16770557 GCA_032362345.1 Sandelia bainsii
GTCATGTGATCATTGTTGCTACGTCTGATTGGTGAAACTAATGTGTAGAATAAATGGTAAAAAAAAAAGTAACGAGTTGAGTGTTGCCCAATGTAGCAGAGTAAGAAGTGTTTCTTCTTCACTCAAGTAAAAGTATGGTGCAATAAAACAACTCCTAGAAGTAATTTTTTTTCAAAAAGTTACTTAGGTAAATGTAATGGAGTAAATGTAATGGAGTAAATGTAACTCGTTACTACCCACCTCTGGTCATAATGGTGGTACTTGGAGAGCGAAATATTTTTACCCAGTGTAAAAAGTTTGAGAACCACTGGTCTACTGCATACCACAAACACTCCCCAAGACCTGCTGTTTTGGAGATGCTCTGACCCAGACAGCTAGCCATTACAACTTGGCCCTTGTCAAAGTCACTCACATCCTTACGATTGCCCATTTTTCCTGCTTTCTATACAACAACTAAGAATAGAATTATCACTCCCATGTAGAGCTCAAGTGTAATTGCATTTGAGTCAATATGCTTTAATTTTGTATTCCTCTACTTCCTCTACATTTATGGAATGTAGTAAATGTAAACATGTTAAATAATCCATAATAAGTATTATATCTTATTATTTTATTATATTTTAGATTGTCCAAAGTAGCTACTTTTTGCTATGGCGCACTCATCAGATTCAGGAGGTAGTCACCTGGAGTTTTTAATACATAGACTGCGTTGTCAAGAGTGAAGTTGTGACATTTCTTGCCTTCTTAATTAATCTTGTGCAGAGGAAGGGTGGGTACAAAATCAACAGCCCTATTAGTGCCACTACTGTACAAATCCATGTTATGGCAAGAAACACTTAAGTAAAGAGAAAAGACAGTTTATCATTACTTCAGGTGATGAAGGTCCGTCAATTCGAAAACTGTCCTTAGGTCTGATGAGTCCAAATTTGAGAGTTTTGGTTCTAACTGCTGTGTCTTTGTTAGACATAGAGAGGGCGGTTCCTGAATGTGTGGTTCCCACTGTGAAGCACGGAGGAGAATGTGTGATGCTGCATTGCAGATGACACTGCTGATGACAAAATTGAGGGCAAACTTAACCAGCGTGGCTACCACAGCATTTTGCCTTGACATGCCATCCCATCTGGTTTGCGCTTAGTGGGATCATCGTTTGTTTTCCAACAATGACCCCAAACACACCTTTAGGCTGTGTAAGAGCTTTTCCAACAGAAAGAGTGACGGTGTGCTACATCAGATGACCTGGCATCAATAATCACCCAATCTAAATCCAAGTGAGATGATTTGGGAGTGAAGCAAGAGTAGTACTCGACACCTAAATTCTCAATCAGTAATACTTTCCCAGGAGTCACTATAGTCCAAGGAACTCTTTCAAGACTGTTGGAAATCCATTTCAAGGGACTAAAGTACCTCAAGAGGCTGACAGAGAGAATACCAAGAGTGTGCTAAACTGTCACCAAAGCAAAAGCACTGAAAATATAAAACACATTCTGGGGTGTTTAACACTTTTTTGTTTACTACATAATTCCATACATGTAATCACCAACTGATTTGACAGGGCCTAGGTGACAATAACAGGTATAACTGTGTTTCATCAGTATGTAAATATTTTTAAGGACACAGAAGAAAGATTATATTTGTGCTATTTTGTGATCTTTTATTTTAAAATGTTATAACATGACACACTCAAGTTTTGTACAAAAAGTACAAATTGTGTGTTTACTTCCATAATGATGAAATACAAGTGATGTAATTACCAGTCTCCGGACTTGCACAACTTTTCCATATTAAGTATCCCAGAGGTGATGAAAGGCTGCTGTGTCATTACTTAATCTCATCCAGTGCTCGATTTGCCTGTTGACATCAAAAACCATCAATAAACCAAGCTTCAATAATGAGGACCTCAGAGGACATACTGTAGTTGTTGTTTTCAAGGACTTATACAGAGTACCTAGGGTAAAGTGGACAACAGGCCATTAATGCCACCCTCCTCTGAGAGCAATTAATGAAACAACACTGCTCTAGAGAGCCAATCTGAGCACTAATTCACACAAACATGCCCTTTAGCCAGTATACCTTCACCTTTACATTCCCACTGAACCCAGAAATAATTCCACACTAAACCATATTATGTTTTATTATCCAGTATATTCAGTTGTTGATCTTTATCAACAGTCTTGGAAAGCTTGAAAAGCAAGCTCTGAAATGCAGCCAGTACAATGTGACAGTAAACTATAATCTCAAAATGTGCTATAGGCTGGTTTAACATCTCACATACAATGTAATATTAATATTAAAAACCTCTGTATTTCAGGATTTGCGTTGGTAATAATTTCATTAATTTCTCTCCCATTAAAAAAAGCATCAACTCCTCTCAAGAAATTCTCAATCAATCAATACTACTTTTCCAGGAGTCACTATGGTGTAGGTAATTTTCTCTAATTCTCTCTAAAAAGTAGTGGTGGTAAATTTGGTCAGTTATTGTTAGGGGTGTTCGATATTGACAAAATATTATATCACGATATTTTTTGCCATTTTTCCGATAACGATAATTTGACTATACTTTAATAACCCAAAAAATTGTTAAGCCTTATGTTCGCTCTATATTAGGATATTTACTGTTGCTAAATAATACTTAAGAAGCAGCACACAAAATATACATAAACAATGCTTTTGGAAAAACAGGTCTTGTTGAATTTATTCAAAACTCACATGAAAATACCTGTTATTCTTTAAAACCATCCTTCTCGACCACTTGTACTGGTGACCGTATCTTTAGCGACACACAGTGGAACCTTAGATTGCGAGGAACTTGGTCTGCGCGTGTTTTGCAAGACGAGCAAGAAATTTTAATAAATTTTAACTTGATGAACGAGCGAGGTCTTACAATACGAGTAATACGTAAATGACTTGTCTGCGGAGCCTCAGGTGATCACAACTTCTCTCTGCAGCTTATTAGATGAATGACTCACCAATATTGTCTCCTCATTTCAGCCTAATCTGAGTTGTTTCAGAACATTAATTTAGTTACTAAAGTTTTGTTTGTATGTAGAATAATTCCTGTGAGTTTGTAAAAGGATTCATATAAAACATCTCCACGATGAGAACTTCTGTGCGCATTTCTGCAGCTGTCGCAACATCGGTAACGTCATTAATTATTCATGATTAGTCAGCATCAGTCAGAACAGTAAATTATATTGTTCGCTGTCCTCATGTGCTGCATATTTACATTTTCACAATAACCGCTGCAAAAGTACAGAAACAGGTTTCATTAATGAGAGAAGTAGTGAAAGTACGGTGTTTTGGTCCAGAAAGCGAATGCTGGTTTGACTTTATATTTTGTATTAATCATTTTTATACAAATATTTTTGGGTTGTGAAACGAATCATCTGAGTTTCCATTATTTCTTACGGGGAAATTCGCTTTGATATACTTTGTTTTGGATTACGAGCACGTTTGCAGAACGAATTATGCTCCTCCCTCTTGAAACCAAACCATCTCCAGACGAGAGACAGACTAAGATCCACGTCTTGTCACAAGCTCTAAAGAGGACGACGAGGACTGCGAATCTGTTATCTTGTTCCTCTGGCTCTCTTTCTTCCGTCATAGCTCAGCAGCGGGTTAACTTCCATCACTGAATGCTGCTGCATTGACCTGGAGCAGGCAGGCGCACTAGTAAAACTTGAGTAGCGCCGCGTAATCAATTTTTTTAAATTGCCAAGTGGGGTAAATACTCGATAATGCCTGCTGCCTCATCGTCAAAATAAGAATTTCGATATTATTGAAAATGATATATATCGCACACCCTTAGTTATTGCTCCATTAATAAGATTTTAGGACTGACTGATGATGGTGCTGTGTGGGTGTTGATTGACAGGTGGGATTGACAGCTCGCAATTAATGTGTATTAAAAAGCTCTTAAGAACTAACTAAAATGCTGAACACTGCAAAAACCTTGTTTGTAGTTTGGCAGGTAGCAGGAGAGTGTTGCCACCTTGCCTTTGGTCCTAGGTTACAGACAAGTGGAAAAGAAACTCCAGTTCAAACTGATGGGTGACACCTGCTTCCTGTCTTTTTATGCATTTTATGTTTTTTACTTATCAGACAAAGCAGTAAAATATAGGTTCTGATATTGTCTTTGTGTTCCCCCTGCTCAGACCATCTCCTCATTACAATTAAAGACAATTCTTAAACATTTGGTTGGTAGAGTTGTACAGACCTCAAAAACAAACAACAAAAAAAATCAGCAGTGCTGATATTTGCCTTTTGACTTTTCTACAAATAGTTTCATCTATATGCAGATTGAAAGGTGCATTGAAGTTCAACAAAGTTCAATCCAGTTATGATGATGACTGTAACCTTCAAAGGACTGTAATGGTCAGCAAAGCTACGTGGCAAAAGAGGCATGGTAGCCCCTATCATGGCTGCATTTTTTTATAAAGCTGCAAGCTACGAACCTTTCACAACTGCGTGCTTGTGATACACATCCAATAGAAAAAACAGTCTAACTGTAAAATGATACAAGAATGAACAATTGGCTCTAAAAGATTATGCTAAATGTTCTCATAGAAACGCCCTGACCACGCTTTCTAACACCTTTAGTGACTGTATTTTACACGGTATGTATCTTTTGAAATATGGCTACATAAAATCTGCAATAAATATAAATATAAATATAAATATAAAAGTATCAGCTCAAATTTAGTTTCCTGCATAAATTAACATCTTCAGTTTTGATGAAAACTTGTAAGAGAACAAGACTTAGAGTGTACAGCCATATTAGGTGTTGTCCAAAACCTTAACATGCATTGTGGGGAAGTTCTCTGGAGGTGAAATCACATGGTAATGTATACCAGGTTGAACAAGATAAAAGTCATTAATCACCTCCCTGTAACCATAGTTAGGGTTTATCTGTATATCACCACAACCAAAGTGCAAAATATAGACCATTAAACAGACAGAGAGAGAGGCTACTTTGATCTGTTTAGTTAGAGAAAACTACAGATTGGTTGCAATAGTGACATAGAGACTTTTCCTGAAAACTGAGAGGCTCTTTAGAGAATGTGAAACAACACGGTCTCTTTTTACTTTAACCTCACCATGTTTATGAACATTGGACACTACCGTTATCTAGCCTTTGTCTTATACCTCCTGCTCTACAGCTTTATTGTGGCTGCAAATTTTGTCATTATATGTGTAATACTACAGGAGAACACACTACATGATTACACACCACATTTCATTTTTGTCTCTCAACTCTCTGTATGGTTCTGCTGGTTTCTTTCCCAGATTCCTCATCGACCTTTTGTCTGATACTCATTTGATCTCACATCCTGCTTGTTTAACTCAAATCTACGTTATTTACACTTACGCCTCATGTGAGGCATTATGGCATATGATAGATATGTTGCAGTATGTCATCCTTTACACTATCACAGAAAGATGACCTCTAAAACTGTTATTAAGTTGGCAATAGTGGCATGGATCTTTCCAGCTTCTCTTATGATATCATGTGTGTCTTTGGCTGCCAGGCGTCCTTTATGCGGTCATGAGATACAAAAAATATTTTGTGCTAACTGGAATGTTGTCCTCTAAAACTGTCTATACGCTGGCTTTGTTTGCTTGGATCTATCCAGCCTGTTACCAGTGCTGTTAACAGTATTGTTGCCACATTGGGAGCAATAATAATTACTTTCCTTCCATTTGGTTTTATTTTGTACACCTACGTGAGAATTGTCATTGCTTGTTGGAAAAACTCAGCTGAAGTCAAAGGGAAAGTATTAGAGAGTTGTTTTCCACATGTTATTTCATTTACGATTTATTCCATTAAGTCCTTTTCTGATACTGCTTTGAGCCGACAGAATCTTGAAGAGATAAATCCATTTGTGGCTGTAATTTTGTCACTGGAATTTGTGGTCATTCCCCCTGTTTTGAATCCTCTTGTGTATGGCCTTAAATTACCAGAAATTAAACGTCACATTTTCAGATTATTATATTCTCCAAACTAAGAAGGTTTTCTCTAGAAAATTACCAGAATCTGCACTGATCATGTGAATAGTCTGTATTGTGAATAAAATATTAAAGTCAAATGATCCACAACCCATGGTAAAATCAACTTTTTATTTTATGCTCATTTCTTACCCATTTTAACTAATCTAAAATGTCTGCTTTAATTTGACTACAATTTATTAGACTTTATGGCACAGTACTGAGTACTGTAATGTGTGGTCAACATGCAACTGCTTCTTACATTGAGATGATAAATGTAGATGCTTTGTTTTCAGTAGCAACTTACTCTATGTGAATTGTAAGTTTTTAAGATCCTCAAAGAGTCTCACTTATAAGATGTCTACTAATTTTAATTGTAAATAACACACAGAAAAAGGAAAAGTACAATTTGATCATGTAAAAAGGTTGCTCACTGATTGCAGTGAAGATGAACAAATTCTGCCCTTCTGTCTGTACAGGTATTTAGATGTTTTTATCAATAAATACTAAGATGCTTAGATACATAAGCTGACTTGGAGACTCATGACAATATAATGAATTGATTTTTTGGAAAAGCTGTTTGGAGTGTCTGAGATCAGCTGCAGATTTTAAGTAATGCTCTGACTGTAGCCATACTGAGCTTTAAATAAACTACGAACCAAAGACAAGCTGTTGCTGTTACAGCATGTGAGAGCATGAACTGTTTACGTATGTCCACACTGCAGTGCAGCATTGAAAATAAAGTTGTTGTTAACTAAAAGATGTTAACTAAAGTGGTAAACTCGAGTAAATACAAAATGCAGTTTTTAAATGATGATTTCATTTATTAAGGGAAAAAGCTGTCCAAACATGCCTGGCCCTATGTGAAAAAGTAATTGCACCCCCCTTACTAAATCATGAATGAACTGTAATGAATCAAATTTTTTGCAAAGCTGAGCTCAATTTCACTAACCACACCCAGGCCTGATTACTGCCAGACCTGTTGAATCAAGAAATCACTTAAATAGAAGCTGTCTGACAAAGTGAAGCTAGAATATCTCAAAAAGCAACACATCATGCTGCAATCTAAAGAAATTCAAGTACAGATGAGAAACAAAGTAACTGACATGTATCAATGTGGAAACGGTTACAAAGCCATTTCTAAGGCTTTAGGACTCAAGCGATCCACGAACCACCAGATGGAACTTTTATGTGACTATTTTTAAATTTTATTTTCACATCTAGTTTGACAGGGGCCAGGATGAAAACCTAGAGGAGCTTGACAGCACTCCTAATTGAAATGCACAAACTATAATTAACCAACTGCACAGAGATTACATGTGCCAAAATCTCTGCAGGACATATTCATGAAATACAGCCTTTCTTAATAGACACATCACATCACATCACATCATGGCATCATATACTACTGCCTTGATATAAATATTATCAAAGCTCAGGCTAAAACTTGGCACCACTCAGTGATCATATTGTGCATGATAGCCTGACAAAAATAAACATTTACCCCCACATCGCCACCTCATGTTAAATGTTTGCTATAGGTTACATCGTCTCAGTTATGTCTACAGCTTATGATAAAGTGATATGTTGTAATTACAAAGGTTACCTACAGAACAGAATAAACTGGTATCTTGTATTATTGAAAAAATTGTAAGAACAAGAAAAGTATATTTGTGTGTGTACAAATATAGAAGGTTGATGTAGTAAATTATTCAATAATTATTACATAATCCAAAATAAAATAAAATCACTTGTGACAATGCTTATGGTAATTTCTCATTTATTATCACAAATATAGTCTTGACATGTATTATTATCACTTACACTCAAGTGGCCACAGGTTAATTCTCTGAAAACTATAGATCAATTGAAACTTGACTTCAGTTTTTGCTCAGGTCTTATGATCGGCTAATATACTCAGCAGCAGATATGATAGTTTCTTTAACAAAATGGATGCAGAACGTGGCCCTGACACACCAGGCAACTAATTCAGATGAAAACCACTGGAAACCTAGCAAAAGATGAAGAATAGCACTGATGATGATGAAGATAAATTGGGATAGGTAATACATTATCACATGAAAATGATAATGTTACTCAGAATTCTCCAGACTCGAAAAACTGTGATGCCGCTGAGATGCAGACATAAGACTCTCAGCTCCTCCCACTACCTACAGTTGAGGTGTGTGTATAGATCTAAACAATAGCAAAATGAAGAACAGACTTGAAAATATTAGACGTAGAGAAACTATTGTAGGTATGACCAATATCATATGAAATGTTTCAATACATGTTTCGGTATTTATGTTGACTTTAATTTTTATTTAATTTTTTTTTTCAATTTTATATCACATTTTTCTTTTGACAGGTTTGATCAAGTCAGTGACCACTGATTTCTCAGCACATGAATAAGAGTTTGTCTAATAACGAGATCAAGCTGCTTAACTATTTGTCAGTGTGTGGAATGGAAAACAACACATTGTCTTTTTACTTTAACCTCACAATGTTTGTGAACATTGGACACTACCGCTACCCAGCTTTTGTCTTCTGTCTCCTGATCTACAGCTTCATTGTCTCTGCTAATCTTGTCATCATACTGGTGATATCTCGAGAAAGAACACTACATGAGCCCATGTATATGTTTATTGCTTTGTTATCTTTCAACTCTCTGTATGGCTCTACTGGTTTCTTCCCCAGATTCCTCATGGACCTTCTGTCTGATACTCATTTGATCTCACATCCTGCTTGTTTCATTCAGATCTATACTTTTTACACGTACGCCTCTTATGAAATGACCATTCTTGGCATTATGGCATATGATAGATATGTCGCAGTATGTCACCCTTTACACTATCACAGAAAGATGACCTCTAAAACTGTTATTAAGTTGGCAATAGTGGCATGGATCTTTCCAGCTTCTCTTATGATATCATGTGTGTCTTTGGCTGCCAGGCGTCCTTTATGCGGTCATGAGATACAAAAAATATTTTGTGCTAACTGGAATGTTGTCAAATTATCATGTGATACCACTGTTGTTAACAATATTATTGGTATGCTGACAGCCATAGTTACAGTTTTCCTTCCCCTTTTTTATGTCCTGTATACCTATTCACGCATTGTGCTTACTTGTTGGAAAAAATCAGCAGAATTCAAAGGGAAGGTATTACAAAGGTGTCTGCCACATTTGCTTTCATTTGTGATTTACTCCATCGTAGGATTTTGTGATGTTGCCTTAAGCCGGTACAATCTGGAAGAGATAAATCCATTTTTGGCTGTGGTGTTATCATTAGAGTTTGCTATTGTTCCTCCAGCACTGAATCCTCTTGTGTATGGCCTAAAGTTACCTGAAATTAGAAGACACATTTTAAGGATGTTTTCGTGGGATAAAAAATGATCCGTCAGAACCACACCACAGTATGACTATGACTATGAACACAGGCTATGGGGACATATGAGTGTATGACTAGTGTGAAAAATGTCATCTTTATTAATTCTCATAATAAAGCACAAAGCAAAACAGAATTAGTGTGAAGAAGTGATTACAAAAAGTTGTCAGATGTTTACCAAAATTAAGTTGATTTTGAGTGTAATAAAACAAAAACTTAAACTTTTCAAAACAGTGAATGAAATTAATTCTAATTTGCAAATGGAAATATATGATGTGGATGTCCAATGAGTCGATTAAATATAATTAAGTTGGTAATTAAAACATGCTATTTTACATTTTTGTCACATATGAATGTCATCAATACTTAGTAAGTCTAAACACTTTTGGTTACAGTTGGGCAAGAAACTCTACAAAGATATTGGTTATGCATGATTAAACATATAAATACAATGCTTCAAGCTCATTATTGCTGAGACCCTTTAGGACATTAGTCGCCATGTTTGGTTTCATTTGTGTGTTTTAATTGTTACATTGCTCATGTGAACCTGGATCCAAAAGACAATTTCCCCAAAATATTCATGCAATAAACATAGTGCTCGTTGTCTGTGAGGATTCAGCACCCACACATATTGACTCATAACCATTACAAAAAACAGAGCATCATATTACTACAGTGATAAAATTATAAGTATTTTAGTGTTTTAGTTTATTGTTAATCAGCAGCAGCACAGTCTTATAAGCACAAAATATTTTACTTGTTTTAAGTCGACAAATAGGGGCCCAAATGCTAGCAACCTAGGGCCTCAAGATTTCTTAACCCGGCCCTGCATACAGAAACAAGATTGGAAATTAGATACCCTAATAGTTAACTAACTTCTAAAGCCTGATAGTTCACAAAAGAGTGAGGTATACACCAGTTTGTGTTAATGTCAGCAAGTCTTTCTTTGAATGAATGAATGCTTTTTAGCTTTCCCGATAACTTCTGGTCTCCTCCTTTCCATCTTCAGTTTCTAAAAGCTTGGTCGGACAGTTCATATTTGACCTCTATAATTTTGAATCCTCTTTTGTGTAGCATAGCCATTTTAATTTTCTGCCTGCAAATAGTTTCTCCCTCTGAGAATGTGTTCTGAAAACACCTGAAATGGCAGTGCTGTTTCCAGCTCTCTTAATACGTTCATTCAATCAATCAATCACTGACTTTGACCTTGTAGTAGTGCCTACACAGTTTTTCTATACAGTGGGAGATTATTACTTAAACTGTGGGTAAACTCACTGTGAGTTAGCATCCTAATAAAGTATCCTTGGTAAACTGTAAACTCTTTAAAATGTGTTTGATTGTTGTGTTGTATCTAACTTTGTTGTAATGTTCCCAGAACTTATGGTAGTAAAATGGATACATGTCCTAAGTTTACAGTAGAAGTTGGTCTTTTTTACAGTAGGATTAACATACATACATACATACATACATACATACATACATACATACACTGTTTTATAACTATTTATGCGTTATAACGGGATGTGAGCCGGTGCCGGGCGCAAATCCACCAGCTGAGTTGTCGGAGACGACGCGCTGTTTGCAATATGATGTTTATGATGTGTGGGCTTTATTGAATGCTGGTTTGTGCCAAGGTGCCAGGGCTGCTTTTTTATCCCAGTTCGTCCTGAGCCATAAATCATACATTTTTAAAACCAAAGCTGCGGGCTGGACTTAAGGAAACATAAGTAAAGTTAAGCAATTCACAGTCATTGACACCTACTCACAGTATCAGACTATGAAGTGATTCTTTGACCACTTTGTTCTGTTGAACAACTCTGCAAACAAGCAGCGACATGTAGCTTCCTCCTGGGTCCTAATGCCCGCCCGACTACCTACAGCAGCTTAAACAACCAGTACAATTATTTTAATCAACGATGCAAAACGATGTCCTTGTCTGGCAATAAACAATAAAAATACATACCTAACTACCATTTTGCCATATAGTTTTGAAGGACAGAAATACAGTGAGCTAAAAACGTCTTTCCACTGTTGTCCTCATAAGGAGAAAGAGGGGGAGGATTACCACAAAGACAGGTCAAAAACACAACACACAAGAATAAACTATATCACAAAATACAAATACCGTATCCTAATATATAACCTATAATTGCTACTATATAACTTTTGCATTATAACTTATATTTGACTGTTCAACAACCATAGCTTTAGTGCAAATTTAAAATTCCTTAAATCTAAAATAGACAACATTTGTCAAACAAAAAGTTGTTGCATTATTGATGGGATCACTAATCAAACTAACATAGTTAGATTTATAACTAGGTGATGTATTGTTTCCAGTTATAAGTGATACTTGGCTTAATTGGAACAAATCGTCTCTCCACTGTGAAAAATTGTAAGTGTACTGGATCTAAATGAGCTTGAGGAGCAAATATCACCAATAAGCTTGTTTTGGGAAGTCTGCATCCTGTTTTCAATGAATTGAGAATGTTATTGCACTAAAGCTGATGCTAGAATATTTAGGATTGAAGGGATGCTTTTCATGCTGTTGGCCAGTGACTCAATCACCAGTGAGCTTCTCCATCTCAGCACTCTGTATCTTTTCTACATAAGGTTAATCTTTGTGAGATGAAACTTATACTAAAGAAAAAGACACATTTATCAACACAGATGCAACATTTATAAAAATGCTGCAACAAGAGGACACACAACCAAAGACAGAAACACGCTGTATAAAGAAAGAACAAAATAAAATACTCAAGTGTACCACAGCCCATAAAATGTGGGTGACCCAGTAGACTTGTAGATCCAGGACCATGATATTGATGAATGTCACCAGAAAGCAGCAGACATAGTGAAATAATAATGAGGCAGCTTATTTGCTTGATCTTAATGGTAGTTTTGTTCATATACTTCATATTTTTTTCTGTTGTGGGATGCATTTGTTTAAAAACATGTCACAAATCTCAGAGTCGGTGGACAACCACTCTACTGACTGAGCCACCTGTCACTTCATTGAACTTCTGATATGTTATTATTATTATTTTAACTACTTTATTGCTCACCATAAAGAAATTGTTGTTGGACAGCTGTGTTTAGATGACAGTGTTACTATGGGGTTTCAGTGTCTTGGCCAAGGACACCTTGACAAGTGACCAGGAGAAACTGGAAATCACAACGTGATATATATATTTATAACTATCAAGTCTTTAATGCATTTAATACATATAATAAAACCCATCCATCATCAACAGCATGACTTCGTAGTCTCCTGTTTAAACAGCTTGACACATGATTGATGACCACACACTGCAAATATTTGCTCATTTGCAAAACTGCAAAAATTAATGTTATCAGGTCCCAAATGATTAAAAATGTGTAGTAAAATGGAAAGTTGATGTTGATGATAACGATTAATTAAGCTTTGGTGAACACTGCATTGCTCCATTATGTCTTCTTCATGAGCAACTGCATTGTTGAACCAAACATAATTTAATTTGGGAAACGTTACTGTACATCAACATCAAGTAGCTACATCCATTTACTGCTTTACTTTTTCAACTGTATCATGTTCAGTCAAATACAAAAACAAAACTCAAATGTAAGACCACTTATGGTATTATTCCACTGGGTGCTGATTTGTTTCAGTGGTGGTGAGGTCATCCAATCTTAAATTTACAATGAATGCTTCCGATTATCAACGTCACCAAAAGATAAAAGGAATTTTAACTGCTCTAACAAACTCACAGTCAGGGTCTTTCTGGCAACATGGAAAAGTATGGAAATGTTTCCTGGAGATGGCAGGTATAAAAATGAAAACAATGATGATTACAAGCTTTAATAACTTTCTTATTCATCTTATTTAGACATTGTTTGGAATATATAAGTTGTTTCACCACCTGTGATTATTGTCTCTTAAAGAAAAATAAATGCAACATATCACATCAGGAGGGGTTTAGGATTGTTTTAAGGACTGTTTAATCTGAATGCATGAAATGGAAAATGACACAGTTTTTCACTTTAACCTCACCATGTATGTGAACATAGGGTTTT
>JAUMHL010000014.1:16770657-16792169 GCA_032362345.1 Sandelia bainsii
TGTCGGCCTCTTGTGTACCACTCTGTGATGACTAAACAAAGAATTAGTGTGTTTGTGTTTTTAGCTTGGCTTCTTCCTTTTTTTCTCATGTTTTTGAGCACAGTAACATCAACATCAAGGTTATGTGGCTCAGTCATACCAAAGATCTATTGTGTTAACTTTTTAATTTCTAATCTAGCTTGCTCTGCCTCTATTGCAAAATATATTATTCCAGCATTTAATTATAGTTTTTATGTTGGCCATGCTGGTTTTGTTGTTTGGACTTATATATATATGATCAAAACATGCCTAAAATCCAATGAGAACATGACCAGGTTTATGCAGACATGTGTACCACATGTGTTTTCTGTAACAGTTTTTAGTGTGTCTTTACTTTTTGATTTGATGCACATGAGATTTGGATCAAAAGATTTATCACAACATGTCCAGAATTTTATGGCAATGGAATTTCTCCTTATTCCTCCAATCATCAATCCGCTCATATATGGTTTCAAATTAACACATATAAGAAAAAGAATTCTAAATTTCATCTGTGGTAAAAGTTTTTAGACCAAAGTTATAAATTGTTCTGCAGAGCAAAAGTAATCACCAATAGAGAGTGTGACAGTTCTACGTAACCACTATCCAATGCTGTATAGTACAAAGTGGAATTAAGGAAAGCTAAATTACAGGCATTATGCTGTGGAAAGCAGACCAACTAAATGTATCTGTAAGTATCTTTAAATCTTTCTCCAGCTGCACCTCATTAAACCAAATTTGTTCACAGGTGCTACATGTGTGATTGAACAGATAGATTATCTTATATATTACTTTTTCCTTGATTGGAAAAACCTTTGACAGACAAGTTAAAGTGCCTCCATCTGAATTAATTTGGAGTTTAAATATGATACAGAAATGGATTTAACTCAAACACACTGCAACTATGTAGGCTATACAACAAAATGAATGCTATATTAATATTCATGTTCATATTGTCATCATGGGTTGCCAGTTTACTGAGACGTAATTTTTGTGATTTCATCACAGCAGCTCAGTTTGTGTGGTTAAATGAAGAGGGGTGTTCTCTGGCTCCTCTCGTTGATCGTCCCCTTGACGTATTTAACAAGGTGCGCTAGAAAGATGTTGTTATAATTTAATGCTGCCTAAACCATCACCTCTTTGTTTCTGTCACAGGACAACAGTGATAATAACTTGTCACTCACAGATGTATTATTAAGAGTTTCTTTTCTACACTGACCTATGGTCGACCGTCGGCTTGGTGTGTCACATCCCTTGGTTTGCTGATTTCTGACAGTGGACTTTGCTGCTCATGTTTACTCTCGTGTGAGTTCTTGTGTCCAGTTTCATGACATTCCTGACAGGTTTACTGATGTATTTTTGGACTTTGTTACCTGATCTCTTTGCCTGCCCTGTTTTCGGAATCCCTGCTTGATATTCAGACTCAGCCTCTGTCGGTTCCCTCTCGACTTTGAGTAGCCTTTTATTTTGAACTTTGCTTGCATCCTGATTCTGTCAGTGGAAATACCTGCCTTGAATTAAACACCTTGGACTGTATAACCTTTGAGTTTTATAGTTTATCTATTAAAACCTTCAGCCTGTCTATCCTGAGTCCTGGATTTGGGTCTTCTTTCTCCCTGCTTGATGTTTTCATAACACCATGTAAATATCAGCATGAGCACTCCGATCAGTCTGCATATGCGGGAAGCTGCGGCTCAGTGGGTTCACCTGCTGATCATAGCCAGCATAAAATCTTTCCCACGCAGACCCCTGTTCACCACAACATTAACATGACCAGGTGGTATTAATGTTGGGGCTGATAGGTGTAAGCAGCTAGGGAATGTGAAATTCAGTATACTGATTCTAGTGCACTATACTTTCTTATCCATTGAGCTTTTTTAGCAGATTATATAACCACACATTAGCCTACTGTCTTTAATGTTTAGTAGAGATGGACACTGAAGACTGTAATCAGAAATGTTATAATTGTTATACGACTATTATATCATATTAAGTACAATCAATCAATTTGTAATTAACTTGGAGTCCACAAAGACGTTTCTGCACCTCATTAAAATATCCAAGACATTGTTATGTTGGGTGTAGGGCAGGAGGACAACAAAATAAGGGTCAAGAAAACAGTTAAGACCACACCCAAATTATAATCTTTCATTTCCCAGTGTAAGGAAGCAGACTTTAAAAAATGCTGGGAAAGGATAGAAGGGAATGATTAAATCTACACTGTTCAATGTGGTTTTCTTGACTTCTGCTGAGAGTGATTTAAGGTGCTTAAAAACATTTCACTTTTTGATTGCACAGCCAAGCCCCTTGACATTGCTTTAGATCCTTCTATCATCCTCCTATCACTATCTATCCTATCCTATCCTCCAAAATTAGTGATTATAAACACAGGTGTCTTATATAGGTGATAGACACAGACCTAAACCAACCAGTAAAACAGGAACAATACAAAACAGATAAACATTGTTTAGGATGAAGTAATTCAACAGATATAATGCTGCAATGTATATTTGTGATAGCTTAAAGATCATTTAAGGCACAGTCTCTGGTGAAAATCCAATGCAATTAGCACCATTAGTCCAGAAAATGTAGATTTTGCAGGATAACTGAATAATCGCTGTTATGAAGCTCCCATAAAAAGTATCTAAAATGGCCATCACACATATGTTCTACTATAAACATTGACAGGGTTACAAATGTCCAAAAAAATAAAAACAAAAGCCAAAATCTTGCTGATATTTAAATAGAAAAACAAACACACAACTATAGTATAGTCCAGTGCACTTGCTCCTTTCGGAACTGTGTGCACTGAGATGTGGCTTTTATCATCACCATGTTTTTGCCAGACACTGTGCTAGTGATCAGAAATTTTATGTCTATCATTTATCAGAGGCATCCCAGGACTCTTGACTTGCTTGCTGTTAGTGTCTGACTCTATTTTCCTCTGCTGGATCCTGACTCCTTGAACCAGCAAGTTTCCCAGCAGAGCCCCAACTGCAGCCCCAACAGCTGGCCTGGTACTCAATCCTGCAGCCATCCTGTAGGAGCCAACAAAGACCCCAACTGCAGCTCCCAGTGCAGCGCCTCCAGCACTCAGCCATGATGGAGCCCATTCAGCCTCAAGTTGGCGCACTTGGCTCGCAGTCTCTTGCTATGGACCCAGAATCATAATGAGAACTATTAAATTGGCACATGATCTACCATTTCACCACATTACCAAGATTAACAAGGGCATCCTGACATTATAAAATCAACTCATTTCTCTATCTCACGTTTGTAAACCTCATGAAAAAGTATTTTTTTCATAATTGAATTCAAAAAGTTAAACTCTCATATACTCCAGATTCATTACACATAAAGTGAAATATTTCAGGGCTTTTTCTGTTTTAACTTTGATTATTACAGTTTCCAGCTCATGAAAAACAAAATCCAGTCTCTGAAATTATTTGAATATTTAATTTTGAGTGAATTACTACTCATACAGTATAAATACTGTGTATCTCGCTGTCTAGATTAGTACAACCACAATTATGAGGAAGCCTACTGACTTGACAGTTGTCCAGAAGACGATCATCGACACCCTCCACAAGGAGGATAAGCCATAGAAGGTCATCACTGGCTGTTTCCTGAGTTCTGTATTGATTTCACTTTATGTGTAACATTTATGTTATGTTAATGATGCATAATTTAGAATATATGAGAGTTTCACTTTCTGAATTCAATTATGATAAAAATGTTGTGACATAATTCCAAACAAATTTCACTGGATCTAGCATCATTTTATCTGCTTGTGCATCTGCTTTTGCAAAAATGTTCAAAACAGCATTTACCCACCTTCTCATTGCTGTCCAACACTTCCAGCCTTTTCTGTTCTGTCTCTTGAACTTAAAGATATAGAACAGTCAATGATTAAATACATCAGAGTCAGGATCATTTAATTCAGGATGAGTGCAGCTGATTATCTCGTACTCATGTGTTTTAACAGCAGCTCTTTGGTGACTTAATGGTACTGTAAATGCCCATTTCTGTTGGTGACCAAACTCCCCCAATGACTTGAAGTTCATTATCGTTTGCCTGTGGTTGTTACCTTTGTTAAGGTGGTCATTGTTCACCTCATCAGTTCCTTTTTTCTCATAGAGCTTCTGCATCCCTTCAATTGTAGCTTTTAACACTTTTCTTGTGTCTTCATTTTCTCTCTTCAGTTCTTTTTCTTTTATTGTCTCTTTGAGCGCTTTTGCATCTGTTTTGTGATTCATCACAATCTGCTCCAGATCTTTGTCTTTCTTCTCAAACATTTTCTTTAAGGCTGAAATCTCTTGCTCTTTTTCTTTCAATTGGTCCTCTAGCATTGCCTTTTCTACTTCACTGCTTTGCTTTGTAGCTTTTATTGCATCTTCTTTCTCCACACAGCTTTCGTTCAGCCTTGTTATCAGTCCATCTTTTTCCATAATGACTTGTTTGAGCTGATTGTTCTCCCTTTCATCTTCCTCTAATTGTCTGTCTTTTTTACAGTCTTTATTTTGCTTCTCTTCTATCTCCTTTTTGATCTCTGTTGTTACTTTCAGAGCTTCAATCTGCTCGTCTTTCTTGTTAGCTCTCTTAATGATGTCCTCTATTAGCTTCTCCTTCTCCTTGATGGTTTGCGTCAGGAGATCATTCTTGTGCCTCACCTTCTTGAGCTGCCTTGCGGTCTTCGTGGAACTTTGCTCCAGTTTTCTGTTACTTTTTTGGAGTTTCATGAAACTACTTATCAAGTTTTCAGTGTCATTCAACACCTGTATCTCCTCTATCTTTTCCAGTAGTTCTCTAACCTGAATGTCTCCAACTTTGTTTGAGTTATCAAAAACATGGTACCTATTTCTACATTTGTCCACTAACCGCTGAAGGGCAGGCCACCTCTCAATGTGCTCCTCAATGGCAGTGGTTTCTAGTTTGTCTCCCCAGGTAAACAACACAAATGTTCGAGTCCACACCCAAACTCCAAAAAAGCTCAAGTGTTCCTCCACTTTTAGCCAGTCAGTTTCGGTGAAAGTCTCATCACTCCGTACAACCACAAGTATAGCATGAGGCACTGGAGCACACATAGATGCACTTTGGCTAATTTGTTGTAGTACCTCTTCTGGAGTTTTCTCTGAGCAGTATCTACCATGCCAACTGGGAGAGTTAACCACAGTAACTTGCCTTGTGCAAACATCACCCTGTCTCTTCATGCACTGTGATGCTGGATGTCCAACAAGAAATACTTCATCACCAAGAATTGTGTTTCCAGCTGAGCTCTTCCCAACATGCTTTGGTCCCACAGTCACAATTTGAAGAATGGAAATTGGAGGGGACTCTGCTGGATTTAAAAAAATACAGACTTTATGCATCAATCATTGAGTCTTATTTAACTATTAACACATACAGACAGTTGCAAACAGTTGCCTATTTACACATCCACCAGATATAACATTATATAAACAATGCTTTGGTATTCTGGTCAGTCTATAGTTTACCTTCATTTTAGCTGTTTTTGGTTTCTACTAACTCTTGTGGAAAATATGTGGCCTTTTAGCTAGTAAATGCTCCACTGTGTTGTTGAAAACCTCTGCTGTGGCCAAAAGTTTTGAGTGCTGAGACTGAAACAGAAAACCAACGCAATGAGCCAAAGCTAAAAAGCTCTGTAGAGTTGAGGGGAGCTGCTTAGGTAATAATTCTTTCATTGCAAGTGACCCCTTTCACATGACACATGGTCATTCGATCGACTGTTATTATAAAAAATATGGATTAGAGGGGTTTAAAGAGATGCTTACCCATTAGAGCTCTGAGTGTACACCTGGCCATCTGTGCATTCATTTGCCTTAGTTTTGCCCTCTCTTTAATCTCCTTCCTTTCATTTTCAGTTATTCTTGAGACTTTTTCATTTGTAGTCACATAACCAGCTCCTCCTGCCTTTATATTTTCTGCCACAACTGCATAAGTCTTCTCCAAAAGTTCTACCACTTGACTGTCATCATCTTCTCCCCAAGTGCTTGTGTCTAAAAGGTGGTGTCTGTGTCCACATTTCTCCAAAACAGCCTTGAGAAACCTATGACGTGCAATGTAGCCCTCCACAGACAACCCCCTCAGTTTCTCATACTTGGTGAAAATAACTATTGTGTTTCTCCACAGGTTGTCATTAATCAGCTTGAGAGGTCCCTCTACTGTCCACTCTCTGCCTCTGTGAGAGTTGAGAGGTATGACCATAAGGAAGGCATGAGGTCCTGGTGGGCACATGTCCATGCAGGCCTCCATGTTTCTGTTCGCCAAGCCTGGATCTCGAACGGAGTAGTGGATCCACCTTTCAGGGGTGTTAACCACAATGATTTTACACCCATTGTCAAGAACACGCTGTCTCCTAACACACATCTTCACATCTCTGCTGATGTCAAACATCTGTCGGCCGAGGATGGTGTTTCCCGCCAAACTCTTCTCCAGCCAGTCGTGTCCCAGCAGGACAATCCTCAGCTCCTGAAAGCAGTGCTTGTCACCTGGCAACAGACAAGACTACTCATCAGCAGTGACAATATGCAATCACTGCCATAATTCATTGCTTACATAATAGTTATTTGTTGTTTCCTAATATTAAGACAATCAGATGATTTTTATTATGTTTTTACACACAAAAAACAAACAAACACATAATTAAAAGAAGGGGTACTAACTTAAGAACATGACTGTATGTTCTAGAATAAAATCTATATATTAACTTTCAAGCCAACATGGAAAACAGGTCATTAAGGTGCTCTGAATATGTGTTTAATACAATTTAAAATTTCTTGACAACTAGGCAAATATCACCTACTAATGATTAACATGCAATACATTTGAAAGTTTAACCACAGCTCCTTGTCTTGTCAAGTTTGTGTTCTTGTTTGCCATTAATTCCACAACTGACCGGCCTTAATTCTGTTATATAATAAAACTCTACTAAATACTATATGCAAGTAATTCAGCAGCATACCTTTTGGTGTTCTCTGCAGTCCATTAGAATCCTTTCTTTCATTCATTCTGTTGAAATATATTTTAAATCAATGTTTTACACAAACAAAAAGAAGGGAAACCACATTGTTGGTCTTGAGTGTGAACCGGTGCTTAATGTTTGACTCAGCTTTCTGCCTCGCACTGATCGGTCAAAGTCCAGCTGACCCAACCACTCACATAATGTAATCATCTCACGCAGTGAACAGCTAACAGTAACAGTATAATTGCACTGAGTAACTACTGTATTTAATTCAGGGTGTGAGTTCAGCATGTATGTATAATTTACCATGATGTTAGTGGTTACTTAAAGCACTGAAACACATTTTCTCAGTTTTCTACCAAACCATTCTACAAAACCGTTATTTTTCACAAGGTATACATATCTGTATTTTTCCTCGTGTTGTTATCACTGCTATGAAGTGGGCAGGGCTCAGCTGTACCTCCGTGCATCAGAATTTAGCCACAATTGGACCAAAATGTCATGACAGTTGTGGAGTTTGCTGTTGCTGCCAGACAACACCAAACAACCTTCATCAGATCTGCAGATATGCTGAGTCTTTCACTGTTAAACTCTTAACCAATTATGCTTCTTAAACTTAACTCTGATAACTGCTTATTTAATCACCACTAAAAAGCTAAGCTAAGCTAAAAAGTTTCAAACTAAAAACAAGCAAAGTACAGTGATAAACAAAGCAAGAATCACACTTTCAGCTTCCCCAGAAAGCCTTTTTATTCAGATTCAGATGTAATGCCACAGCTGCTGCATTGCCATTCGGTAAAAGAGTACCTGAGTCAGAATTAACTCTAATCAGTGACTGTGCAATAATGCACAACATGCAAAAAGTAACTGACTACGGTAAGAAACCTTGATTAATTACAAAGTCTGAAAAATGCTTTGTAAGCATCATCTGTGACTACAGCCTTCTGTCTGCTGCCTTAATTTGTAGAGAGGCATTGCTTACAGTATTTACAGCTGCAAACTTTATGGTTGAGAGAGTGATGAGTGTAATAACCTCTGCAGATAATTTTGTAAACTGCATCCAGGAGCCCAGCTTAGTACAAACTTCCTTTATAGCATTTCATCATTGCACATTTGATTGTAGCCTGAATGGCCCTGACATTCAAATGAGCATCTCTGCCACTTCTACAACTGAACATTGTCGTCATTATGTACACACATACATATTTAAATACAGTCTTGTGACTATATATCCAAAATGTCCCGTGGACATCTGATGGAGAGTCATTCAAAATGTCTACTGGAAAAGCAAAGATACTAGATATATCTCTATAATTTCTGAAAGTGAATTTGTCATTCATTTTACTTTATATATTTACACATATTTTCAGTTTACATACTGTCATACTTTTTGGGTATCAAGGTAATTGAACGAAAAATATGAATGTGTGCTGATGAAGGATGATGTGTGCCTCTGAAAACGTCTGTTGATGGATGACAGGTGGAAGGAGAAAATGGTTGAAAGACATTTTGTGTGGATTCAGCTTCTTCTGTCCATTATCAAGCTGATAATGTTTGCTTCTTTTATCACTGCTGCTGCGCAAACAGAGAAATTCACACAAATCCAAATAAGTCAAGAATAAGAGTGGCTTTGTGATTAAATCCTTTAATATTCTCAAGTGGTTTAATTGAAGAAAACATAAAAAGAACTTTAGAAAACATAAGCTGATGCAAGAGGTGCCACTAACGGATTTATCTTTTAAGATTTTAAAAAAGGGTCATAAATTTGTGTCAATTTGTGATGTTATTTGAATCCAGTCAATACTTCAGCAAAAGAAGAAAAAAAACACTAGTCCGATTTCTTTTACAGAATAAACAATTACACCCAGTGTAAAAAGTTTTTTGAACTTTTCAGCTCCTTTTCTGGTTTGGAAAACAGTATTTACTGAATGACACAATGGACTGGACTGCATTTGTATCTGATGCTGAACTCTTAAAAAAAGTAACAGGCTGACATCGGCAAGATTTTCACAAATATTTGAGGTGATGAACTCAAAGTATCTCTGTGTAAAGAATATGGACTGACTGCAAACTCTCATAAGAGACGACTTTAACCAATTCTCATTTCTCTTCATGTTAAATATTTACAACAAGCTACCTGGCAACTAATCCCAGCAACTTGCTTGCTGTAGTGGAGGACATTTTCTGTCTCTCAACCCGTCACTATAACAGGGGCTCAGTAAGCTTCTACATTTTCACACAAAAATTAAGCAGCGCTGTCTATTAAGGCTTGCATAAAATCTGTCTGGGTTGAGCAAACGCTACAGAAAGAGAAAGTGTGTAATATGTTTCTGCTGTGGAGTGATGAACCCAAAAACCAACACAACAAAACACTACATGTGGCACGGGAGGGCAGAAGTGAGGAGAGAGCTTGAAATGTGGCTCTTCAAACTGGCAGAAATCCACTGATGTTACAGCCGCCAAACGTTTTGAGAAATTTGAGACACAACTAAAACCAGCCATGTCTGAGATGAGTGATTCTAAAGTTGTGAAATGTGTGTAACTGTACTTGCATCAACACACTATATAAGGACACCTTCAACAAACCAACATCAGTCTAGTTTTCTTCTATAAAGACTACAAACATGTTTTTCGATTATACATGCATTTTGGTAATCAAACCAAATAAATGCACGCTACTCCACCACGCATTGTTGTAGTGGAAGGAGGGAGTGATTATTCAAACATGACGTAGGAGGTAAGTGGTGCGTGCTGTTTTAAAGGGGTGGGGAATAAGCAATCCCTTGCCTGAGCAAGCTTGATTTAAGGCAAAGGTTAAAAACAAACACTGCCAAAGCCTAAACCACAAAAACGTGCTAACAGCTGTGAAGCTAGTTAAAGACAGATAGTCTCCATGTTGAACTATTCCAGTGTTTGGACTGGGATTGCTGGTTTATCCGATGTCACACCTACCGTGTGGAGGTTAAAGATGGTCCGATTATGGTTGTTAAATGAATGACAACATGTATGCAACTTCCTATGTGAAAATAGGAATTGAGATTGGATAGAGTGATTGTGTCAGAATGGGTCTGTGGGCATCAAATGAGACCTGTAACAGATGGTAGGTTTCCTTGATAAGGACAGTTTTCACATTCAGAGCCCTTTTGTTGTAGTTGAACAGACACCAGCCTCTCCAAACCATGTTAACGCGTCAGTTCACCAGGATCCAAAAAATGAAGAACTGTCCCACTTAACCTTTGTGATATCTAGGCCTGGAGATGATGTGGAGTTTAGGTTTTGAGATCTCTGCTGCTAACCCACATCAGTGGGGGTAAATTGAATCACACTGATGGTACTCAAATGATATAAACCTCTACACAGAAACAACTTGCCAGCCACTTAGATAATCTGACAATATGGGAGCTTTCACTATAATTTACATTCAAAACTAAGTTTCTAATGAAAGCAACCAGTAATTATCCAGAGTAACTGAGACAAAGTTTCTGATATGATCACCACCAGCAACAAAAATGTGTTGACATACTTGTTCTTGGCATATTTGTTTATTAGTCGTGGAAATCTATGTATCAGATATCTCGAAACGTAAGCATACAAAAACCAAAACTATCTGCACTGCTAGATTCCCAGAGGTTTAATATTACATGTTTTGTGATTTGGGTGAATTGACTCTTTAAGATTAAGGAAACCAGGCTGGGCCTCAAGGCACCGGTTCCCATTACAAGTCCCACTTTGTGAAGAAAAAAAAAAAAATGTGAGGGAGACGTCCTGCATTGCTGTGGCAGTAACACACTGCCCCCGGATGAAGTTCAAAAGATTAAGATCAGATACGGATTGGTTTGGGTTCTGTGAGCAATAGGAATGAGCACATCACCACACTTATTGGCTGATGACTGTGACAGGAAGTGGAGGTAGGGAGTGCACAGCAGGAAATGGGCTATATGTACTTCAGATGAGTTAGGAGCTTAACCTCAGGAGTTACAGGGATTTAATGGGGCTTGGATGAGACTAGCTGGATTAAGAAAGATGCAAGGAAATACAGTACTGCATCTCCTCTCCTTATGTTGTGTGTTACACCAGAGAGCTTGGAAAGCCAGATCTTTCATGCTCCCTTTCACTCTAGTGCCATTAATCATTCTAACTCTGGTCTCTATTCTTTTTTCACAAATGGGTCTCCGCCCCAGCCTACCAACTGACTCAACAGTAGGAGAAGAATGGAGTTGGGTAGGGGTGAGACACCGTAGGGCGACCGCACAGAAATGGCCATACACAGGAGGGGGCGTGAGATGCTTTAGTTTTGTTTCTTGGACTCTTGGTTGCCGTAGCTGGAGCCTGTTTTCTTCACCTCAGTGACCCCTATGAGACGACGGATCGCTATGGAGGCTGGGGAGAGAGCAAAGAAAAAGAAAGAGGGAGTTGGGTAAGACTGAGCTTTCAGCAAATTCAAGAGCTTTAAATTTAATTTCATTATTCACCCCCTCACGTAAAGTCACAAAGAGCCACTGTCTTCCAGTCACTCCTCATCAACATTCATGATTTTCCATTTTAAAGTCACACGTGCTGAGTCTACCTACCTATCATGAGGAAAGTGATAAAGCCAATGATGAGGAGGGGGGAGCCACTGACAACTACTCCACAAGCAAAGTTGATGAGGGGTGAAAGCAGCAGAGTGGCCCAAAACAAGAAGTTCAGGAGTGTCCATAGTCGGCGACGTGGAATTATTGTGGGTCCGGGGAACTTGCCTTCCTTGTTGTAAACCTCCTGTAAAGCATCCTTAAAAGAAGGGGAAGAAGAATTGGTTTGCAGAGTATAAAGTGATCACACTTCTTAATCTGACCTGAAAAAAACACCCATATAACTTGCATTAAAAATATGGTACAGCCCATCATAAATGATCAAATGAATAATCACATCTGAAAATAACCAAAACCAAATAACCAAAAATTTGCCACACAAGTCCAAACAAACACCTTGAACAGTAACTACTAATTAGCATTAATTTGTTGTTTCTTCTATGTATTGTTGGGTGAACCCAAGACAATTTTCCACTCTGGTGGACAAATTTTTTTATTTTTTTTTCAGAAACCATTTTTTTCTTGGGGGAAAAAATTGTACAAAAAGACCTGCCAATAAATAACTGGAGTGCCAGTCTTTTTTCTTTTTATGATTGTTTTCTAGTGTCTTAATATCAGTTTTTCTCAGTTTTACCTTCTCCTGGTAGAGCTTGTGCAGCCAGCTGGCACACTCCTGCTCATCATCTGGTATATCCTCCACAGGGAAGCGTCTGGATGGGTAAGAGTAAATAATTATATGGGACTGAATGCTCATTTGGTTTCTGTGTCATTTACAATTTGACTTTTGGCAGTCAGAGATAAGCACATAATGAACAACTGAGAAGATACAAAGAACAAAGCACCGGATGCAGGTCGTCTATGGTTAGATCTGCATTACTGAAATCCTGTGAGGATGCAAATTCAAATAGAAACAAACAGCCATCAAAAATAATCTGATTTGCTAATTTATGTGTCTGAAGCAAGGAAACAAAGCAAAAATGAAAAATTTAGAGGACGTGGTGGCTACAGAGAGGCAAGTCATTTAAATTATGCACAGCGAGCTCAACCTGAGACCTTTTGTTGGACCTTCAGGTGAAGTGTAGCTGCACTGAAACCTGATGAACTGAATTATAAAATATTTCTCATACACCACATTAATTCACCTCATTTCCATCAGATGTATCCAGTGGGGACATACAGCTATCATGACCCTCAAATCATAATTTAACGGCCAAAAGCAGGGTACATTTTATGATCTCGTCTCATCAACATCACACAAAAATCTCCAGTGTGTCTTTCAGAGTGAAAGAAAAAGTTTCAAAGTGATTCACTTTATCACAGGTGGCATGTTAGAGCAGTTTCTCACCACCAGAGGACTCCCTAACCTAGAAATCACTTCCACTCTGCAGCACAGGTGACACTTTTTCTTACTGTATACTTTCTTATAGATTTATAAGTTAAAAAAAAGGTCACAAATAACACAGTATTTTCGAAACTTAGCTGACATGCTTTCCCCAACCCAGTTTCCATTGGACCATTTTCTCAGTAAGAGCACTGCGGCCATCAGAGTTATTGTTCTGCAGTCATAGTGTGCTGGGAAACTAGCCAACATTCTGAGCGTCTCTTTCATTGTTACAGGACAAAAACGCAGCAGGACGGCAGCCAAAGCGTTTATAATACATTAATCATCTTTCACTGAAATAAACTCAGTACTGTGCAATGCATCATTATTACAACAAGTAATGATTCAAAAGTAAATGGAGGCTGTCAGCGACACTCACCTTACACACATGTCAGCTTTGTATTTCTTGCCATTGACGATGCCTAGCAGAGTGGGAGTTTGGTTGTCTTTGAAGTTGAGAGTCACATCGTACACCGCAGTTACTGTAAGACAAGAAAACAAACAAAAAAAATCTGTGGTAAGAGCAAAAACTTGTGTGAACCTGATGAACTTTGTGTGTGTCTTTGTATACGCCACCTGTGCCCTTAAGACACTGCAGGGTGGTGGTGAATCCTTTGGTTCGGGGTAGTAGGTGGTATTTGAGTATGGGCAGGCCTTTACTCTGTGCAACCTGCATACTGATTTCGTGCTTCTTCTCAGTAAAGCGGGTGCCTTCGCAATATAGGAGGAACTGTGGAGGGAGAAGATCTGTGTTAATACACCTACAAAAAGAAGAAACACACAGACTCTATATCTTTTCTCCTGTTCCATCATCTACCCTACTTCTGCTTGTTTGAATCAGAGATCAAGCTAACCTCAGGGTAACATGCCACTAAAATAAAGTCACTATCTTCTCAGTGGGTATAAAACAGGCAGCTGGGCTCTACCCAATAGAGTTTTGTTTGTTTGTTTGAAGTCATTAACAGTCACCTGATATTTGACTGAAAAGGTAATTAGATCAACTGCTCATCAGCCTAATCTCAGCTGGTGAACTGGTGGAGCCACTGAAAATCTGCAACACAGGCTGCTAAACAACAAACACCAGGACCTGGTGCCACCAGTTAAGATGGCTTGAATGGGAAGTACTTGCTAATTTTACCATTTAACTGTTCTGCATCCTGAAATAGAAGTATAGCACTTTCACTATTAAGGCAAAGTGGACGCACACAGACACACACACACCCACTCCTGTTGAGATTTTAAACACAGCTGGTGCACTCAGAGGACTTGCCAAGAGCAATGTAGGTAAGAGAAACTAGGTTAAAGGGCAACATGTAGATTTCCTTGTATTTTTGAAGTTTAGTGTATTTTTCTCCAGTGAAACTGCCATTAAATTACAGTTCATCACGACTTAAATGGTAATACTTTAAGTTAAGAGGTCCAGAGAAAATGACATTTAGCTTTTATAAGCTACATACATAAACAATTTATAACAATATTATACTGTTAGCAAATCTAAGCTTTATTTATGTATTTGTCAACTGCAACTTCAACTGTGGGTACCCACAGTGGATGCCTGAATATCAATAAATTAAATAACAATATAGTAATAATTTCTATCATTTTATTTATATTCATGTGATACTGTCTTGTACTGTCTGTACGCTATGTAAACCAGAACATGTTGGCACAACAATTGAGAGATGAATAAAATTCTATCTCATCTTATAAGAGGAACTCAAATAATTATTGCTAAAATTAAGAAAAATAAAGTTGTGGTAAACTGAAATTGTCAAAGCAAATAAAGCACCTACACATTGTGCATTCAAAATCATAAATGGAAAACAATGCTACACTTCACAGACATGATGTACTCGTAACAACATGTGTCTGTTACAGATACATCATTGTGTAGAAGCATGAACATAAATAGATAACGGCTGCACTTTCATACATGTATACACATGCCATAAGACAGACAAGCACAGCATGCTGACGAGTACCTACCCACATATATTCAGGGTAGTCTTTCAGCCTGTTCAGTCCTTTGAAGACAGTGTTGCGGTCTTCCTCCCACTTCCTTTTGCAGAAAACGATCTCTAAGAAGTACCAGGTCCAGCCAATCAAAGGAACCTTCAGTAGCTCATGTTTTGCAAGCACCTTTGAACTCTACACAGGGGGAACAGGTAAATTTTTAATAATAATACATGTACTTCATAATAAACAGTACTGAAGTCCTTAAGCCTTTCATATTGACAAACTTTTATGTTTGAGCAGCTTTTTATATATATTTAGCTATATTACTAACCCCTAAGATGCCATATCGTTCACACATGGTCCAGCCACACAGAAAGTCAATCTCAAAGTTGTGGTTGAGGATGATGATGACATGCTCTGTGCCAAATTTGTCCACCGTAGCCTGGTCAGTGTATAGGGTGCATTCTGTGCCTGACCACCACTCCAGCATCATTACAAGCTCTGCACAGAGATAAGCAACATGTTGTGTGTATTACCAAGGTACTGAATGGTGTACAAAATAAATACACTTTATTTTTCTACACTGTAGTGCCAAATTATGACATAACAAACTTAATATTTGTAATAACCATCTACTCACGACTCCAGAGGGAGTAGGAGAGCCGGCAGTTGATTCTGCGGTACAGCTGTTTGTTGATCGGCCAGATGATGCAGGTGCAGAGCTGGATGAAGTTTATGATGAGGCCACTCACCACAAACACAAAGCCCATCAGCAACTGCAGGATGAATAGACTCTTCAGGTAGGCCAGAAGAGCCATGGCTGAGGAGCCTGGAGAGCTGCGTAGGCTTCTCTCTATATACTACAACCAACCTGAGAGAGGGCAGAAACAGAGGAGGCAGTGCCACAGCAGTCAGAATAACTTCAGGCAAAGATGCAGGAAGGAGGGAAAGCACAAGCGGCAGGGGAGGAAATAGAAGGAGGGCAGGGTGGCAAAAAATTAGACTGACAGAGCATCGCAGACAGAAGGATGTGAGCTGTTTATGTTATTCAGGCAAAGGCATTCAAAAAGGCAAAAGTGATTCTTACCACGGTGGTATCCTTTTACAAGCCGCGTTTACACGGTCCTTCGGCCAAGACTACAGACCTGAGAAAGACAGCAGAAGAGACGTTGAGGCAGCAGAATAAGACATAAAACATGAAAGGCTACAGTACAGTGTCATTAGCAGAATTTAATAAAAGTGTGCTGTTCTTGTCTCATCAAACAGATTGAATTGTGTTAGCGAACAACACAGAAAAAATCATTTTTCAGTATGAGGTAAACACTGTAAGGATGGCGTACACTGTGAATGTATCTAAAAGTCACATTAGTTTGACAAACAGTAAGGTTAGTGAGCTTTTATTTTGTGTGGCTATCCGGATTTTGAACTCAGCAGAACAGTGTCTCGCTGGTTAACACTGCTGTTGTTCTTTTGCTGCAGCTAGTTACATCTTTATAGATTATAAAACACGTTTAAGTAGGTGCAGCATAAACAAAATGTCTGTATAGATCAGCTACATTTGGTCATGTGACTGCGTTTGCCTATGAACTCTGCAACTGACTGGGGACCTGACCGGGATATAGAGGATGAATGGATGGAAAAAGGAAGACCTGTATTATGCTGGCACCTGCTACAGAAACCATCTGATGTGCCAGGTGCCCACTAGATGACTAGTTGTTTTGTTAAAGAATGTCAAACATTACATAATGTTCTGACCAGTCACCATAAGACCCTCGACAAAAACTGACAAGCATTGCTGTTAGAAATGGCAATTACTGACAATGAGTTGGCATGAGCATGACCGCAGGCCAGCTGGCCTTGAATGGACTGTTCTCACATCTGCACCAAAGCCCATTAAAGTGCTGGTTAAGCCAGCTGAAAGCTGTTCCGAGAAACATTTCTAATCTGCCCACAAGGAGTTCCTCCTCTGCAAATCTGTGGAGATATCTGTGGTCAATGGGGCAACAATTTTCGCTCTTTTTTTAGTGACAGTATTAACCGTCACTAACATCAGAGGATATAGCTAAAAGTCATTTATGTGCCAAAAAATCACTTAGATAAAAGTTATCCAAACAGATCAAATAGATCTAAACAGGATATAAGCAAGTCTTTGTTCAAATTAAATGTGATTAAGTCTCTTCTTACACATAAACTATCACAAAAATGAATGAATAAATAGAGTCCATTCTAAAACAGCTTGAAGTACCTGTAAAACACCTGTGGTTAATCCTGCTGTTACCTGTGAATGGGGTGAAGCTGATTTGATAGATCGGAACAAGCATGTTGAAAGCAAAGCATCAAAACTGCACTTACTGAAGTTTTTAATCCGTTCACGCTGAAACTAAAACTGTGTTTACTCCGCGTCTTTTACAAAGTTATTCAGTGCTGGCAATATCAACATACATAGTCATCTGCATTCACTGCTACACTGTCAGCAAACCAGCAGAAAAACCAGTGGTTGAAGCATCAACATGGCTTCAACCACAGATACAGTATTGTCATCTGTAGTGACTATTTTATTGTTTCTTCAAATATTGTTGTCTTTTGTATTTTTTAGACAAATCCAACTACACAGACAAACCCATAAATGTTTAGTCTATGGCAGAAATTCAGTGAAATAGTAACAAAGTCAAAATATAATGTTACCCTGACAAATAATAAACTTCTAAACATCAATGACCAGAAAAACAAAAAAGCAATTTCCAGCCATCTATATATGTATATCTGTGTGTGTGTGTGTGTGTGTCTCAGGTCTACATTATTATTAAAGCAATATATTGGTGAAGCTAGAGCAAAATTAAGTCACAAGGCTGGTTAATTATGGTAGATAAGTCTTATCCAGTGCACTCAATCCTAAAAAAACTGCAACACTATACACATAACAGCAAAGTGTGTGAAGAAAAAAAAACTCTTACATGCACATCCACAGAACTTCAGCTCAGTCTCTTTGTCCAACAACCATACAAATGTTTCTGAATGACTGGAGTTAGGACATACTGCATGTGTGTCATGTACCATCTGATGGTTCTGATTATCAGTCTAAACATCAGGAGTTGTCTCTGCATTGTGTTACCAATGTGACCTTTGTTCCTACTGGAAGCGTCTGACTGGGCGGAGTGAAGTTACACTATTGCACATTTCACTTCTCTCCTGTAACACTTTTTTAGAAGGATGGAAAGCTACAACACTAAATAATGAAAGAGGAGTGTATTACAACAACTGGTACATGTGTTATGGAAGGAGGTGAATGTATTATGGGCATCACAAAGAGAAGTCTAAAATGGGTAGAGGGGGAAATATTTCTCAGTTCATAGGAAGTTAGTGTCATAGTTCTACTTTGTCTTTAATATCACTGCTTATAAAGAAACTAACTGCAGTATAATTTACTGTTTAGGTATCTCATGTTTGATTTTGAGTGACAGCAAAATATTTTCATCAAGTTATTGATTTTACCAAAATCACCTTATGCAGATTTGAAAGCTGCTAGAGACAAAGAACTTTCAAATTTCAATGTGTGTTGTTTGGCCTCAGGCAGACAGTTGAGAGGTTTCTCATCCAGCGTTTGCTGCAGTAACCCTGTGTGTGACAGTTCAGACAAACACACCATGAACTTTGTTCTATTTTTCCTACACACACACAATCTGTTCCCATCTCTGTGCATTCAACTGAGAACAAACACAAACCATCTGACTTTGCAAAATGCAGCTAACCAGCAGCACTGAACATATAGTATTTGCTTTAGCATTTCAATAACAATAATTTTTTTGTATTTTGGAGTAAAGGGGTACAAACCTAACATTACACTTTAACTAGCCTTTACGTGGCATATATTATTGTAATTGTTATTAATTAAAGGCACTGCGGACAATACAAGAAAGAGTACACACATGCAAAACACACAGATGGGAAAGGCCCAGTAGGACTAAACACAGTTGCATCTGAATGAAGCAATAAATCAATGATGCAAGCAATTGCATCACACATTGTGCAAATTTGAAAGACCATTTTCTCATTGAGGAATCTAATTTTTTCTGTATAATATAACAACTGAGCACAAACATATCACTGGACAGCAGTACATGAAACACATTGTTATATGGTGCCCTGAGTCTGTCCAGAACAGTTTTCAGGCACCAAAGGTACAGATGAAATAATAATAATAGGCTTGCTTCCCCTGCATCAAACATTGCCTTAACATGCACAGACGTGTTAGGAACAAATGTGGCCCTTGAGTAAGCAGTAAACACACAGACCTTTGTAATAACATTACGAACCTGGAATACAGGAAAAAAGATGCAATGAGTTGTAGTCAGACGTAAAATAAACAAAATCTTCACAAACCAACAAGTTATTGAAACATGTTTGCCAAGAGGCAGAAAAAAGAAAAAAAGCCTACCTACAGTATATCATGTGCATAAAACAGTTACTGGGGCTTGTCCAGGGTCACATCAGACTCCTGACTCACTGAAGGTCAACTGATGGTTTCCATACCTGTAACCGTCTAATTCTCCCAAGTGTGCAAACGTCTGTCCATATGTCTGCATGCATCCCCAAAATCTGAGTCCGCTCTATAGTTGGGCAACTGGACGATGCTACATGCTGCACACCTTCAGTTTCAGTGACAGAATCAGACTACATTTTATTCCATCCTACACGAAGTTTTTGTTATCGGTAGCAAAAAAAAAAACACCTGGTTGATAATTACCCTTAAAACTCAAATCACTATTTTAGTTCTTCTCATGTGGCACACAGCACTTAGACCATTTACATGGGACGAAACCACACAAAAACAATGCTAAGAATGCTGAGCCATAATTCTGCCATGTTCAGCTTCAGATACTTGAATATCAAGTGTTATAGCAGTAGAAACCTTGTTCGCTTTAGATTATTATTAGAACTATTTGTGCATATGCTTATTAGCACAGCTAAGTAGATAACTGCAGTTTACCTTAAACATGGTGAACACATCTCAGCCACACAAGCCTCCCACTGAGTCAGGCAGAATAGAGCTCCTACTACCAGAGTGGACTTGATGGGACAGTTGAATAATTGACAGCACTCTCTGGTAAAACTAACTATTGATTCTTATTCTTGATTTCGTACTTATACAAACAAGAAAATAACCACACCAATTTAATTTTTTTCTCTGTATCGAAGAAATAGATAGACAAGTAGATTTGAATGGATCAGTTCTACCATTTCAGCTATTTGGGTGAGTAGTTCAGCTAGGCAGCAAAAATCCATTTTGATTTTGACACTTTTCTTCAGACCCAATCAGAAAACCACCAGCACTGAGCTTAAAACAATCTGACGAGTTTACATCACATTAATCAAACTAAATCAACTTCTTGTCTTGCATCGATATATAGGAACTTGGTTTGTCATATTCAGAGAAACAACTATTGGTTTTGACAGTAAAACAAGTCGATGGACGTCCATCGCCTGTGACCCCACTCGGCCTGGAGGACAGATTAGAGAGGCTGACTGGGTTGAAGCTGCTTAAGGCCACACAGCTGCGTCTGCTTTGCATCACCTGAACACATCTTCTGTACCAACAAATAAACACAGTCTCTGATATGAGAAAGGACTGTTGAAATGAACCTTAGCAGATGACTAACGGCAAATACAAGCTACATCTTGGCTTGGCTTCTGTCTCTTTTGCGAAGACACAGAAGTCTAATGGATCTGGTAAGACACATCCGAGTCTGTTGTAGCCACGGTCAGAAACAACTCTCTTGCGCGTTTAACTTACCAGTAGACATAGTATGCCATTGCCATGAGCACTAATGCCCCGCAAATTCCAGTGAAGATCATCACGGCACTCTGATTAAGCATTTTGGCTCCTGGTGTGTAACCAAATCAAAGCCAAAATAAAAACATACAGAAAGGCCTGCAGATAGCAGTGGCTAATCACAGGCTGTGCAGCTTCAACGCCATAGTAATCCCACAGAAGGAAAGAGGGAGATTATGATGACAGCAAGAGCGTATTGAGATCCCAGATCTTGCTGAATGAACTGCCTAATCAGCGCAACAGTTTGCTGAGGACTAAAGAATTTCCAATCACCAGAAAAATTACCAAAAAGAGTGTATCGTCATTGAGTGAGTACTAAAAGAAAACATCCAAAACTTAAGGCGGCCACAGTGCATCCTACTAAAGAATGCTAGATAGACTGAAAGATGGCTTACTTCTGGAAGGAGGGAGGCACACATGTACCGTAAATAGTGTCTTGCATTCCCATCCTCTAATCCACAGGATCAGAGTAAGGCTGATTAGCAGGCTATGGGCACCCTGGATATGTCACATTTGATTAACATTAACAAAGAAAAAGGCTGGGCTCTGCTGAACCACAGTGGAGTGAGCATAATGGCAACTGTTGTGTTAAAAGAACCAATCTTGCCTCATGTTGCCATTGGCCACCTGTTAATAACACTTAATATTAGACAGAAGTGATGATTACAAAGAGAGGGGAGACTGATCAATGTCAAGCGCTCCACAGAGCGCCACAGGAGATCATTTCTGCCTGTGGCCATCAAACTGTTCAACTCCTCTCCTTTATGTAAAGGG
>JAUMHL010000014.1:16792217-16804188 GCA_032362345.1 Sandelia bainsii
TCAGATGTCAGTTTTACTCTGCTGCTGTGACAAGTGAATTTCCCCTTCATGGGATCAATAAAGTGTTATCTTATCTTAATAGCTCCATTACATGACATCTCCAGGTGTGTCACCACTACGCTTTCTTTTTGGTTAACCTGCAATTGATGAAATAAGGGATGAGGGATGAATTAACCCAAAGCCTGGAAATCAGAGATGTTCATCTTTCATCCTCACTCTTGACACTAGGTACTGAAAATGGTTCAGATCTACATTACTCACAGACTCACAAAGGTGGCAAACAGAGCTTATAAGCAAGCCAACAAAAGCATTTGGGTTCTTGCGCAGCAATAATGTTTAAAAAAGTTCACACCACCTGGCACTAAAATGCAGATATAAACTCTCAAGCACTTACTGAAGCCAGTAGATGAAAGGTTAAGAATAGTCCTGAGGTCTTGCCACTGGGTGTTAAGGGTAAATATAAGTAGAAGAAAATACATCATGATAGTTGGTTAATGAAGGTCATTCATGTTTCACAGTACCCTGCACATAACAACCAGTATACTGCAGCTTCAGTTATACTAGTGCTTGTTAGCCATGTGTGACATCTTAAAGCCATATCCACTATATAGTTACAACCACCACTACATTTGAAAATAACTGATATTTTTAACAAATCCCATTAGGCAAAAACAAGCAATTCATTGATCCTTCTAATGTGGACCACCTGTGTAACAATCTGTCTTAATGTCAAATAACTATTAACTCAATAAAGAGCTTCTTGATATGAGCTTGCTGGCGCAGAGTTGTCTTGCATCACTTGAAAATAGTTAAAATCATCCTGAGTTTGAGATGTGGCCATAGTAAGAAGAGATGACTGATAAGACTGCTTGAAGGCTCCTTGCTGTAGTCAGCAAAATAGTGGGACTAATGGCAGGAGGCGTAGTAAATGGGTGAAACTGCCAAAATGCATTAACGTTAAGCCTCTAAGATGAGAATGAACAGTCAGTTTAACTTTGCAGTTAACCAGATGGTCATATAAATTATTAAAAGGTTCATAATACTGCTAGTCTGGGATTACACTGCAAGATGGCAGTGCTCAGATAAAGTCTTATCTACATGTGTGTCTCAAAGTCCTGTAGGGCAATACTTGATGTAGGTCACTACGTAACAGACATGTCACTGGAGCAATAACTCAGAGCATGTGTGCGACATGCATGACTCATGCTTGAGGTCTTATGTTTAAATTGTGGTTTGTTTTATACATTTATATATTATGTAAAGTGTTATGTTCCTGACACGAACTGATTCACACAGCTCCATGCAACAAATCGTGATTTGGGAGGTGTGCATGTCAGTTCGTTAGAAAGTCTCTGTGATCTACAGTAACTAGGGTAAATTACAAAGTTATTAACCCCTTGTTGGCGAGAAAGACGTATCACCATATTAAAAGCTGTCCTACATGCCACACATCTAACTAACTTAGACGAACTGAGCCATGTAAAACTATAAGTTAAGCTACCTTGACTGGACAGTACTCACACATCATTCTGATCACTGGTAACATCAAATAACTATTCGAAATGCTGCTATAAGTGTCAGGAATGGTCACAGTGACATCACTTGCCTGTCAGGTACTGCTTGCCTCTCTGGTTGAAACCGAGGTTCAAGTCTAAAGTTAGCAGTGGCTGTTGACATGAACCCACTGACACGTTGTCATCCACTCTTGCATACCATGCTGTGTGCTACTTCGGTATCTAACTCACTCGGGTTTATTTTTGCAGCTTCATTGGCCTCTGAATAAAAACTAATACATGTATCAGTGTGGGTTGGTTGTCGCTAACGTTAGCTTAAATGCTCAGCATCCAACTGGCCAGCATGCCCCTTAAATCCAACCGGACTCATGGTTTCACACACGTTTTAACTGGGGCCGTATACGTTAGTTAGTTTTCCGATTAAGTCAAAGTTGGAAACATAAATCCTTCTACATCTATACATGAGTGGAGGACATTAGCAAAACTGTCTGACTGTTGCTATAAAATATGTCAAATGAGTTCATGCTAGCTGACACCAGCTTAAACGTTAGTGCAACTCACCCGACCCGCACAAGGAGGACAGAGTGAGCTGCACTAGACACAAGCTAGCATGCTAAGTTAGCGCAACCAGTGTAGCAGCGGTTATAATTACATTTCGAAAAGACAACGGAGTCTGTTAGTAGCCTTGTTTAATTACTAATGAGTGCAAATTTCCCCTTAAAACGCTCCATCACTCGTAAACTCTCGACTCACCTGTGCTGCTCGCTAACGCTGTGCTAAGCTAGTTAGCCACCAGCTAGCTGACGTTAGCAGTCAGTGTCAGTGACGTTTCTCCGAGCTTACCTGAAAATGATCCACTTGGGAATTAGGTTTTGTTACACTTTTTCGCCGCTTTCAGGCCTTCGTGGTTATAGAATAACTCTCTTAAGGACTCGGGCTTACTTCCCTCGTGTCCCAAAACGTAATAAAGATGAGTCGAGATAGTGCGACTTGCATTAACGGTACTGTTTGTTGGTCAAAGCGCATCTGATCGTGGCATGCCCAACATCCGGTCCGGCCCCTCATTCATTCCCACCGAAATAACTAAGATACAAAAAAGTATTTAAACAACAACGACTATTATTGTAACCACTTAGAATACACCAGTGAGCTTCAGCTGACAATATGTCTAATTTCTAATTTAATTTATATAATGGAAGTAACTTTGTCCTCAGAAGGAGATAAGGTTTCTACAATATCCAAAGCATGTACACATATTGCACGTTATCCACAGTATTTGCATGATCTGAAACATGAAATATTACGCGTACCCTCAATCAAACATAATCTGTGGTAGTTTGTTCTGTCGTGCTTCATCACTGTAAATCATATTATTCTAAAACATCTACCCTTCTACGCATTATTTTACTACTAGTGTCTAGTTTCTATTTTTATTTTACTTTTTCTTCACATGGAAAATGTACAAGGCATACATTTTTTACAAGACATTTTTCTACTGAATCTCAAGCACAGTGTCGTGCCTCTGAGTTGGTCTCTTCAGCCCTCTGCTGGTGTATATGCAGAGCTGCATAAGTTGTCTTTGAGACTGGCTTGGGAATCTTTGTTGCATGGCTGTTAATAACAAAAGACATTTTATCTTTCTGCACTATAACTGTAAGTAAATAAATACTTAAGTAGAATAAATTACACCATTCTCTCATTTACACTAACGTGTAGATACTAGACACAAATAAACTCAGTAAACTTCAATTTGTGTAATGTTTGCATGTTGCACTTGGGCAGATAGGTTGGTCTGTCTGGTTATTTGGGTTAATGTGGGCGATTCATATTGTGGATTAGTGTTGGCAGAAGAGAGACAAAGCCATTGTAAGTGTAGACAGATTTGGTTGCAGATGGTTTTCTCATTTTCCCCATCTTCATAACCACTATCCAAAGTAATACAATGCTCACAGAGGAAAAAAAAAAAAGAAATATGAAACCCTTGGGACACTCATCTAGGAATCCAACAGTAAATACATAATACCAGTACAATAAAATCAAAACACAGTTCCAGTAAAAGATTAATAATTTATTATTTCAGTTCTTATATTGCTCTGTGCAAGAGCAGCAGCTCAAAGTTTGGATCTTTCTAACATTATGTGTGAGTTAACTATTACATTAGTACACAAAAACATTCACAACCAAGGTTTTTATTTTTTTTATTTCTAACTCTGTTAAGGCTACTACACAGCCTGGTCTCTCATAATCAACACTTTCTTGAGATATGACAACAGTCAAACATAAAAATAATCGTCATCAATACCTATATTAAAGATTATCTGTGCAATTACCTCAATTTGAGATGATTAAGATATGGATCTAACATGTTACACATCAGCTAATATAAGAAAGCATTGCATAATTAAAATGGAGGTAAAATACTTTTTTAAAAGAGCAATTTTAGACATCACCTATAACCATGACTATCAGTAAACTGTATAGACCACATACTATTTGCATAAGACGTTTGTCATTTTGTGGGAGTTACAATACACATCTCAGCACTGTACCCAATATGAATATATAAGATGGTAATATTTTACTTGCTTTTGATAAAGTACCCAAGCGTATTAAAAGCAGATTATATGCATTTATATCTTTGCATTACAATCACTGCAGTAAAGTTAAAGAAATTTAAATTGTACGTATGTATCAAGATAAAGAGATAGATGAAGATAATTTTCATTCTGCATTTTAAGTAATGTAACGAGTGCTGACTTACTATCACAGTCAAAACAAGTAGACGCATGAGGAGCTGTATCATAACAAGAAATTATTTTCATCATCTAAAGTATGATTCAAGTACACCTGCACTATCTTTAAACCTAAACACTGTTCACTAATGTCCTCTTTTCTTTTGCAGGGTACAAGATGTCTACACAGGCCAATAGTAGAGACAGACATGGCAGTGATGCCAGTGTGTTTGTTAAACACATGTAACAGATCCTGCTGACCCCTTCTCATGAAAATATAGTTGTACTCCCTCAGAGATTGTGTAAGGCAGAGACACATGAGAGCCTGATGTAAAAATCCTACTGCACATGTGTCAGGTGGATCGCCCAGATTTGAGGCCAATCAGTGCCAGCCCAATGTTCATGTTCACAGAAATGTAACAGATTTCAGTTTGTAGACTTCTTTAAAACATTAGCCTCAACTACAATGGCAGGATTCTCAATGTCAGCTTTGCTCTGAACCATCCTCAGCTCTAGTTGTGCAGGACTGGGCCTTTTCCCAGGGCCAGCAATCTCTGAAAGTAAGAAGAGGAGGAGGACAGTTCAAGAAAAAGACCAGGTTTTTGGGTGTTGGCTTACCTGTCAACCTAGCAGTCACAGAGCAATGCTGATGATGTTAATCAACAGTCATCATCTACTGGTCTTTTTACAGCTAAGCTTCCTTCTACATGTGATTAGCTTTTACTGTTTGGCCATAGCTTCTGTGTGATAATACTAGTGAACATTTGAAAATGTATACTAATGGCTGACATTTTACTATTCATTGTGTTTATGTCTGGTACAGTAAATAACTTCACAATAAAACAGAGACAATACAAACATAAGTCAAAAACACACAAACCTTACCATTAGCATAAGTTATGGTCCTCTTAATGACATGGTGCATGGCTGAAACAGTCTTTTCACAGGCAGTCTGTGAGTAAAAGGACGGAGCGTAGGTTATATTAAGCTGACATTTCTTCATTAAGCAGTTAAGAAAGACAGATGTGATTTGTTCAGCCGTTTAATTTATAATACATATGTGTTACGGACCTTCAGGTCCTTGGGGTGTTGGTGAGTCCAGGCGAGCAACATAGCAGCAAACAGGTCTCCTGTCCCCACAAACACAGCATCGACTTTAGGGATGTCCATGCAGATTTTCTGACTGATGTTGGTCCCATCTGGCTTCACTACAGTGAACATGACAAACAGGGTAGACAAATGAATTTTTATGTGGATGGCATTTTCATGTAGCTGAACTTTATATGTTAGACTAAAATCCCATCCCACCCCTATTAATTACAATGGCATACATGCTTTCTCCTAAGAAATCAAAAATTCTAATGAAGATATTGTAAATGCCAAAATATCAGCAACATTTATCTTGAGAGGTCAAACACTCGCCCTGGAGAAAGTTGGCCTGGGACTTTACCTATTTTTTGGCTCGCAAGAGCCACCAAGAACTCATCGCCATGTTTCGAGGGCAGGTCTGTACTAGTGAGGACCACTGTCTCTGGACCCATTTTATGAAGCAAGTCCATCACCTGGAGAACAGATGTCTCAGAGGCATTGTACTTCTTGAAGTGACAAACTAAATCCAATTATAGCACGACTGGAAATGCTTATGATACTCACTTCAACAGCATCTTCCACTGTGTTGATTTTCCTCCCAGTTAATAGCCTGGAGAACAACAGATAATAATCACAGATATAACAATGACAGACAAAAACTAATTTCCTGTCTAGTGATGCCAGACTTCTATCAGTTGTTCTCTCCTTTTGGACCCAGTCAGCACTCAGGAGTAGAGTTCTGAATCAACTGTAACTGATTTCTAACTTTTTTTGTATCGACCAGAATGGAGAGTGTGACACTAATCCAGTCTGACGGATATAAAAACATACTTTTAGGGATGTTTTAAAACTATATTGCACTGATTCTACTGTATTTTCAAGAAAAAGTGCACTCACTCTGCTTCAAACTGATTGGGGGTGAGGATGTTGGCCAAAGGCACTACTTTGTCCTTGTAGACTTGCAGCAGTTTCTTTGGAACGTACTGAAACAGTGAGCAAAAACAAGAATTTCAGTTTTCTAAGGGTGTGTCTGGTTGAAACCTAACCCTAACATTTAATCTTTACAAAGAGGGCCTAATTCTACGAAATCACATTATCCAAAATGACAGCAAACGATGATGAATAAAAAGCTAGCAGGTTTCTAGAGATTATTTTCATAGGCTGAATATCACATTCATTAAACTTTTTAGTATGCTTTTATAGTTATTTGAATGGCATACGAAAGCAAAAAGGATGAAAAGACACAATAATCCCCAATAGTTGTACAGTGTAGAAGAAGAACAGGAGGAATTCAATTACCATAGCACCATGGTCTCCCATAACAGGATCACAAACTGTGGAGAAGAAAACTCAAATTAAGATTTGGAACTACAATAAAACAAAACATTACATCCAGTTCACACATTTCAGATGAAAATAGCACATCTTACACTTACCATACACCAGGCTGGGATTCGCTTTCTTCAGCTCGTGAATGATGTCAACCACCATCTCCAGAAAGGATTTGTCCCTGCTGTACCCTTGTGGATGAAACAAAAACAACAAAAGAAAAGAAAATCAACTCAGTCAATCAACCAATCAAATTTTATTTGTATAGCAGCTTCTAAAGAGGTTGTTGCAATTTAAAGGTCTTTACAGATTATTGAAAAGTTTATAACAAGACAGATCTAACCTAAGGAGAGTAAACAAATAAGAACAAATCCTCGGTGTCATAAAACAATGACACTAATGCACAGAGAAAAATAAAAGATTAAAAGAATCACATTCAATGAAACATACTGTAAAAACATACAACATAATTATAATAAAATCAGTTAATTAAAAAATATAAATGTCCACAAACAATCTTAATCAAAAGCTGTGCTTAAGAGGCAGGTTCTAAGTTTGCATTAGATCCTCAGCCAGACTGTTCCAACGGCTCGGGCATAAAGCTGCCACCAAAAGTTTTTGTCCTGTACTTTGGAACACTTAGGAGCTTTAGAAACAAGTCAAATCATTTTATAACCAATATGGGAGCTGACAGGTATTATGTCTTTTCTCCTTCTGACTCAGCACTCAGGCAGCAGAGTTCTGAATCAACTGCAACTGACTTATAACTTCAGTTTAACTGAGTTAAACATGTTGATACAACTTTGAATAGAACAGTAAATATTTACAAAAGATCCCGCTGCAGTTTGGGGTCGGTAGGGAACTATTCAGTGTTACGTTACGTGTTTCAGTGTATGACCCAATTCATCTGTTGAATAAACAGATACCTGGACAACACAGAATCTACCCGTTTTTATAACTTTTTCCATGTTCTGGTGAACTGATCACTTCCCCTGGTGTATTTTCAGTCCATAAAAGACAATATTCCATTTTTGACAGTCATTCAAGGAGGTGCACATTCTAGTGTCGACACATCATGGTCTATTGTCAGGAAAAAAAACTCAAAATGTGGACGCACTGAATTCATCATCTATTCAGGCTGCTGTTTGAGAAGTTTAGTACCTTTTTTCTAATACAGTGCAAAACCAAGTGGCCATAACGCATAACACCCTCACTTACCTGTGAGGATGTAGTCATAGTGGTTCACCTTATTGAGCTTGATACCCTCATAGAGCACATTCAGCTCCTCTGCTGTTAGTACTTGACCCTTCCAGTGCATGTAGCCTGGAATTCAAGACAACATCAAGATAAGAGAGTGACTGTAACATCCTGATGTTGTTATTTAAACCAATAAAAAAAGCACTTGTGTTTTATTAGCCCTGCTGTTTATAAACCAAGTAAGAAGACATTCTCCTTCTTGCACTGTCTTTTAATCCCTCTGCTGAGGCCCCTCTCCTCTGCGTGGTTTCCAGGGCCAAACTGGGCCTCCACGCTGACTGAATGGGATGCTTGTATCCTGGCTGCCAGCTTTCCCCTTTCTTTGTCCCTCTCACTATTAACCTAACAAACCCTAAAAAGCTGTTCTCACTGCAAATGATGAACACAAGACACAAACATTAACACACAACTGAAGCACAGAGTTCACACGGAGTCAAACTTGACCACGAGCCAGCCAGAGCACTTCATGCAGCGAGGACTTAACAGAAAGCTCGCAGTAAAGTAGAGGCATGTTGCTGTGGTTACGAGGGCAGACAGTAAAAAAATCTGAATATTAATGTTGTTTACACATACTAGAGTAAACTAGAAGAATGACAGATGAGCCATTTGTGTAGTCCACACTCTCCAAACTGACCTATATCCTAACTCAGAAGTGCAGATGTTTTTTTTGATTCTGTACAAATGCCTCCTGCCTCTGCGGTGGAGCACATTCTTGACATACTTTGGCACATGAACCCCACATTATAATCCTTATAATCTCTGCAGGTGTTTTGCCCCAGTTTCAACTTAAGAAATCAAATTTATTTATGTTTCGTTAAGGAAGAAGCGAATAACATTTTTACTGCCTGGCTGCACAAAATGATTACGACACAGTAGATCTGTGTGAAGATGACAGAGCTGCTGGTTATAAAAAAAAAACAAAAAAAAACAGACAACTAACTGGCCAGTGGTAAAGACATCTGGCTTTCATCAATCTCTGCGATCAACAGGATTTCGCAAAAGTAACAGAAATTCCATCCACCCACCCAAATGTTGCATTTTTCTCCTGAAACCTCTTTGCATGTTTGTACTTGTTAATAAATGAGTATTTATCCAGCAACACAAGATGTTTCGACAAAGCAAGGTTGACGAGCTCATGTCAAGACAACCATACATACTGTACTACTTCAGTATTCAGTACTATATAGTTATTATTAAAGTGAAATGTTGGATAAACTTGTATGTTAAATGTCTGCAGTCTACTGATTTTACTGCATTTACATTCAAAATCAGGGAGTTAAACCATTAAATTCACTAAACATAAGCCTGTAAAACTATTAAAAACAATAATAAATTATAGCCTAAGATTACATAATTCCACAACAGCACAAACAACTTATATAGATGATATAATTAGTTACTGTTTCACTGAGTCAGATAAAGCACGCATACAGAGCACATCCAAAGGCTTTTATACTATTCAGGCAAAGTACAAAGATGATGAACTCTGCACCTATAGCTCACACAGTGGAGCCCTCCTGTAAACAAAAACAGTAGTTTTTTCCTCCACAAAACTCTGTGAATGCTTAAAGCAGATCAGTCATAGTGTTTTATTTTATAATAATTGCAAAAAACATTTTCAGATGCCCTCAAATCAGCATGGTCTGTATGGGCTAGTCTAGTGGTATTTTACTTCTTCTCTTTTACTAATTAATGAATCCCTGTCTTCTACAGTCAACGGCTTTGGCCTTAGGACTTGTGGTACTGTATGAAACCTTTACAGTTGTTGTCTTCCCTTTTACTTGAAAGATATAATCAGACTTTCAGTAAGGCTGAAACAAGTTTTATTTACCTAAACATCACAAATTGTTGCTGAAGTAAAAAAAGATAAAAGGCTTTGGTTAATACAGATGTGGAAAATTAGTCAAACTACTTTATGAAACTAAATCAAAATCACAGGGAAATTAATAAAAACCCCTCAGCCAACCTGTGTGATTGGAAAACTGGACAGAATTGATAGAGTCCACTTCAAAGCCCAGCACCTGTAAAAAAGAGCAATGAAGCAGCTGTTAAAACTGAGAACAATGATCTGTACATGAACAGGTCTCAATCAGCTGCTTTAAAAGATAGAAACTGTCTGTTTCCCCATGTTTTAGCCAATTTCACATAAATGACAAGAACTTTCACTGATGCTTTATCATTCCTACTTATCCCTGCACTTACAGCTGGCATTTCTGTGGACAACATGATAATAAACATGCAGAGTTGTCAACCTTGTCTGAAAATCATAAATCAGACTATTGTGCCAGCTTTCCTTCCAGACCAAGTCCAACATTTTTATACTGTCTTCTGTGTGGGGAAAAAAACACGTCTGTTTCATAATCCACACTTGCCTCTGGTAAATTAAATGCAACACAACGAGCCACAACAGGTCAACAAACCAGACAACTGCAGGAAGTGGTTTACACGGTTTGCTACCTGTGGCCATAGACCGTTGTGTTACAGTTTGTCGATCAACCAGATTTATAACAGCGAGTTTTTAAATGAAGTCCGGTGCTGTCTCGGTTGTCTTATTTCACAGTCTCTATATAAAAAATGTGTTTCAAGTCTAAAAATCAGAAAACGGCGCCAGATGTTTCAGCAGGACTTAATTTAACATCATACCGTTACGTTACCGTTAACCTCACAATAATTCAACACCTCACAAACCAGGAAGTCGCCGTCTATAACAAACCCATTCTCCACATGTGCTTCCTCAGTTTACTGTGGCTTTTCTGGTTTTTCATACCCAGGCTGAGTCGTTTTGTATAAAGCCACCTGGACGTTTCTTACCTGCAGCGGGAATGTTGCCGACTTGTTCCCAACGTATCCCCTGACAACATGACTCTGAATGGACAACACACGACACTCCATTACCGCGGACACACCAACAACGTTTACAGACACCGGGCAAACACAACAGTCGTCCTACAGCAGCATTAAACCATGTGCAGCCTCTTACACTCTCAAACTTAGTGTGCGAGGAATAACTCCAGCACTGAAGGACAGAAGCGGCGCTGCTGCTACTGACATCTACTGTTTTTTCTTCAGGCAGCCGCGGACACCTAAATTGGTGCGTTCAAGGGCTGACGAGGAACGTGGGAAACGCGGGCTTCCAAGCAGAATTTCAACTGTTTCATTTTTTTTGCGAAATTATGTCTTTGTGTCTTCCATGTGACGAGCTGGTCATAAAAGAGATGCGCACAATACAACGAATTAATGAATGACAATTTTATTTTATTTTGAACGTGTTCATGCATATGCTACAGAATGACACCGCAAACTATTAAAGCGTTGTGTCATATTGAACATAAAACACAAAAGAGTACAAACATAAAGAAAACACTTAGGCTTATCTGCAGCAAAATTCACGATTCGCTGACAAAGTAAATAGATAATAGGCTCCACGTGTCTCAGAATCAAAATACACAAAGTTATAGACAGTTACGGTAATTAAATGTTCATGCTAAAACATTTGGTCCATATCTAATTTGTCTAGGACACTCAGTAATAGGTATGACCTATAAATGTTTAGTCACTCTCATCATTACCACTCACTTAATAGTAATAGTGTCGTCGTGTAGCGCCCTCCTTTAGTAAACAGCGATTAATGTCCTAGTAGACCTTGTGCACATATTTACAGTTTGTTTAACGATTTTCAAGAATGTCTTATGTCCAAACGTGCACACAGGAATTTGGCAGTGCTTTAAAAGAAACTGGTAAAGTGTGATTCATGGTTTGTAATAAAACGTTTTACAATGCCAGTAAAATTGTCTCACATGTTAATGTTTTAAAAGACTGATTCTCAGTGTAAATAAGTAGAATCTAACACTGACCAACTGAAAAGACTCTTCAAACACACCTCTGCAAACTGGTTTCAATGTTTATGAGGTATAGAATACGTGTGTGAACAAGCAAAAGAGTGAGAGGATGAATAAACAAAACTTCATCTCATATACACTACTCACAAAAAGTTAGGGATATTCAGTTTTCGGGTGAAATTTCAGGATGAACCTAAAATGCACTATAACC
>JAUMHL010000014.1:16804841-16841154 GCA_032362345.1 Sandelia bainsii
TTCTACTTAAATGCCCTACTTTCATGATATAATATCACTGTAGTGTGAACTTTTTACGTTTTACATAAATTTCACCCAAAAGCCAAATATCCCTAACTTTTTGTGAGTAGTGTATGTCGGTGAAGATTCTCAGTCATCCAGGTGAAAATGATCTGGAAGTTGAGTCATGGCAACTCATCCTCAACTCAGACTGAAGAAGCTGCTTGGATGAGTAGTAAAACGCTTCAACCTAACAAGAAAGGAGTCAAGTTGCCATGACTCAAGATTCAGATTTATCTCCTATGTTGTGACATCTATTCATTAGAAAGTGAATTGTGCAACAGGAGATTACAAAGAACAACATGAGTCTGCGATGTTGTTTTGTTCACTGTGTTTAAACAAGGCTGTCATTTATGAATTCATTACTGACTGTGGCAGTCTCTGCATTAAAACCATAGCCTTTGTAAAAAGTATGTTCATGACTTAGATACTGAATTGAGTGTTGTAACATGTAATTCTTTAAAAAGACTAACATTTTCTCAGAAATGCATAGAAAAAGTAGTCTATCTGTGTAGTTTATCTGTTTATTGCCAAATAACTGTCATTTTGAAGTTTTATTTCCACATTTTCTTCAGCTCTATCCTGTAAGTTGCTCATTGCCAAAATGCAAATTAGCTGCTGCAGCATCTGCAGAGGGACAAAAATCAACCTTCTTCTTTTATCCAGCTCGAACCATAAATATGATATATCTGAAAGTAAAATGTCTTAAATTATACTTTTATAAATACACCAATTAAACACATTGTATTTGTATAGTCGGATTTATTTAAAAAAATATCTTTATTCAAATGAAACTGTTCTGCCAACAAGTCTAGTAGACATAAGTGTGATATAAGTGTGAAGACTACACAGAAAGATGCAACTGTGTTGTAATATTATTGTAACGAGATGTAAAGATGCATCAATGTTATAAACGTGTCATAATACAAACATAAAAAAACAGAATGTAAATAACATAATGGTATGAACTACATTGTGCATACCTTGCACATGCACGACGACGAGTGTCAGTCAAAGCCAGACACACACACACACACACACACACAGGTTGTGTTTCCCTGTCTTAAATCTGGTTAAATATCCCTCCGCCATGTGCAGCCTTTATTCATCCACGCAGCCGTAACTAGGCCCGCCTCTGCTGCTCACGTCGGTCCGGGGAGGAGCCAGGTATCCGCTACACTGACACGTAAGAATCCTGCGTAAATTTTAAGGAAGAAGATACATCTTTTTTTTCCAAAGTTGAGCGTGGATGCGGGCGCTTAACTTTTGTCTTGATGTACAGTTGAGCTGTCCCGGATCGGAGGCTTCTTTGGACGCTTTTGAAGCGACGCGGGGCTGTCGGACACAGAGAGCCGACGCACAAGATGAGATTTTCAGCGTTTATCTCTGTCGTCCGGTCATTCGGCCCGGTGGCAATCGGCATTTCTTTAGGCTTCACGTTGAGTTTGCTGAGCGTGAACTGGATGGAGGAAGCGTGTTATCCAGACGGTAAGGAGGGTGAGGACGTGACTCTGGGTCAGGATGGACAGCTTAAAGGAGCCCGAAAGCCCAACTCCATTTCGTCCATCAACGATGTGGAGCCTATGGAGGATATTCAACCAAGAATAGTCCCCTATAAACAAGTCCAACAAAGTGCTCCAAAGAAAGTTTTCAGGTAAGCTGAGTATGTCCATGGACTTGAAGTGGTGAACACAGTATGAACAGAGGCCACATCAGTAGACGTTACAGCACAGCAGGCCTCGGTGTAGTTCATCCCCAGCAAATCATGAGTCAAACATGGTTAGTCCACATAACGCCAGGTGCACAGGTGTAACGGCTTGTAATGTCACTATGAGATTTTTAACCAGAAATACAATGAATGAAGATAATGACACGCATCTGTAATTAGTTCTGAATTGTTTTACATCTCCCAGATGTAATTGGCTGAGATCAAGTGACCTTATCTCAGTCTGATAAAAAGTGAAGTCTACTGTTCCACTTCCTCTGCTGGATTTTACCTGCTTCACTGCTAAGATTAACTATAAACTGTTTGTAATGTTTCCATGCTGAACGAGACCTGCCTGACATTTTCTCTCTAAACAGGCTTACATTTCCTGGATTTCCTTGGATAAGGACCTTGTTTGAGTGTGAGCCCTCACACCTAAAGCTGTTGCATTTCAGTGCAGTTCTGAGAAGAGTATTTCCCTGTAGAGAAGTTCTCCTGAGTGGGCTGTAGAATCAGGCGTAGGGCTGCAAAAATCACTTTAATTATCAGTGAATTTCAGTATTGATTTTCTGATTAATGGTTAATTGTTTAGTTTATGACATGTCAAAAAGTGGACAAATCCTCTTCAAAATGGACAAATCCACAATGATGTGTTTAAATTAGGTTAGTCTTGCAGTCCTAACTCCATATATATTTCATTTTTTATCATCTATGAAAAGAAAAGTGATCAGTCTTTACAAGTGAGAAGCTGAATTGCTAAACATTTGGCATTTTTGGTGGAAAAATGTGCCATGAAATATGATTAAAAGTTTTGGTTATTAATGGTGTTTCAGTTGCAGCTTAAAGAGTCATAATTGACGCCATATACTGTGAAGTAAAAGTTAGATTGGGTCATGTTTGCACTGATGAATCACTGTGCCTGTTCTTGCATGTTTATTTTTGCAAAGAGCTTGTGGTTTTTCTTGTTAGTCTGTTTGTGTTGGGATATTTAAACACGTCCACAATTTCCATGAAATTTGGTGGACAAAACAAAGATTCAAGCCAGAATTTCTGACTTTTATTTTATTACTTTTGTTTTCAGACTTTATTATCCCCATTCAGATCAATTAATAAACTAAATATTGGAAATAACAGACCTATAATAATCAGAATTATGTCTTTTGATGGGATTGTATGTTGTAGGTAAAGTGTAGGTAAAACTTTGTCTTCAGGTTCTTTCAGTGTCATTTTTTTATTCAAAGCCTCATTTATTCACTAGCAGTGTGATGTCTTTTTCAGGGCTAAATACATAAGCACAGAGCTGGGGATGCGAGAGCGTCTGTTCGTTGGGGTTTTGACATCCAAGAACAGCATTAGCACCCTGGGCGTAGCTGTCAATCGCACCATTAGCCATCACCTGGACTCTGTAGTCTTCTTCACTGGCACGCGCAACCACAAAGTCCCTCACGGCATGTTTGTGGTCTCTCATGGAGACGAGAGACTGATATGGAACATGTATCAGACCATCAGATACATTTTCGACCATTACATCAATGAGTACGACTGGTTCTACTTTGTCCAAGATGACGCCTACACAGAAGCGGATAGAATCAAAGCCCTGGTGGATCACCTGAGTATGGATCAAGAGGTTTACATGGGCAGTCCTGAAGAGTTCATCGGTAGTGAGATGGAAGGGAAGTACTGCTATGGAGGGTTCGGGTACCTCCTGTCACGTACCTTACTCCTGCGACTCCAGCCTTTCCTGGAAAACTGTAGGAATGACATCCTGAGCGCCAGGCCTGACGAGTGGCTCGGGAGATGCATCATTGATTACACTAACACAAACTGTGTTGGTGAATATGAGGTTGGTTGAGTGTATTCTTCACCATATATCTCTCTTTTCATTAGAACATGCATTGTTTTAAAATCAATGGGGAACTACGAAGACAAACTGCTGTAAGACAGTCATTCAGAACAGCTGTGTGACAGCTTACAGCATGGGTTATTCTTCTCAACAGAAAAACAAAAATGTCATGTCAGAAACCATGCTTTGCCTCAGGCAGAGCACTTAAAACTGACAGACAGCTATATAAAACTGTAATTACCATTCTAGCACAGAGGTGGTATTTATATTACAGAGTAAATTGCTAATACCCTTTAGCCTTTCTTTTTTTTTTTTTGTTCTCGTCTCCAGCAGCAACATTGAGTAGGTAAACAGGCAAGTGGAGCACTGCTGAGTTCAGCCTTGCTTAGGTTCAATGGTGTGAAAATCCCCTGTGGGTCAACATGCTCTGCTGCTGTAATGTCATTAGCATTTAAGGTCAAACAAGCTATGTGGAGCCTTAATCTGTCCCAGTGTCCTTAGAGGCGATTGTTTGTTGCTTTCAGCACAGTTTGCTTCACCCATGCTAAAGTCTGTAGTCTTTTTCAACACATTGTTACAGAAAACTATGACAAAACACAATTGTACTATTCATGCAGTAAACAGACCTAGATTTTGTTGTCTTTTCCCGTAGCTGTAACAGTGTCTTTTGCTTCCATTTTCTCCTCCTTGGCCCTGACCCAGAGGAGGGAACCATCTTGTTTCACAGTTTAGAGTTAGTTGCATGGCTAACTCAAGTGCCCTGAGCCAGAAGAGCTCCAGCAGAGCCCCCTCCACAGATAAGGGAGAAAAGCAGGGAGAAAGTTAAAAGGCCTGGTGCGGGTGAAGAAAACAGCTTGAACAGAGAGCCAGACATCAATTTTTCTGCTCAAAGAGAACATTGACGACAATTAGGCATAGACAACGCTTCACTAAGTGTACCAGTACAGGGTGTAAGCTGTTGTCAAACATTTGCAACTGAGTGGTGGCAGTGTTTCCATTCTTTGTTCTTTTAATAGCTTGATTAGATTGGATTCACTTTTTTTAATCAGCCAAGCTCCTTATGTGGTTACTCTTGTATAACTTTAAATTACTGTGGCATGAAGTGGGATTCTGATACCACTGTCAGTCATTTGTATTATTAGGTTTCATGATTTAACTTTTAAGTGCTGTTTTTAACCTAGGCCTGCAGTGATTATAATGTAAAAAAAAAATGGTGGAATTAATTAAGATAAGGCATCTCTCAAATCTCATATTCCCAAAACAAATTTACTGTAAGTTGTTCCTGAAAATGACCAAAACTCTTGCCAATAACAGTGTGTAGTTGTATAACAATAGTATTCTGTTCTTACAAAATGAATTCAAGTCTTCACTTCACTATGCAATTATGGTTGAAACCATCCTGTTTGCTGTGGAAGTGAGCCCATTATGCTGCCTGTATAGCAAGTAATGTTTATTTGAATGGAAGTGGCGTAGAATAAAAACTAAGCTTAGGCATGTTTCTATCATGCCGGATTATAAGAAAAGATCTCTGTTTCTTCTCAGGGGCTTCAGTACCACCATTATGAGCTGGGAAAAAACTCTGATCCAAATAAGGAACAGAGTGAACAGTTCAAGAAAGCTCTGACTGTCCACCCAGTGTCAGACCCCGAACAGATGTACCGGCTACACAGATACTTCACTGAGATCGAACTCCAGAAGACTTACAATGAGATTGCTAAACTGCAGGTAAGCTGATTATCCAAGTTTCACAAATCCTGTGTATTTCAGTGAAAAATAAAAACTTGGCCTATCTTAGGAAACCTCTCTTGTGTAGTATTAGTTGTTATTATTGTAATGGTGGGGTTGGCATTTGTATAGGTCTGAACACTTCTTGTGTTTCCGCAGGCAGAAATAAAGAATGTGAGCGTGGTTGCTTTTGAAGGTAACCGAAGTGCCCAGTGGCCAGTGGGAATCAATCCACCTTTTGAACCAAAATCTCGGTTTGAAGTTCTGAAGTGGGAATACTTTACAGAGGAGGAAATTTATTCATGCATTGACGGCTCTCCCAAATGTGAGCTGCGCGGCATTGATCGCATGGATGTGGCTGATGTCATTGACATAGCAGTAGGAGAGCTGAACAAGAAATACAAGCCCATCTTACACCTTAAGAAGCAGCAGCTGATTAATGGCTACAGGCGGTTCGACCCTGTCAGGGGCATGGAGTACACCTTGGACCTTCAGCTAGAGGTGGTTAACCAGAAAGGTCACAGCTGTTCCATAACCAAGAGAGTTCATCTGGTGCGACCTCTGAGCCAAATAGAGATTATTCCCATGCCCTATGTCACTGAAGCTACAAGGGTTCACATCATTATACCTCTTACTCTGCAGGACCGGAGCTATGTCGACCATTTCTTTGAGGTATTTGCCGCAAATGCCTTTGAGACGAGTGAAAATGCCATCCTAACATTCTTGTTTATTTATGACCCAATGGAAGCCCAACAGGTTAATCAGAATGATATATTTGCCAGTGTGAAGACACAGATTAGTGCATATGAACGCAAATACCCTGCAGTGAAAATCCCATGGATAAGTGTAAAGACTGAAACTCCATCCCAGATTAAGTTCATGGACATCATCTCGAAGAAGCACCCGGTTGACACTCTGTTCTTCTTGGGCAATGTGAACACAAATATCAATTCTGAATTTCTGAACCGCTGCCGCATGAATTCCATAAACAACTGGCAGGTGTTTTTCCCCATCCATTTCCAGGACTACAACCCTGATGTGGCTTATCACAACCAGCCGCGCCCCGCTACAGTCGACCTTGTCAGGGATGCAGGCCATTTTGACCGGATGTCATTTGATGAATCATGCTTTTACAACTCGGACTACATGGCAACACGTACACGAATGGTGGCGGACGTCCAAGAAAATGAGGAGATTCTTGAGACAATGGACATCTATGACATGTTCGTTAAGTATGCTGGTCTGCATGTATTCAGAGCAATAGAGCCAGCATTGCACCAGCACTACCGCTACCAAGCCTGCAACCCACGACTTAGTGAGGACATCTATCATAGATGTGTTCAAAGTAACTTGGAAGGTCTTGGTTCTCGCTCCCAACTTGCCATGCTGCTGTTTGAGCAAGAACAAGGAAACAGCACTTGAAAATACCAATAAAACGTTTGATACTATGTGTGTTTTAAATGGATGTTAAAAGCTGTGTGTTTGTTAGCCTGTTGATGCAAGCAATAATTTGGGGTGAACAGGAGCAATTCAGATAGTACCACTCATAAGTTAACACTTAACTTTGTCCTAAACATAACCTATGTAGGGTGCTGTAGTTACACACGATCTTTGACCCCATGTGACACTCCGAATCTTCCAATGTGCGTCAAGGCTTGCTTGGTTTGTTGCATTTTATACGACGTTTGGACAAATGAAATCAGCACATGTCAAATGAAACCTTTTCTATAAATGTTTACAATACTTGTCCATACAGATGAGTACTTAGAACCAAATGTTTTTGCAACTCTGACAATGTAAAAAGTTGCATTAAGCAATTTTTGACCACTAGAGGGCAGAAACTCAAAGCAGCGCAGCCTTGAAAAACTGTTGGCTTTTCCAGTTCTAAGGTTTAGGTGTCCACCAAACCTCCTGTGGAACTAGGCTACATAGTCAATGCATTGGATTCATCTTTATCTCCACGTGTCCAGTGTAACTGCAGTATTTCACCAGTGTCTGGAATAAATCCATTACTCTCTACAGTTTTGCATACAGTAGGCTTGAACCAGTGTGCTAGTCTTTTGATTTTAATGTTAATATCACAAATGTTGCAAGAGCTTCAGTGTATAACTTTAATAGACACATAAGTCTTAGTGTCATTGTCATCGTCCGTTCACATAAGGACATTGAGCGTTTGTTATTTACTGATATGATAATTTACACAAGTGCATCTTTGCATATGTGCCTTTTCACTTTTCACGGGCTGTTTTGAAATGATCTTTTTTAACAGTTTTGCAGTTCACTGCTTCAGGTGATGCACATCTGTGTCTCTATAAGAATTTTGGTATTGTTACAGCATGAACAACAGTTTTGAATGGATGGGAGATTATCTTTCATTGAGAATTGAATGGGCTGTTGTTCAAGTTTACATTTTTTTAGGTGGAAATATGATCCCGACCATCCACAGTTTATACTCTATATGTGCCTCAAAGCAGAGAAGGGCTTCCTGGAAAGTATCACTATTGGTCTTTATAGATCATCTTAGTAGGCCAGCAGTGTGTATTTGAGTTTAATCTTCTCTGTGGAACCTTTTGATGTTGCAGAACATTTGTGTGCAGGAGGCAAAGGAAGATTATCAGTAATGGGTACAAATCACCTTGGCCAATGCCTGGGATTGCCCAGGTGTTTCAGTTTTCTGAGAGTTCTTATTGAAGTAAATAAAACGGACTGTAATTAGTTTCGAAATTATTTAAAGTAAGAATGTATGTAACATTTTTCCATGTCATCAAGTGCAGACAGTTTTTTTTATGCGTTAAGAGGTGTTTTACTCTTCCAAAGTGTTTTAGACTGTATACTTAATGAGTGGTGTCATTGTCCTCCATTTACTGAACTGGCTGCCTTGTCCAGTCACAGTGCAGTCCAATGGGAGGCCTTTTCTGCATTACTGAATGGTGATGGAACTATGGGAACTCAACACCAGAAATTATGTAATACATTATAATGTGCAATATTGTAGATAGCACAAATGCACAGATGTTTCATGGACAGCAGGGCTTCTTATTTCAAAGACATCTGCTGCAAGGCCAGCAGTGTGTACGTGTATCACAATACTTTACGTGACGTTACATAAATTAAGACTCTACTATCTCTTTAATGCTAAGTAAATACACTGTAATTTCTTTTAAAAAGACATTTTAATGTATTTTGTTGACGCTAGACACATTTTGTCATCAAATTTACTTTAAAATTTGTAAGATTAAGGCAAGTCCTTTTATTTAATTAACTGGACTAAAATTATATGTTTGAAACACTACATTCACAGTGGTGGTTCTAAACGGTGTATGCTGTACTCCATGTCAACACAGACTGCAGAGGTCAGTCCGTACTGACTATTTGCATTTATTTTTGTAACGCATCTCTTTATTGATGAGAGCAGTCTTTCACCATAACAGTGCTACAGCTGACATAGTACGAATGTTCTTGATTATTTGTTTTAAGGTATGACATTAATAATATGCGGAATTGGAAACTGAATCTTCCAAAAACCACTGTGAAATACGGAGGGCTAAGATTACATGAAGTTGTGGTGATCTGCGACATCTTTGCCTCCTGTAGACGTGAGAAGTCAAAAATTAACGGAGTGTGGCAGATTAATCATCCTACGTTGTTAACACAGCCACCATCGCTAAGTCTCTTAAGTATTTTGTCCGTAACTTATTTATGTAATTTGTTTTATAAATTATGCAGATTCTAAATATGTCTGCACTAACGGAGGCTTTCATGACATTCTCTGTATATGTACACGGTAAATATTTTATAGACACTATTTTTAAGCCTTTTCTAGCTTTATTTACACAAGTGATATTTTATTATTTTGATGACAAAATCAAACATGCTGTATGTACTTTATATTTTGTGTTTTGAAAATCATGTCATGAAGACTGTTTAAAATTTGTATATTTAATGTTCATTTTAAATCAAGTAATTCATTTCAAAAAGCAGGCAAATAAAATTTAATTTCCACTGATGTTGGACCCATTGGTTTACAATATTTTATGCACATGGGTACTAATATAACCAAAGCACTACATTTAAATTAATCATCATTTGTGTTGTGTCATTTCTAATGAACTGTGAATTGTTTAAATAAACAATATTTGAATATAAAATGTCTTGATTTTGTGTTTTATTTTTTAGGTGAGAAAAGAGTAAGGTCTGTATTGCAGCGACAACTTCCAGTTTGTCCTTTAGGTGTCAGCAGAAGAGCACGCTTACTGTCTGCAGCACAGGTCTTAGACCAGCACTGGCTGCTGGTTGTGGGGGTTAGCAGTTTAATCGACCTTTTAGAATTCACATTTCTAATATACACAATATGGTTATTTCATTCATGTTCCCAACATGTGCTCAGTAGGACTGCACTTAACATTCCTCTTTATGTCAGACTGGGCTTGAGTAAAAACAGGGAAAATGTTGAAACCTTAATTACAGCTTTAGTTATTTCAGGGGTCCATATGCACTACCCCGAGGCATGCTGTAAAACCACATAACTACAGAGCAGCTGGGAGTTAATTGTAAGTCATTATTTTGTACTTTGTTTTACATTCGATCCCAGGACTTTCTCCTCCCACATGGGGACACAGTTGTTTCAAGTCCCCAAAAAACTGGTACTAAAATGATGTTTTCCACAACAATTTGGGTTCACATGGAAGGTATTTAAAGAAAAAGCATTAGCATATTAATTGGACAATAAGATGAGTGGTTAAGGAACCACTTATCCTAGATAAATAATAATACTTGCTTTGTATTCTTATAACCTTGTATGTCATTTTTAATATGACTTTGTCCGTTAGCGGAGGTAAGGCTTTAAAATAGGTGGAAAAACAGAAATGCATTATGACTGTGCAAAAAAAGAAAAAACAGACATTACAAAGTTACAAAGTTAGGGCTCTGAATTTACGAGACATTTTTTTATCTAAACTTTAATAGTCATGTATTTACCATATTAACATTTATAAAATGTGTTCTAACAGAGGAAATAATCACAAGATCACATTTCTATACAAAATGTAAGCGTTCTTTGTTACTGCAGTGATAGTCCATTTCCATTTCTGTGATATATGGGATGAAATTTCTTCTTATGAATTCCTGACAGCTACTTGCATCATCCAGCAATTATTTCTTTCTCATCTCAGATGACCTCTCAGGTCTCAGCTAAAAAAATATTCTGCTTGGAAATAAGGACAAAACAGCACATATTCAGAACTTAACAAAGGTAGCTGGTTGGATTAAATTGATTTTCATGGATAATGCAATAAGCAAACAAAGGCTGAATGTCATGCAAGAAGGGAACTTAGAATAGAGACATGAGGAATCTCAGGAATGTGAGCTACATGTAGCAGGGAAGCTGTCCCATCTACTGTAGTACATACCTGACACCCATCCCTCAGTCCTTTGGGATCACAAATTGCTGTTTTAAATTAAGCCTTTTTAATTTGGATACAGAGTTAAATGAGTTGTGTTGTACAATGCAGCTAGACACAGCAGCTGGAGCACAAAGAACCTTTCTACATTGACTCCAGACTTTACCATTCAAACAAAACTCTACAGTGATAATTCAGACTTGTATTCATCTCAACACACCAACCCCTGTGTGACTTGTCTGAGGACAGCTACAATTATTGATGACAGAGGAGAAGATTGTTATGCATAGCCTGTACAGGATGCCATCAGAGACTGTGATTGGGAACCTTTTAAAAATGTCAAAGTGACACATGATTATGAATATTAAACAGCCATGTATAGCCCATGATTACTTGACAGAAGGAGGAGATTTGACAGATCGAGGACTATGGAATCTCACTGTGAGGAAAAGTGATGTATAGTGATACTGCAGCCACAGAATGATCCAATTAAATTAGCAGAAAAATTATGTTGTCATTTGTAAACATGATTTCCCCAGACAAATGTTAAGTGCGTTTTCTTACACCCTTTGTTTAGTAACTTTAGAAATAGTCAAACAATTTTGGCTCAGACTTCTAAAGACATTTATCTTGTGATTCAGCGTCTGTTTCAGCTGAATGTGAATTCAACAGTTATGCTGAAATTATTAATATAGTCCAACATATACATAAAGGATGGGACATACAAGGTACTAAAAAACACTACATGTATAAACACCATCCTGAATACTTTGTCATTGTTCTCAATAAAGAAATAATGAGCTAAACAAATATTTGCAAAAGAGAACTCTGAGTATTGTAAGCAACTTTAGATCAAAGCCCAGCAATGAATGCAAAAGTGTATGAAACAAGAAAAACTACAGTATGAAGACCAGTTAACTTTAGCTCTTTACATAAATATTGGCTTCAAGTCAACCTAGGATAGCTAGTTTGCACAGCTGTACTAGGTACTTGGTTAACCTGCTGCACATCCCATTTCACTGCAGGAACCTAGCAAAGCATGACATGTAGCCACTGTCGGAGGTTCCGTTTTTGTTTCCACTGTTCTTTGATGTTCTGGGGAAGAGATCCAGGAATTAAATTTTGGCACTACCCAAAAAGTGCTGCTCAAATCTGAATCACCATTTCAAATTTACTTTATGGAGCAGGATGCGCTCCATAAAGTAAATTGCAAGATTTTAAGAACAATACTGGAAAGTGCTCGCCAGACAAACAGACGTCTGGATCCTTACTGGATAACGGAGCCATTATTAACAAAAGGCAGACATATGTGAAGAGAACAACAGAGCAAGGGAATAAATAAAGTGATGAAACAAATGAAAAACTATAAAACTAGTCTAAAGTGCTTGGTGAGATTTTGGGCCACCGAATGGCTTGTGGTGGTCCCAGCAGTTCCCTAGACCTCCTTGAATGTGAGTTTAAATTAAAAGCACATTCATTTGTAAAGGATCATCTAAGCCAACCAAACAAAATCCTCACAAGATAAAAAATCTGGTTATGGGAACCTGATGTTACAGGTCATTAAGTATATGCATTGGAAAATGGAAGCTAGAGAGCAAGCTGACCTTCCATGATAATAACAAGTATTCTGAATGATTCAGTGTAATGTCTCAATTTTTATTACCAACCCCTTTGCTAACTTGTGCTCTTAAAATGTGTGGCGTCCTTGTTCTTGTACTCTTTTAGATTTAAGTAACCAATAGTTCAGCCTCTGAAAAAAATTACACTTTTGTCTGTGGCCGTGGAACTAGATTTACTAGATAAACACATTTACTTCACTACTGACATAAAACTCTCCCAGTTTTCTGGCTAACTATTTAGATTCTAAAACCTGCTTTTTCATGGATCAACTTGACCGAGCCCTGTCAGTGTAATGTGCTCAGTCGTGTGCAGAATTTTAAAGTGCACATGCAAACGCACACACACACATACACACACACACACACACACACACACAAACACACTAATACTGGGTCTACACTGTAAATAGCTGCTACACTTTTGCAGTGGTTGTGACAGACGGCTGAAGAAGATGACTTGGCAAAAAATGAAATTCGGTCTCTTATTGCTTATGTCAGCTTAAAGTTATGATGCTAACCAAAGTGAAGAGCGGATGGTGGATAAGAAGAATAATTTAAGTACAGCCATGTCATAACTGAAAACATCATCCGTTCCTCATCCATATGCAGAGGTTTTTTGTGTTGGAAAATGTTTAAGTAACAACTCAACTGTTTGGTAAAAAGCAGGACACAGGAGAAAATATTCACAATCCGTTTAGTCCATTTTTGATACCGCCACAAATGTATTAATGCGTGGCAGTCTAACATATCTGCAGATTGTAAGTGTACAGCAACTGCTACAATCGTGATTGCTATTTTCATATAAAAGTATTTTCTAAAATGTATAAATAACTAAAATTATTATTACATGTTAATTATATGAACTGAATATAAACATCAACCATGAAAACAAAACTTTTAGAACTTTCTTGTTTTAAAGTTGGCTTTTATGTACAAGTACAATGCTACTCTCTAACACCTTGACCACAACAAAGGGAATCATGTGGAAAGATGCTGCTAGGTCTTCTAAGCCAAGGTCATACATTTGAGCCTTAATAATTCCCCTCACATTTTGGATGTATGTAACGTGAGTAAGACTTGCTTGCTGAAGTATTGTCATCTTGTATACAATACAGAACATATATATAATAGCATTTCTTTAAATAATTACATAATTTATAATGTGTAATGGCTCGATATGGTACAGTGTGTTTTCCATGAAATAGGATGGCTGTTTGAGGACAGACAAATGGAGGGATACAGACAGAAAAAAAAGAGATTCTAGCTGAATAAATAAATCACATTTTTCCTTTTTTGGAGTATAAACTGGATGATGGTGACATGCAGTTCTCCACTTGTTCCCTTGTCATGATCATATACCAAAGATTGGTCCTGAAATCACAAAGTGCCTGACGTCCATGTGAAGCAGGACAAAGATGAGAGGGGTCCCATCCAGAGAGAGAGAGAGAGAGAGAGAGAGAGAGAGAGAGAGAGAGAGAGAGAGGAAAAGTAAAACGCTGTGTCCAATTTGTGCCTACATACTGTACATACAAGTGGTTTGTTAGCAGCACAAGTTTGGTGTTTGACTTTGGCTGTAGCTTTTCACTGGTGACAGCAAAGGACCGACAGAAATACAACGGGTCTGTAATTAATCTTAACACAGACAGCTCATATCTTTTGTTGTCACCGGGACTGGAAACGGTGGTTGGCCCTAGCAAACAAAGTCCTCAAACACTCCATGGTGTCCAGTGTGATGGTGGTGAGGTTGAGGGTGGTGGTGGTTCGGGAGAATCGTGTGGGCGTATGCCCCCTCTGGGTGACTCCGTGTCATGTCACTGGGATCCTGTTGGAAGTAAAAGATAATGTTATTTGACTCAAAATAGATAAAGGTCTTATATAAATGGATATTTCAGCATTTTTGGACACAGACTAATTCACTTTCTTTCCGACAGCCAGATGACAGAAGGTCAATATCAGTCAATATTTCATGTCTGTGCATGAAATACAGAGCTGGAATCAGGAAGAGGTTAGTATAGCTTAGCATGAATACTGGAAACAGGGGTACATAACTATCTTAGATCTGTCCAAAGTTCAAAACTACCAACCTAACAACACATTTTTATTCATTTATTATTGCAGATACAAAAAGAAATGTTTAAAATTATGATAAACAAGAGTTTATATACATACTGTAGGTTTTGGTAGTGACTTGTGTACATGCACATAACTTATGGTATGGACTGAAAAAGAAGATGTTTTAACTAGAGACATTTTGGTTTCAGCCTTTGTATCTTTGCTGTGTGTACCACTTACTGACTCCAGCTTTTTACTTAATGAGGTAGAGCATGCAATAATGAAATAATGCAATTAAATATTCTCTTTAATTTAATTTAAACAACTATGGCTAAACCAATCCAGGCCTGTTATACTGTATATGCCATGTCCACGTGCAGTAATATTATTTGCAGGCTGCAATGACAACTTCAGTTTCCTTGGCACAATTATTGGTAATTCAATGAAACGGCCAAATTACAAATCAGTCTTTTGGATCATAAACTGTATACGCTGGTGTGTGTAACACTTCAGTCAATGATGCAGCTTTGGCTGTGGTTTCAGAGAGAAACATAGTAGCTAGTTAGACACTTAGCTACTCGCTGAGAGATGAATGAACATCATTGCTGTTGGGATTTTTGCTCATATTCTGATCTAATCCAGTATGTACCACTAAACTGAACATTGAAATCTGAATTGGTTAACTAAATTCTTGCAGCATGCAAACTTCTAAACTGTAAAAACTGAACAGTAAAAAAATGTCTTTCTGGTTTCCCTGGTTGACCTATTTAAACATGTATTAGGAAACTGAGACACAGTTAGGGTTTGATGATGTTTGATGAGACAAATAGTCTAATGTTCAGTAAGAAACAACTATAGAGTAAAGTTGTGCAATGAAACTAAGAGCTCCAGGGAAGACTAATTATAGGAACATTACATTCTTCATTATTTTAAGAGTGGAAAAATATAAATATTCTTTTCCCTCAATTATCCCCTTGTTGTTTTCTAATTCAGTTATTATGCTGCAGGGAAAGTTGCACATTTGGCATCAAAACAGCACAAGTGCCATTTGTTAGAGTACAGTATGTGCTGTACCTTTGCTTTCATTTCCTCTAGCCCCACTGTTGCAACGGTGCTGGTCTGCTGCTTGTTCTTATTCTCCTCTTTCTGCGGCCTCAGCAGACGTTGTAGCCGGTGCTTGATCACCTGGATTCACCCGGAGTATAGCAGCAGGGAGCAAGAAAAAGCAGAAATGAGGGAGGGAGACAAGAGACACAGCAGAATGACGAGTTTATTCACCATGATGTCTGCATTACAGCTCCTCGCTCTGATTTTGCTTTATTCATACATGTTTGGCACTCAGCAGGTAGCCGGCTGGAAAGCTTAAAGGGGATACAGCTGAGGCAGGAGATCATTTCACGATCAGCGTTGGTAGCATGTTCTCAGCATAAACCTGAGCAGATATTAGTTTCTACTGACTGGAAATTAAATAAAACCCTCACATGCAGAATATATGATAAAGTTTTGTCAGTCCTTATATTTTCTGATGATTCTGCCTGAGGGGAACATTGTGGCAACATTTGCAAAAATTAATGCAGTAAATAAATAAATCAACATTGTCAATACTGACAAAAATTAAAATAAACAATGAAACGCTAATGCTTCTTGTAAATAGTGGCCATTCAACAGAGTTCTTTCCACATCCAGCAGGACTGTCAATTATTACTAATTATTCCACAGCTACTCAGCATCTGTGATTAATTCATACTGTGATTGGCTAATGCGTGTAGGCTTGCACAGACACTGTACCTCATATATATAATCCAGTATTTCTAAGACGGTCAGGATGCTGGCTCCAATGAATAAACCCATCTGTCCACCAATGTCACCTGAAAAACATGAGTACTTATGAGAAGCACAATGTTCACAATGTCAAAGCTGTTCCTGTCGTCTGCTAATGGCAATGAAAAGAGCGAGGGCAGCTACTACAACAACACCTTTCACTCTGCACCAGCAAGTCTATTTGATATTCAGAAAAAAAGAAAAGAAAAAGTGACAGAAATCTTACCTAATAAACCTGCAACATCGTAGGCTTTCTTCTGCTCGATTGTTTCATAGTTCAGAGCTTCAAAGAAGATATCTAAGACCAGAAAGTTGTCTCTGGAAAAACAAGTGGAGTGTGAATGGCATAGAAAACAAAGTGAAATTAATCTGTGGTGCTTTTTTTGTTTTTAATTCACTACAAATCTAACATAATTTGAAAAAAATACCCAAACTAGTCATCTTTATGTTCACTGTAAACTGCCGTGATGGGATTGTCAGGCCTACCGCACTTTACACAGATCTAACTAAAAAATTGTGAGATAATGAGGTGTTTCAGGGTTTAACCGAGATGAGCAGAATGAGCACTGACAGCATGCTCAGTCACTAACACGTCTCTGATCTCTTTGGATTTAGAAAGTCTGGTAATATTAAGTGCTGTGAAGCATCATGAGCTCTTTGGTTTAGGTGTGTTTGCTCTCTACCACATCCCTGATGAGAAGGCATTGGGAGGAATTACAGTATAAGCACATAGTTAGTGCTTGGAATTCATTATAATCAAAATATTAACAAATGTTCCCTAAACTATATTGTGGAACAGGATTAAAAGTTTAAAATCCTGCTAGAAGTTACACTGTTCATTACATCTTAGAAGAAACGATATGATGTACAACAAAATAGTCTAGATACAACTCACTAGGTTTTTCTAAAGCTTTCAGTTGTCTTTCATGGTCTTCATCAGCAGATGTATACAATATACTGACTGGCAGAGGACAGATACTGAACTAACTTGAAAAAGCTAATTAATAGATATTGTGACACTGAGACTTTTTATGTTGAGGCACAGTGAGACTATGTAACCTTAAATGTACAGTATAAGCAGTAAAAAAAATTTAAATGTTAAGTTTCCAAGCAATAAAAAATAATGTACCAAACCAACTGTTTCTTTATTTTGGCTGCTAAATCCTACTTTAAAAAAAAAAAATGGCTGTATGAGACTGGATGTCACGCCTCAGAGAGTCCATCATTTGTGTGTCCCCAAGCAACAAGGTTCTGACATAAAAGCAATGACACATTCATCAGCAGCGGGTGGCAGTAGTGTGTCACATCTTAGTTTGTCACCTTTAAACATCAAAAGAGCAACAATTGAAGCGACCACAACAAATGTGTCAAATGGAAATGGAAGCCACCACTGTGATTGAATATCTTAATGTTAGGAGGGTGAATTCTGCAAAGTAACATTCAACTTTTATTCAGTGATAACATATGCTCTAAGTTATGAAAATTACCTCATAGTTTAGTTCATCAGTCCTTGTTTATTGTCAGCTAAATCCCAATTGCGGAACCACAGTAACAGCGCAGACACGTCACATTTTCTTCATTAGACGTTTGTCACTGCTTTGACACCGCTGAACCTACACAACCACCTGTCCCAACGTAATGCCTCTGTGGACTGAGGGTCTGTCATTGGCAAGAAGTTCTTCATGGCTTTTACGATGATTTAAGTGATATTAACATAATGTGTGTATAAATATACTTTAAAAATAATTTTGTAGTCTTATGGATTTTATGAATAGCAGGGTGGAAGTGATGTGATGAGATGAGTAGCAGCAGTGAGTGGTGCTGCACCCTCAGCACCCCTACTCTTCACAGCTATGCTTGTTTCTTTTGTCTTTATCAGGCCACTGGGCCACTACCTTTACATTAATGGTCAGTCTGAAAACAACTTGGGAGACTAGCAATGGTTATTTGTACTGTAGCCTATACAGTACTTGAGTTTAAAATAGCAGTGATGTTGTATCATGTCAGGCCGACCAAGATATTTCCAGTAAAGTAATGTGATAGACCATAAAGACACAAGATTTAGTTTGTGTTCAAGGGATTGTCAGACAGAGTAAAAAACCAGTACGGATGCCACAAGGAGTAGCTAGTAACAACAATTAACTAGCATGGCAAAAAATAAATAAATAAATAAATCAGAGTCCACTAACACAATACAATAAATATTTACTATTTTAAGGTTAAATGTAATTCAGTATATGCATACTGATGCCTGACAACCAGCTTCTTATTACCAGACAAAATATGAATATAAATTAATTCTTGTGTGAAAATATAATTCATTTTTGTTTATATTTACAGTTGTCACAGATCACAGAGTGGAGGTCAAAGTCTATGGTCCATTTTACTGTACATCACATCACTGCTCATAAGTGAGGTTAGTCTTGTTGAAGGTTCTCTGTCGTACCTGATGTAGTCTTCTGACTTGTCATATTTCCTGGAGAGATAGCGAGCAGAGCCCTTGCTTGGGATTTTGACCATGGAAAGCTCTTTACCGTAGCGGGTGAGATTACAGGGCGTCTCGCATGGACAGGTATCCCCACTGTTCTTCTGTAGTTGTGCTGCAGCACAATGGAAAAGTTGTTTAACAGATATTAAATGGGTAAGTTTCACTGTTGATTTGTTGGCAATCACTTTACCAGAAAAAAACATAAAAGATATAAAAGAATATAGAGGCAAAAAAACCCAACTGCATCAAAGACAAAAGCCTGAAGAGTAGGGACTATATCCTCTAAGAATAGTGTCTTTTTGGGCCATTTAGGGGCAGATCATTGGAACAAATGATTGAACCTTAGACATCCAAAAGATACAGCAATTTTAACACTGATTTGTAGTTGTGTTTCTTGGCAAATCCAAGTACAATATTCGCTTTGGTTTGGCTCCATTTTGGACTCCATCAACTCCTGAGAAAAATATCTGGTTTTACGAAAAGCTCTAATATGATCACTAGTCGCTAACTTTGTCTGTGGGCAGATGATGCACAGTGGATTCATTCACTGCTGAAAACAGTACACAAAATGTTTGTTAATATAGTTTATGCCATTACCACAGAAATTAAAAGTATCCCACTGACTGGCATGTGTCGGCTAAAACAATCAAGTTGCTCCAAATATAGATCCACTCAACAGTTCAACCACCTTTTAAAACTATATACGTTTCTCATAATACGTAGTCATGGTGCAAGTGCAAATTGTACAACTGTGTGATGTTACAGTAAAATATGATATACCAGCAGATGTACCTTTTCCCTGTGTGTCCTTTTCAGCAGTTTTATTAGAATTACTGCCTTTTCTTGAAGAACAGTTCAGATGTGCATAAAAATGTCAGTTCATGTCAGAGTTCTCTAGCAGTGGTCTCTGCCATGTGGTATTAACAAACCTATCATTTTGAATATATAAAGAAAAGGTGGTATTGTTGTCTAACAATTTTATTTAATATACAACAACTGTAGCAATGGTGTTTACAGTCATTTGGTTACAGCATTTGCTCGGAGAATAAACAAAGTGCAGTAGGTGCTACTGAAGGCTCCACAAACGCTACCTGCACTTACACCTAATTAACATGCAACAGGAATTCCTCGCACAATAAGAAAGCCTAACTCTAAAACAACACTGTGTATACAAGAGAGAAAATAGCCTTTTCCAATCTCTCTTCTCTAATTCTTCAAAGTGCATTCAGTCCAAACAAAAACAGGCAGAGAAAGCACTGAAAGCTGCAATTATAATTTGATGTTTGTTTGTTTTTTATAACAATTAGGTTATTTGTATGCATGAGAACGGTGAAATATATTCCTTGTCTGATGTTGGAAGAGAACACTTTTACACTGTCAATGTATAAATTATGTTTTAATTTATTACCTTTCATGGAAGCTAAATTTATTCAGAGCATCTCATTCAGTAATATGACCCATATGAATATGGCCCATTATTGTAAGATATACCTAAGATTTCATTCAGCCATGTTTTAAATGGGGTTTGAATTCAGTGAGGAGAGACATAATTAAATTTCTGACTTATTTGGCTGAGAAATTATAATTGTACTTATATGCCTGCCATGTGTATAATTTTTTTTACTGCAAGTGTCTTTGTAACCAAGACACCTTTGTTCAATCTGATGGAGGAGACTGAAGTTGGAGTCAAGGCTTTTGAGAGTGTGTGTGGTGGTGGGGGTGCGGCTATGCGGGAATGGAGCAATGGTTCAACAATAGAGGCAGCACAACCATCAAGCTCTAAAGTGACTAAATCACAATGGGGAAAAGTCATTTAAAAATATCCAGTCTACCTACAGGTATTTGTATTACAGAAAAAAAAATCCTTATCATATTTACTGATTGTGTTTCCATTTCCCTTTGGGGGAATCTATTGTAATGAGAAAAGAAATGAAGGAAGATTGTTTCTTACCGAGTGCTTTGTCAACACAGTTGATTTTACTGGGAGGGCAGATATCTGCAGTTCCTGGAAGAGGAGAACAGAAAATGAGTCTGATCAATCAGAAACAAAATGATCAGTGACCCGTGTCTGCTGCAATGAGGAACCGAGGCTGTGAACAACACTCCGCAGCTTATCATTCATCTCCAAATGAAGGCAGGCACACAGAGGATGACTTCCATCCACAGAGCCTGGGCCATCTTGGACGTATGCCCTTGATTGCACTGAGAAATGGAGCATGCTGGCTCCACCCGTGAGGCATATTTAGAAAGTCTTTAAAAACCAATCAATGAGTCACTTCCTTGCAGACAAACATATTGCCTGGGCCATTAATGACAGGTATTCATCAGCAGCACAATTAATTGGCAGAGGTGTGTTTTTCTGTGAAATGTTGATGGAGTTCATGTTTTCATGTTCAAGTCTCCTTCCCAGTCACTACACATGTTATAGTATACAGTGAAGAAAACTGGAAAGTTAGAGTTACTTTTATTTTTATTATGTTTTAAATATGGAAGCAAAAGCTGTGCCTCTGTGTCCGCTGTCCACCCATCAAGAACAAGAACAACTTAATAGCTTTTTTGGATGGTCATCCAAATATAGAAATAGGCTCAAACAGTAAAATATTAATCTTGAACCAAAGAATTCAGGAAAACACAGTTTTGCTTCTATGCCTCACAGTTCAGAAGTTGCGATATGAGCGAAAACACAAAATAATTTATGAATGGCCACATGGTGGTGCAACCCACCTGCAAATGACACCTGTTCCTTAGCCTATAGCCTAAGTTTGAAAAAAGTTTTAAGAAATGGTGAAGTCATTTTTTTGTGAGTTTCAGTCAACAAACACATACAGAAAACATGCTCTACTAAATGGGTAACAACGATGATGTTAAAAGAACATAAACATTATGTTTCAGTGGCTAAAAACAACACAAAGACAATACGACTAGTACAAAAGACTGAAAACTGGAAGCAATAAACTGTAAACAAATGTGGGATTATGTGAAGACATACTGAGGACTATTTGCTGGCATGGGAAGTAGACTTTAGGCAGTTGCTGGATTATGTTAGTGAAAATGGTAAAGAAATTAAATACAAACATTTGTGCTTGTAAAACTGGAGCCAACTAATGAATAAGTCTGAGCAACACAAACATGAAACAGCCTAACAAACACTGAGGCTACAGACTGGGGAAGAAAAACATAAATACTGTACATTGTGTAAGGCACATTTCTCCTACTTCACCGACACAGCACTGTGTTGACACATTGAGGCTGTAAAAAGATTTTCAATTCACAAGTTGGCCTCCTGCTCCCTTGGCAAGCTTTTGAACCAATTGCTTTTTGGAACCCTATGAAGGAATTTCAGAGCATTTAATTTGGAACAACAAATTTTGTTCACTATTGATAAGTGCTGTGAAATAACGCGAGCTACTCGCAACCTGACGAGAGCCCTCTTCTAAAGCCACCATGGGCAAATGGCCTAGAGAAGCATCAACATTAATTATATCAGATGTATTAAATATCATATCTGATTTGCCCTGTGATCAGCCCTTACTCAAAAATATTCAAAAGTTTTCCAGTCCTTTTTATAACATTGTCTAACTAACCCTAAGCAACCCTAACATTGTCTCATTCATTTGATAAAGTGTTGTATCAAAGATTATTTTGAAAGTAGTGCATTTTCTCCAAACAGTTAACTGATGTTTCATAGTTTTGGACCTGATAGCCTGGCTAGCTGGATTTAAAGGTTGATATGGGAGGTAACAGCCATCTTAGCTATGTTTCCCAAAATCATGAGCTCAGAGGTTACCGTAATACAATCACAATCTTGGTCACCACTGTCACCCTGCAGAGTACACAAACTGATTAGAAGCGTGTCTGCTCAACAGCCTGTCGAGATCAAATGATTATCTGAGATATCTCTCTACAGATCAGACCACCACATTGTCTTTCCATTACAGCCTGCAAAACGGACATTTGAAATGTGTGACTTATATGTTAATATGCAACCTGAGAATCACATTACTCATATTTTACGTTCTGGGCATAGATATTTTCTTTGTCAAAACTCCATAATGCATCAGTTTGGTTACATCAGTAGGGGTTTAATCCCTATTTAAACTTATTTGTATCGTAAATTAAATGTCTCATACTGGGTCATTTATTCATATGAATATTCTATTATGTTGTGTTTATTTCAGGCTGTATCTCAAGTGAGACTGGGATCCAGTCTTCCATCCAGGCAGTCTGATTTATTGATAAGAAATACTATCAATAATTCCTTACGCTAAAGTGGGTCTATTTCTTTTTTAATTTCATTAAAGATGAAAAATAAGAAAGAACATACACATATTCCAATTTGTTTTGTGGCACATGAGGTAAATAAGGACTAAATGAGGACTATGTTTTTAATGTGTATTGCAGGTACAATTATCTATTATTGTGCAAGCAAAACATCTAAATGAAGCAAAACAAAGGCTGAAGCAGTCCTCCATGGTGTTTGCAAACCATCAACCAGTGGATGCTGAACATGAGAACAAACAAGACCAATAATAACAATCGATTACAATAAGCCACGAAAGCAACAGGAACACAACAGACCAATTCTCAAATAGGTGGAGATGGATGAGCAAAATCATTCAAACCTCACTGAGACTTTAGTCTGATATGTCACTAGTCAGAGAGCTGGTAGCACTGCTGAAGAGCATCCCACTTCAGATATCAAGCATCAAGGTCATGGACATGTGGCAGCCAATATTATATCTGTTTTGGAATTTTTCAAGTGGACCAAAAATGATGACTTGTTTTGCTCTACGGGTCATTTAATATCATACAAACACTTGGCTAGCTGGCTGTTTTTGCAATTATACTTGACCAAACAATTTTAAAAAAAGATGGAAATTCTTTAACTCTGTTGGAAAAGTAAGTTTTGTTACTGTGTAGATTCTATGGCCTTGAAGTGGTCACAAGACATGATCTGTTTTTAACTTCCAAGCACATATACATTCAGTTCTAATGGTTCAACAGATGTTTTGATTTCACTCCCTGATGTTACACTAACTTTAATTAATAAATTGGAAAGTATGAATTAATTATTTGAGTGTATTTGTAAATAATGAACAAATGAATCAAATGAGTAAAGGCAAGTTGGGGGGGGGGGTGAACTTACCAGGCATGTGCACCATTCTGCAGTTGCACACTCGGAGCACCTCGTTGGTCTCGCAGAGCAAGCGACAGGCACTGATGCTGTATGTGTCATATCCAGGGAACTTCTCTTTGCTGGTGGAGCGGCAGTTTCCCCAGGGCTGGGGCAGGTAGGTCAGCTAGGCAAACAGAGATTTATTAGGCCCCAGTCTGAACCACCAGGGGTGAACATTTGCAGGGAGAACAGTAATGTGGTGGTGGTGGGGGGAGAACACGGACTCTGTGCTGTGATGAAGAAGACCTACCCTCTGCTCCTGACATGAAACAAAGGTCTGGAAGCCCGGAGAGACACCAAAGCCCAGCTGGTGGATGTAGGGAGGCTCGTCTTGACTGTGGATCTGAACTCGGATGCCGGCCTCCAGGGATGTCTCATCTTTGGGATGAAACAGAGCACGAGTGCGGAGCGTTGCAAAAAGAAAGTACAAGGGAATTTCAGATGGCTGCCTCATCTGACAGCTTGGACTCAGTTTGATGCTAACTACAAATCATATTTCAGTCCTGTTAGAAAAATAACCCACTAGGGATTAATATCATGTGCCAACTACAATGCAAGCACAAATCTGATGTAGTGCATTTTGTTCAGGAATTTGCTTTTACAAATCACATTTTTCAAGGTTGCAGGAATGCAATCCAGAAATATATTATTTACAGTGTGTGACCCTGAAAAGTGGATGCAGGTTATTTTTGATTTAAACCCAGGCAGAAGTATCACATGCTGTAGCATAGAATAGGATTAGATTGGACAAATAGTCTTGAGGCTTACTCGTCTCTCTCCAGATGGGCAGATACTCGTCCTGTTGGATATCCAACATGATCTCCAGCCCATTTCCCATTCCACCCTGCTTGGTTTTCCTGGATGTGGTCTTGTTGCCATTAAAAGTGTAGCATTTCCCATATCTGGTGTAAACCTGGAGGAGAATAGATTCATATCATGAATATCACCATAAACATGGTCCACATGCTGAATGTGACAAGCTCGTCCTAGTGGTGCAGTGAGTGAAAGCAGAGGTACAATATCCAGCAAAAAATAAACAAGTTGAGTATCTGCAACTTGCTGAATATTACCCACAAACTGTTGTAATGCAGTCTGCTGGGTCAGTCCCTCACAGACTTTGATAAGCTGTATTTGAATGAATTCCCACCACCCACCACACAAACCCTGCACAATGCTGCTCAATAGTACTACCATCCCACTGAAATATCAAATGGCATAAGAGATTCTTTAATCTTCTTTCAAAAGAAAACAAAAGACAATAAGAGAGAGGCCACTTTAAGTGAGCTATCACGTCACCACCTATCAGAGGAGCTGTCTCTGTGGGGGACACATCATCCCTTTGTTTATGCTTCTCATCTAAACCGCTGCACTGCAGAAAATATCCATCTTAAAATCATTTCTCTGTTATCTCCTTTGAGTTTTAAAGGCACAATCTGTGATCCACATGTAAACAAAAGGGGATTGTAGTCCCACCACCAAAACCCAAAACACAGATTGGGAACCTCCTGTAGCTCACAATGTGAGTATTTTCATACACAGACCACCACTGGAAAATAACAAAAATTTGGATCTTGATTAAGCTTTGATTTGAAGAGTAGTACAATATGTGGTGAAAACACAAAAAATGCTTCTTTCAACTAACAAATCAAGCTTTTAAGGAATGGTTTTAAGGATTAAATGATGTGTTTATTTGCTTAGAGTAAGCTTGGTTATTATTGTTATACGTGGGGATATTAAGAAAAAGCAGCCTATAGTCTTTCTTAACAATCTAATATAATTTTTTCATTTAACAGTTATGATTTCAGCGGCTTCTGACAAACATTTGTAGGTTAAACAACACTGATTGACAGAAAGGTTAGTCCACGAGCAAGTTGAGGGGCTGCAGCAACTTCAAATCATGAATGTGAGTATGCAGCACCAGGGCATCTGAGCGTGAATGGTGCAGAAAGTTTCAGAAAGAAGAGAACATTTAAGGAATAGCTTTATAAGAGAGCTGTGAGTTTATAAATATAGACACAATTCTGTTACAAAGCCTTGCAGAAAGTACCAGTGCTGTTGTGCTTGTAGTTTTATTTTATGGAAGCTGTAGGTTTGTATAGGCTAAAATGATCCTTCATTAACTTTGTTAGAATAACATGTTTCAACTTCAACTTTTAATAACCAAGATAAAATGTCTTGAAGAAAACTGTTTAACAAATACATTCAAATAAATGCTGAATAAAAGACTTCAGTCACAGTACTGATGGTAGCAGCACAGGGACTGACTCAGGTTCATCATGCCTTTGGATCTCTCAACCTGTAACCATGTAAGTTAAAGTAAGTAAAAATTGCCTGCCAAAGGTAACGCTACCTGCTTTGAAAATGTTCTCAAGCCTGGTGCCACTGTTATGGTGCAACCTGCCTTGCTTCAAGATTGAGGTGTTTTGCCAAAGCAAGTACTGCAAAAGCAAAAAAAATCATTCAATTTACACGTTATACCTTGTTGTAAGAAAAACAGGATTTTCATAATAATATGCTGAAGAATTCAAACAGCATCAGAATCATGAGCCCTGCTGCACATGCTGATCCCTTAAACATCTGTCCTGTGAGTACACCTTTCTCTTCTAAATGACACAATATATTCTTTTCACTGTGCAAAAAAAGAATATAATGGATTCATTTTGTCCAAACATCATATAAAAGAGGACAGTGATGAACGTATTAAAGCTGAAGAAATCACATGGCAGTAGAGGTCAGCAGACAAAGCGCTGGAGAAATGACAGAAATAACAATCGAGCTGTGTAGATGGCAGACATATCATTAAAGAGACAATGTGACCATCCCAGCATTCTCCAAAACATTGACGTCTGTGTTCCGACTTTGATATCAGCTTGATCCACCTAATGAGCACTGTGATGTCTAAATAAGGGACACTGGTGGAACAACACAAGCTCTCATTTACCGACCGCAGGGTGTATTCACATTCAAGATGGTTGAACAACAAATCAAAGTCTCGGTTGTGGGGTTCAGTCGAGTAATTCCCTGGAACAGTGGGCAATTTTACAATGTCCACAATAGTGATTAGAGCAAGAAATGAGCACTGTTTACAAAAGCTGCTGCTTAGGCAGACAGCTGTATTTTAAGCAATAACAGACCCCAGGGCTTTTGATCTGGGTGTGTGTGCATGCATGTTTGTACTGTGTGTGTGTGCTTTTGAATGCATTACAAATGGTAATCTTCAAAGTAAGTCTTAATTGAGGATTCAGAGAATGGGTGACACAACCACAGATCTCAGACTCAGATGTGATACAAAGGGGTGAAAATGTGTTCACTTACTTCTGATCACCACTTTGCATTTATTTTGTAAATTGCATCAACGTTCCAGTAAGCAGAAGTAGAAAATTGGAGGTGGCAAAGTGGGGGTGGAGGCCTGGGGAGGGGAGCATTTAAGTCTTCAATTGTGGCTTTTGACTGACATGTGCTATTAGGTTGAAATGGTTTAATCTCTGTTTGGACGATGCGGAGCAGTTGAGGAGGTGAGCTGCACTTATCATTGATCCTCCCCTTCCTGTTCATTGACACACTTAAGCCTCGGCAGGCAGACTTTATCTGATGGAGCAGTTAACAGAGGCAAAGGAGGATTTCACTTTAGAAATTCTCAAAACACCCCAACCAAGTGCATTGCTTCCGCTCTAAAACTTTGGGCTCTGGAGGATGCCGGGGTGTTCACAAATGATGTCCCCAGAGAGAATGGGGAAGTTTTCCCATCATCTCACCCACGAAATCGTTGTTGGCAGAGCTTCCACTGGTTTATTTCTTAGCTTCTGAACCCCCTTCCTCTTTCTGCATCTGCAACGTGATTGATGGAGCATTTTTCTTATGTTACATCTCGCACCATATATAGCAAATGTAACAGGGCTGACTTGGGCAATTCCCAAGTGGGGACTTGGCACTGCTGTTGACAAGCTGAAACATAGCAGCGGCATGGTAGTTACAAACCAAATGAAAAGAGGCATTGTAATGTACTCCACTGAGAATCTCAAGCTGTATACACGAGCTAATTATTGCGGCACTTAATGCACCACTGTTCGCTTTGCTGTCACTTGGAGGTCTAAGGCATCCATTGTGTGTGACAATTCTTTAGATGGTAATGGAAAAAGATCACAACATGTGCTGCAGTTCTGTATCATTCCGTCTGACATTTCCCAAACATCAAACTCCATAATTTATTACACTTAATATTTGCTTCGCACAATATGATCTAATGTCTTGTGTAAATAATACTTTCATCACATATTGTGAAAGTCCTTACTGTAATCCTATTACTCAAGGGTGAATTATAGAGAAAGTAACTGTCTTGGAGCCCTAAGACCTCAGCGGTTAAAATGCAAGGCTCACTATGTAGAAACCTGGGATAAATGCTATTTTGACGGTAATAGTCTGTGCACCATGGAAGGGCCTTGGCACGATTATAGTCCATATTTTGATATCAACAATGGATCACTGCTTGTATGTGATAGGACTTATTTGTTTGCAGCTTTTCTTTTCTTGAGATGTCAAAGTGGATTTCTTTGAAAAAGGCTCATTGTTTTGCCTTTATGAGCAGCACCTGTTTTGAATCAGTCTTACCACACTCATAGTGCTGCATTTGGCCGCTGTCAGCAAAAAAAAAACTCTCTAAAAACCCGTTCTATGCTATGTGACACAGTTAATGACTTCTGTAGCTTGTGAACATAGTGGAACAAGTGGCTAAAAAATTGGTTCATGGTAGGGCCTCATCTTGTTGTTCGTACAGAAGTGCCCTTTGTTAAACTGTAATCATAAAACATTGATTACTGCTATGCTTGCTTAATGTTGCATATTCCTAATTAAATCTGGTTTTAACCAAATAGCCAGACACACATGAAACATAAAAAACAAGCATGAAGATGAATGCATTACTTTCTCTAAAAAAGACATATTTCAGAACAAGAGTAGTGGTTGGTTTCTGGGTCTCCGGGCATAATATAATGAAACTGCCATGTGCAATTTGCTATGTGCACTGTACATGATAGGCATTATTAACGGGATACACACATAATGCAAATACAGGGGGAAGAACTGGTCCCTATTTCACTTCAGTGACCTTTTCTTTGTTGCAGCTGTACTACTGCTACACTGTACTTGTGTCTACTCTGTACACAACATACATCTATTGGATGTTTGTACCTGTTCGTCCTGTTTTTCTTTCTGTTTAAAGGTTTTTGTGGAAACTTTTCCCCATTCAGATTGAGTGTCAAGGGACAGAGATTATCATATGTTCACACTGTAAAGCCCCCAGAAACAAATACTGTATGTAATTCTGGGCTGAAATAAAAACCTTTCGAGACTAGAGTGAACATGCATCAAAATGAAGCCCTCATCTACAGCAGCATCATACTTTGGAAAGATGCCTGACTTCATGTAATTTGTATGAAGTCAGGCATCTGCTGTGCACCAATTATAACATACCTGTCTTAAATGTAATTTCATTATGTGCCTTTTGTCAGTTTATTTTCTCCCAAAGTGCCTTGTTTCAATCTCTGCCTCTCCATGCTAAACGTATTAAAAGACCAACCACTTACCATGTAATTCATAAGCCCTGATGGGGTAAACCCTCAAACACCCTCTTTATAACTGTGATCTTACAGTCACATGGCACTTTTCCCTTTAAATAACCTGCAGGAATCACTTCAGTGCTTCTCTGGAGGACATCCATTTCCAGGCAGAATGCATGTCATCGGGTGGCCCTCTGAGTATGAGGAAGGAGGATTTGAATTCATTTACGGAGGGTGGTATAATATGCCTGAGTACTGATTGGCAGTTGAAAACCATTAAGGCTGGTTCCTGCAGGTTTAAGGTTGAGACAGAGCATTCCTTGATTTAATGGCTTCATTACAACCTCTCAGCAGAAAGTCCCGGGTGGCAATCTGACATGAATTGAATCTTTACATGATATTACATAATGTCTTCTCAGGTGCAGTGGTGTATGCAACAAGTCTGCCAGTCAAGACATATCACTCAGTCAGTTATTTAGTTGATTACTGATTATAAAAAAATAGAACTGGTAGTCTAACCATCAACCAATTCAATTTGTTTCCACAGTTTTGCAGAATCCAATGTTTTCTTAACTCTGTACTATGATTATACTGTCTTGTTTCCAGATACTCCCTCCTAAACTTTCCTGGTAAAAGGGAAACTGCAATGTGAGTGAACAGAATTGTCAATTCTAATGGGCAAAAATGTTTTCTTGACTACATGGAAAATAACTATAATGGTATTTCAGCAGGAGCTTAGGGAGCAGTATGATACAAAAAAAACCTCACTTGGCTCATTTGGCATTCAGGTAAAAAAAAAAATTGAAGGTCAGAAAGTCAGTCTACATTTACAATTATTAAACATGTCCTAGATCACATTTTCTGTATTAACATAAATGCTCTGATGCATTTTAATGATAAACATTGGTAAAACATGGAGCCTCACTTTGTTCAAATCAATTCTAATCTAGAGTACACAGATATGTGCAGTTTTTATTGGAATGTTAAACCACCAAACAAATAAATAAATCAGAATTGCTATCACACTGCATAAATCTTACATAAAGCATCTGAGGCACTGTCATCATTTTTGCCCAACTCACTCTGAAGGACAAGACATAGCCATGAAGAAAGAAAGAGACAAAGCTGACTTGAAAAGTACTCAGGGAGACGCCTCAGTTCAGTCACAACAGTTGGTGCCAACAGGCATTTGAAGGTAGACACACAAGGCATGTGATGTCTTAATCTTAACGTTGCTTCTAAACAGAGAATGTGAGGATTAAATCTTCAAAAAAAGGAAAACAAAATTTACAGCGTGCACATAGCCTTTAAGTGCAGGGCACAAAGTCAGAACACATTTTGCTGCATCCCATTCACTTCATTAAGATAGGACGTATTACAGTGCTATTGCATTGCATTTGACGTGTACCACATAAAGCAGTAGTAAATCAGTGTATTTTCTTCATTTATCTGAAACCCGACATAAAAATTGCTTTTAAAATCATCCCTCTAGTGGATGACTCTTCAGAAGTCATGAACAAGGCTAAAAGCAAGGCTGTAGAGAGTCTAAGCATTTGTAGCTCAAGATTAGGACAGAAAAATGAGGGTGATGTGATGACATGATGTGATAAGAACTCATTGCTCAATCTTTCATTTTCTCATGCACACAGTCTAGCTGCATAATTCATAAATAATGTTCAATCAAGTGTCAGGCAGATTACGTGTATCACCGGTCAGCACTTTGAAATCTCTGAATAAATACACCGGAGAGTAAATATAAATCTGGCTAAAATCATAGCCCCCCCAACCCCCCTTTCAGTTGTAATGAGAGAATAACAGTTACTAAACAAAGGAGAAGCGCAGACATGCAGACTGGAATGTGAAGCAAGTTTTGCACCATTAACCTCCATCTCAATGTCGGTCTCTAAACACGGCACCAGGGACGCTTCTCTCGATTGCCATTCGACACATTACAGTTATTGTGTACCAATTCCAACCATCATTACACAACTGGGTGCCGCGGTCTCAATGGTAGTTTAATATAGCTATTCAAGTGAGGTAAATACTGTGTAATCAGAGGGCTGTCATCATGGTTGTTCTTACTCTGCTGTAAATATGGGTGATTTTCTAAAACTGTCGTAAGAAATCTAAATTATTGTTGGATATACTGGGTGTTCTCAGCCTCAACTTCTGTTCTTCTGTTAATAAGGAGATGATAAATGGGTTTTGCACTGACCCACTGTGGTCATAATCAAAGTCTGAGGTGGGTCTACACTACAAGGTGATGCACTTCTTTGATCATCTGAAAGTAGTATGTCTTTATGTTTTGCTCTACCATTTGACTAAATACCACACATTGAAATGATGAGACTGGATGTAATCCTGCAGGGCTTGTTTCAGTCATTAGTGTAGGAGTTCTGACTCATCTCTTCTCTCCCTTTGCTACCCTCTTTCGAGTTTCCGTCAACAGAGCATCAAAAATAAGTGGAGCACCAAAGCCAGAACAGTGCACTCAGCAAACCTCTCTCTCTTCAAATGTTAGTATTCCCATTTTTTTTGTCCTTTTTTCCTCCCATGCTGCTATTCCCCGCATATCCAAGCATACTCAGCTAATGGAGCAGTGGGAGATGCTCTTGAAAAAGAGGTTGAAAATGGACAGGCTCTCCAGCAACAATACAGCAACACACAAATAGAATAGTCCACTGCATTCAGCACTCTCAGAAATGTGAAAGCTTCCTTTGAGTACTGTGTGCACTAACATCATGGCCATGGGCCCATAAAGGTGCAGTTTTATAAATGTGATTAGAAACTACTGTCATAATGGGGATCATTCATTTGGATCACCACGGTGAGACAGCTCCCTAATCAGTCTTCATGTGTAATTGAGATAAATCATTTCCTACAGCTAGGGCTTGTGCCTAGGTCCATCTAAAATCGTAAGTAATTCTTGACCTTAAAAGCCGAACAGAACACTGGCTTTTAATTGTGCTCCATAGGGGAAAATTGTTGCCATTATCCATTTGTCTATGTTAAAATGAGTCAACGTGGTTGGTAATTTTCATGAAAAAGTATTTTTAACCCTGTAGAAGCTCAAAAACAACTCTGATACAGTAAACGTGTATAATCTAAGGCATGTTCAAATCAAACAGAGTCTTTCAGGAACCTCCCCGTCTAACCCTTACAGCGCCTCTGGTCCAACTATGGTTATTTTTTGGCCTATGGTGGTTTAGGAACAATTTCAGGCTATTTATTCCACTACATAGCTTGAGGTCATGGCTCAGAAGAGAGGAGCACAGCCATGCTGAATGTAAGGCATAATGGTGCTCTCAAGATAGCAAAGGAGTCTATTGTCTGCTACACACAAGCCAAGTGTGCTGTACTTTTCCAAATCACCTCATTTGGCCTGTGGTTCTGATCAGTCATTCTGTAGAGTGGACACTGATAAAGCTGAGGAGAAATCTGCCCTGGGCAATGCACCGACACAGTCCTGCCTTAGGGATTTGTCTAACTGTCGACTTTGTTTTTCTGCAGCCATTTAGATATTCAGGCTTAATTAAGGTACCTCTGTCATTAACACAGGATTTCATTTCCTAAGCTCTCAATCTCGCACCACTCCCTGCTTCTCTGAGTCTGGCACCGACTCCAAAACCCAAACACTCCCACCCAACTGCCACTGAAGGAACGGTGTCACAGTTCCCTGGCCAACCTTTTATTTAGTATTCATTATAACCAAGGCACCTGCTTTGTTGTTTTTCTTTTCCAGGAAGCTCTGGGGAAATGATATCTGTTGGATTTGAGCTACATGTTAGGGTTGATGAAACTTTCAGAGAGGAAAAGCAGCATCTACTATCTCTTGACACGAATCATCAATATAAAATATAGTGTCCCTTCAGGGATATGAGAGTGATAGAGATGCAAATAGATATCAGCTGCTAGCTCTTGTCATTTTCAGACAAGTTATTCATAGCTCAGCATATATATAAACATATACAAATACTTGTGATTGCAAGGATTTTGTAAAGTGTGGCTGGTGCACAAGATAAAGATAAATGTTTTTTGCATTGCAACATGTATATTGTCCTGGGACTTATAATGACATGCAACACTTGCTTTATTCACAAGATGGTGCACTAAGAGCACGTACCTACCTACTCACTGGTTCACTTATTCAAACCTTCTCCTTTTGGTGAGTGCAACAGTGAAACAATATTTGCCTCTCAAGCGTGTAACATTTATGAGGATGGGGATTTGAGTTTTTCATGCTACATAAATCATCCAAGTAAACAAGTCTGATTACGTTTTTGCTCAGGCGAAAGAGCTCGTTTGGAGTCAAAAGCAGATCTCAGACCGTTAGACTAAGCTGGATCTAAAGCCAGAGCCCAAGGAAGTTTGGCAGACACAGAAGTTTAAACTGCACACCTAAACACACCCAGTTTAATTTGGCCACGAATTACAATCCTCTCAAATGGCAGAAAGGAGATAATGCAGCAATTGAACAAAGGACCAGCAGGACCAATGTAAGAAGAATCCTGCCCTTGACGGACTGTGATCAAAGTCACAGAAAGAAACATTTTTGCCAGACAAAATGACCATATTTCTGCAGAGTGTATCTGCCGGGGACTGATAGAGTGGATGATTAATTTTGCTGAATTAATAATTGCATTTTAGGGGATGACATTTCTGGCATTATAAATTCACTTTCTGGTGCTTTTTCTATTTGGGAACAAAAACGAAATCTCCACAAGCAAATTCAACCACCCATCAATACTCACATATGCACATACACACACATGCAGCACTGTTAAATGACTGGCATCATATTTCAGTTATGAAAACTAAAAAACCTTAGTACTAATATTACTCTAGTAAAATAATTTTAGTGTTGATCATTTTTCACTAAAGAAATCCCATTCATTGGTTAGTTTACTTGTTTCTGTATCTCTCTGTACATGAGGCTCATCTCTCATTGTTATTGCAACACCTATTGTTAACCAATGGAGGTGGATAAAGATTATAGATGATTCCATGTCCCTTTAAAACCACATTATTAAGAGTGGACCTCTGTAATCCCTGTCTGCACATCAAAGACAAGCCAGATATCTGGCCTGCTATTAGTTGAGTGGCTGGATGCCACCTGCCCAGATGTTTGGCATGTGGACTCTGCCAAATGGGGATCATGAGAACACAGGACACCTTCCAGGAAGCATCTGAAGCTCCCAAACATCAAGGACAGGCCTGCGGTCAAAAGAAGAAACAAATAAAAATACATACTTAAAAAAAAAAAATCTATCAATCCTAATAGCTGCTGCTCAGTGTCCATTTAGAACCTTTAAGAAACATTTTCAATACCTTGTTTAAACAAGTTTATTGCATCTGTCCCAGAAACCTTTAGAAGTTGATGGCATAGCTGGCTCACTTTAAAATTTTAATTTTAAATGTACATAACAGACACTTTTGATATCCTGCACGGAGGCCACAGAGCTCAGAGTGGATTAGAAAAAGTTGATGTTGGGCTCTGTATATCCCACAGTCGTGACAATCCCAGGCCTGTTGCCTGGGCTCTGACTGTCAGTTAAAGAACTTGCTTGTGATAGGGACTCAAAATACTGGAAGGCTTCCTGTGGTTACAGCCCTGACTGTCAATGTGGATTTGATCTCCTTGGAGTTTCCTCACACTGAAGTTGTTTGTTGTTATTTACAGCCAAAGCCTCAGAGTTAGTCTGTGCCATTGTACACTTGACTAAGCTGTGGTGGAGGTCGAGAAGATCATTGCCACTATGTGGTGAAACACATTACTCACTGTTAGTGTTAGAACAAAGATACAGAACAGAAATTTTACATTTTGAAGTCACATATGGTAACTAACACATGACTCTGTGACACCGACTGTATACATTTATATATACAGTATATGGCACGATGGATTGATTTATATTACGTTTGTTGTATAAGTAAGTTGTCCTCTGTGTCACAGGTGACTATTGAATGGTTTCAACATTTATAATCTAAAAATGACATGCATTTTTTACACACATTTGCTCCATGTGGATGAATCTGTGTCAAATCAATTTCAAAGGTGGTAACCTCGACTTTGACCTTGTCCCGCTCTGCTCAGGTTTTGACTGAGTTCCATTAATAGAACTCAGAGCAATTTCACTGCATTTAACAGACACAAAACCATCCTGAATGCTTCCAGTGAAAAGCACTTCTGCAGGAAGAGGTTAGAGGATATCATGCAGACACTCTACATATTTATCACATCTAGGAATCAATGCATTTTAAATAGTTATTAATGAATGTCAAGGCTTTAATACTGTATATTTCAGGGTCATAAACAATCTTTCAAATTTTGATATTAGATCGTCAAGTAAGCACAATTATTTATCCTACAAGGTCACTTGAACCACCACCACCACCACGCACACACACATCCACACACAAACACACACAGCTGTTAACTTTAGCACTAGCGTAGCCTCATAGGCAGATCGTGCAGATTTCTATCGGCTAGAAATTGCTTTTCCAAGACAATAGTACCACAAGATAACAGTATCATTTTGTCGTACTCTTAAGGCTACTCAGCTCTTATTAGGATTTTTCAGGTGAATTTGGAGAATTCATCTCTGACCTTGATAAGATTTTAATTATAGGTTTTTTAGACCAATGTTTGCTTGAATAGGCAAAATACTCCGATCCTCTAAGTGAAGCCTTCATTGATACTTTTGGTTTTACCGAACCTTAATTAAAGGTCTTGTGTCATTCTGACCTAATTGGTATTTGTTTTAAGGCCCCTCACATGGTAATACTAAATCAGAATACTGCACCTATAATTTAATCTAGGGCTGGGCGATATGGACCAAAACTCATATCTCGATATTTTTAAGCTGAATGGCGATATACGATATATATCTC
>JAUMHL010000014.1:16858300-16873791 GCA_032362345.1 Sandelia bainsii
TGTCGGATCCACAACAGGATGTTTAGTAGAAATGTTTCCTCTTTTATGTACTTTGAAATATTTAGATTCATTAGTCTGAGTTTTCACTGTGAAGATCGATTTTTTTTTACAGAATAAACGCTTTGATTGATCAGAAAAGACGATTGTAACCTTAAACTAGACTGTTAAGTCACAGATTACTTTCAGATAACTAAAATAACATTTGCACAGATGTTTCAGCCCTGACAGTCTAAATATGTGACAGATCAATAATCAAAATGTCTGACTTGTATTTCTATTGACTGATTAATGCTTGTATTTATAGTTTTATCAGCAAACTGACATGATGACAGCGTTTCATTACAATTTTACCGCATTTCATGTGAAACAATTCAGTCATATGGATGTTAAACCATAAACACACCATTTACACTAAATAGTATGTCCAATAGAACTCATGACATATCACTAACCTACTAGGTGCAATCTTTTTTTCCTTTTACACACTAAGAGTACATAACATAATCATATAGGCAAAATAATTCAACAAAAGAGGTGCAAATGTAATATCCAATGTCTCAGGGAATTAGTGGTACAATATTTAGCACACATATCTATACTACGTATAGCGAAATTACTTGTATACATATCTTTACAGCTTATTTATTATTACTTTTTATTACTTTTGTGTTTTCCTACCTCCTTCCTATATTGCGACCCAGACATACGCACAAGAATTCCAGTGTGCTTGTACTTAATTGTACCTGTGCAAATTGCAAATAAACTCTATTCTATCTTCTGTGGAGTTTTTTAACAACAAACAACCGTTACTGGAAACGGAGAACAAAATAACATTTTATTTTATCTGCATCTGACCTCACAGGATGTGAGGATTTGCGACACACAGTACATACGGGAGCTTGAATGCTGCTAGAAACGTTAGAAACTATCCGACTTCATAGCGGACTTTCAGCCACTCCCCCTGCTGCGGCCACCTGCTCTTGTTTCTTTTCCAGGCACAGTCCATCTCGAACGAGCCTATAGACTTGCGCTATAATTGGTGCATGCGCACTGGAATCCCCTCCAATACAAAGTATAGGAGAACCTAGGACGCAAAATTTTGTGCCCAAAGACCGCCCACAAGACTGGCGTCACCGCTCCAGACCCGGAAATTCAAACGGAAATTCACCACGCCGCTCATTTTTTGTTTACAGTCAGTCGGAGGAGCAGTTTTTTGTCATGGATAATACAAATTCAGTTGCTAAAAACTGAACCGTTCCACAGAAGAACCCCACAGGAAAAGATTTGGCTTAAAGAGCTTGGACCACACCAGCCGGATATAAAAATCAAACAACTAACACAAGACAGAGGGAGAAATTACACTCTGTCTTTCTCCAGAAACTAGTGTGAGAAGAAGTCACATTTTCCCAATAAAGCGAGAAAACATGAACAAACTAAGAGCTATGCATCTTACAATGTTCGGCAATGTGAATATCGCTACGCACCTTAATGAAGGTTACAGGATAGAGTGCAATGAGATGACATAATGAGGAGGGGGACAAAACTGACTGTATTAAATTGTGTGGTTTTTGAGCTTGCATTGCGTGGTCATAATGAAAGTGAACACGGAGACAGTGCAGAATGACCTGCTTGACAGCATGTTCTTGGTTGAAGGAGAGACGGGCAAAATGTACTTATAAATAGGAAATGACTGAAAACACAGTGTATTTTTTACATTAATTTAATCTTTTAAAGTATTGTGATGGATAAGAATGGTGCTTTGGCTTATACTAGTGGTGATATGTGGTTAGATTGCATCTGAAAACTGACTTGCAAAAATGCACCCCCCCAAAAAAAAATTTTCACCAGCCGCCACTGTGCCAGACCTACAGTCAAATGTTTCTAGTCTATTCAACATATATGAAATAACATGCAACATACTTTTACAAGTAATAATCTCCATGGCAACGACCAAATAGTACTGTCTTATGAATTCAGTGCTTGGCTCAATGCAATTACTGGATATCCTGATGTTTAAGTCCCAAGATAAAGCTCTATAGATGAATATGTAATAATAAAGCAAAAAAATTTAAAGGGTTATAAAAATCATTTGGCTGCCTTGTAACAATTTTTAAAATAGACAGCAGTAAAGTGGTCCTTACTGTCAATGTAATGTAATGTAATAGTAATTGTTAATATAGTAAAAGTTACACACAAGTTTTTATTAATGTAACACCTTAATCTCAGTGATTAAAACATAGGTTTGTATTGCAATTTAGACCAATTTGATGAATCAGCAAATTACATTATGAGATGTTACATTTGGTTATGATGAAGTTTACATATAGGTAAGTATGAGACTTCATTTTTTTTTTATACCTACATAGGATATATTAGGCAGGGGGATATGGGATATGTTAAGTGCTGACTTAATTTATAATAGAGGATTATATAAACATACAATAGGTTAGTTTTATTGTATTTCTTTGTGATGTCACACATCTGGCCCATCCCACATGGGATGAACACACTGCAACTTTACAACATATAATTCTTCAGGTTACACACTTACATAGACAAAAGAGTAGAAAAACTAAGTGTTAGTTATCTACAAATTTTCATTATACTGTTTTTTGTACCTCTTTACCTTTTTTCTAAGTAGCTGGCAAATTTGAGTGTTTCATATGTAAACAACCAACTCAGGCTTTGTGCATCATCCATATTCACAAAATGTGTTTGTGTTTTTATGGCACTTTAGTTCCAAAGCACAGTTCCCAATACAATGGACAAAAGGAAATAACATGAGATTCATTTTTGTATCTTTGTAAGAAGACACTGAACAAGTCTGCTTTTCTTTTTAACTGTGATACTATCCAGTTTCAACAGCAAGTGGTAAAATACGTAATCTCAACTGGACACAAAGGGACCATTTCTTTTTAGATATTCCTTTTGTATACAACATAATTCTCAATACTATATAAATTTTTCATCATTCTTTATGTACATAGTTTGGTTTTGTCCAAGTATCATGAGCCCAGTGCTGGCCTTTTACTTTGAGCAAACACAGATTCTCTGCAGACAAAGACTGATCCTTTGATAATTAAAAAACGGAGCAATCTTGCAATTATAAAACAATATGCACACATGCTTTTCACTAAAAGCCACTAAATTATTGGGATTGTGATGTCATAAACATGATTTTTTTACCAATCCAATTGCATAATATGCACCATGTTGAACTTGAATTGAAAAATCTCTACAACTCTTTCAGCTTTATCCATCCTCCTATGAGCAGAACCAAAGTTCATAAAACTAAAACTGCTAACTCAACACAAATCAACACAAAACCCCCAGCGAGGTGATTCTGTTTTCACCTGGTTTGTTATTCTGACCACTGGTGTGATGATCATATCTGTGAGATGTCAAGATCAAGCAAAGACCTATACGTGCCTCACTTACCAAGAGCTAGAGATTCTTTTGTCAGCAACATATGAGCACCTTCACTAAATGTCAGCTAACAAGGCTAAAGGAAAAAGAACTGCACACACACACAAGCTCATTAAGACGTACTATGATCTCCCTGGCCTCCAGCTGAATCACTAGGTAGTTGTAAAGAAAATTTAACCGGGGAGAAAGTCAATGAAGTGATGATGGAAATGAGCCCCCCTGATGCAGCTGATTGATTTTTTCAGTGAAAAATGGCAGGTGCGTAGGGAGTACTTGTCGGCACTACACAAATCGCAGAAGGTATGGGGAATCGTTTTTACTTGGTAGTCTCACACTACCTGAGTTTATGTCAGAGGGTGAGGGGATACTGTATGCTTTGAGATGGAGAACTGAAAGAGTTTTGATCCTGAATAAAAGACCTGATACAATCATAGATTAGAAGCCTTGCTTTTTAGATATTACCCTTGTTTACTATTACTAAAGATCAACATCAGGACCTTTTTTTGTTCTGATATTAGAGGAAATGTATTTAAGATCACCCTAACTCACGCATACTAAGACACGCACCCAACATACCATCAATCGCATATGAGTGAGGGACGGACCTTTCTACTCCCTGTGCCCCGCCCCCCCTCCTAGTTGGGGTCGGCTTGGGGGCCGGGCAGGTGGTGCTCCGGGCTTGCGTAGGTGCTCGGGCTGTGGTCCGTTGGGGGGGGGCACAGGGAGGAGGGGTGTAGAAAGGTCCGTCCCTCACTCATTGATGGTATGTTGGGTGCGGCCGGTTCAGGTCTCCTTGGGATCTCCCCTTCGTGGCGCCCCTGCCTCTCGCTTCCCGCCGCTTCCCCATCCTGCGTGGGGCAGGTTTTATTGTCTCGTTTTGGGGGCTCGGGTCTCTCCGGCGCGGGGGGGGTCTCGTCCGGGTGGTGGCCAGTTCTCGGTCGCCTGGGGCCCTGGGGGCTCCATCTGTGGCTCGTGCGGGGGCGGCCGGCCCCTGGCGGGGCTGGCGGTCTGTCGCCTCCGTTTCCCTGGGGCCTCTGTCCTTTTGGCCGTGGGGGCTTCGCCTGGGCCTTCCCTCCTCCTCCGGCTGGGGCGGAGGCACGGCTGCCGTCGGGACGTGTGGCCTCGGGTCTTTAGTGCACTTGGGGGACGGTGGATGTCCCTGGTCTCCTGGGCCTGTCCCTGCGGGCCTCGGGCTCCTGTGGGGCGTTGCTGCAGCCTCCCGCCCCCGCTATGAAGTACGTCTCATGATAAACACACACTCACACATGTACACTCACACACAATAATACTGTACGTTTGTTGTCTCACAGTAATACTATATATGTACTATGTGTTATTTATCTATTGTTATTATCATTACTGTCATTATTAATGTTATGTACTGCTATTATCTTGTATCTCTTCTCTGCTTTTGTATTCTTGTCTTTCCTACTTTTATGTTTCCTTATCTTTCCTTCTTTCCTCCCTTGGACGATGGGCAACAACTATGCCTAACATTGTATATATATTTAAAAAAAAAAAAAGATCTCCCTAACCCATCTAGACCTTGAATTGATATCAATACTTAATGAAGGTGTAACAGAAGCCTGAGTAAATACAGCAACAAAAAGGCACTGAGATGACATCTGTACTCACCTGTACAAAATTGTGCAGGTGGCAGTTCTTGATAGGAAGGAAAGACAAGAAGCTAAACTGTAGTCAATACTAGCATTAACCAAAGTGAAAGAAGGTGCTTTGTGCATTGAGCATTGTGCAGCCCAACCAGGTGCTTCTCAGATCAAGGACAGAAAAAAGACTGGAGCACATTCATTGCATATTTTACTGGTGAAAATAGACTGGAGTTTTGATTCTACTACTGTGTTTTCAACATCGTCAAAATAAGGAAGATTTTAGATTTCATTATTGTCTGTGTGTTTGAGTGTAAATTATCATAAATCTGTCTGTTGTGCTAGTGGCAGGACCTAAAGGGGAACAAACCTAAATCATGTTGTGTATCGTTGCTTCCTTTGGTCTCTGTAGCACAAACCTTAGACACACCATACAAAAACAAGACTAAATTAAAATACTCCAGCAAATTAGAAGTATTATTTTATTTTACATAAAATAACAAAATACAAAAGCGATGATGAAAATAAATGCTCTAAGGGCCAAGATATTCTAACTCATAGCTCAAGCCAATAGCATCTTTTATTCATACTTCATCTCCAGTATGCCACACAAAGTTTCCATAGTACTACTAATACTACTAATACTGTTATATAGAGTGTTATTGCAACAGTTGTGTATCTTGATGTGACAATCTGTATCGGCACGCAAATGACACGGCTGACAACTGTCGCTGGTGAGTGGGTTTCCATAGAAAACAAGAAGTGCCAAGAACATCTTAACAACTACCACACTGACAAGAAATGTTTGATTTCTGACATTATATTTACCACATTTTTACCACCACCACTTGTCAGGCTGCAAAACCATCCGCAGGTTGCTCACTCAGTCTAAACCCGTCTGAACGTACCCATTTCCTACGGTACGTGTCCTTAAGTGCTTGCTGTGAGCTGTCAGTCAGAATGACTGTAAATATGAAGAGAAAAGATTAAATGTAAAAAAAAAGAGCAAAAAGCATCTCTAATAGCAGCATCTTTCAAGCTGTTTTTTTTTTTTCGACTGGAGTGGGTGATGAAAGGGGGTGGGTGGTGAGAGGATGGAGGGGGAGGGAGACAAGAAGGGTGGGAGGATGAACAGATGAACTGATGGCCTTATGCTGTGTTTTACAGGACTACAGCCTGGTCAGGATAGTTCACTGCCTCCCAGAAGACACCAGTTAGCTGGCTAATGTTAATTAGACCCTGCCAGCAGAGTAGCCCTCAAAAAAGGGTCAGACAAAAGATCACTGTGCTACATTATAATTATTTTACACGTTTAAACCAGAGTCTGTTTTTCTCTCAGAAATCCGACACCACAATGATCTAATGATCTTTTTTCCAGAGTGCTAAATGTCTCTCTACATAATAGAAAAAGGAGCATCACCCGCATTTACTGTTGATGTCTGTGATTCATTATCTAAAACTGGAGAGTCTGAAAAGCAATTTAACTGTTGTTGATTGATTGTTGACTCACATAGCCTTTGTGATGGATGACTTTTAAAAAAGTAAAATATTAACAGTGTACTGATAGGAGAGGGAATATATTATTTATTATTTCAAGGATGGAAATTATTGTTTATTATTTTATGACAGTGTCCTCATGAGAAAAACAACATAATTTGTCATTTGTTCAAAAGCCTGATACAGCTTCTGTTAACATGACAAGGACCTCCAGCTGTCATTTGAAATATCACCCTTGTCTGTTTGGAGAAGACAAAAGTAGTATGGTATGGTTACAGATCCTGAGGAAGAAGTGGTAAGTATATTTACTTAAGTACAATTCTGAGGTACTTGTACTTTACTGGAGTATTTCCATTTTATGTTACTTTTACTTTTACACGCCTACAAATCAAAGGAAAGTTATTGTACTTTTACTTTACTCCACTACATTCATTTTAACATCATTAGTTACTAGTTACTTTTTGCAGGATCAGATTCTTATAAAAAACATTACATATTAATAAATGCTGATGCATCATTCATTGATTCATCTCCTGTCACTATATAAGATGGTTAAAATCAATCCACAAGTCTGTAAGTAAAAACACATTTTAGTAATAATTTTCATCTTTGAGAATTTGTCACATGGTCTAAACTTTAACATTTATGTTACCGCTAGCATCAAAGTCTACATTGTTTAAAATCCACTGTTTTCTTAGTGGCATTGCATTTGAGGCACTGAAGGTTCAAGGTTCAATGTCTTTTCCACACTTGAGAGGAAATGGGAGTTGTACCACCAATCTTACCAACTGAGTCACAAACTTAAACCTGTTCTTGCAGAAATTACTTTGGAAGATCAATATCAGTATCATGCCTTGATGTTCAATATGAAGCTACAGCCAACAGTTGATTAGCTTAGTTTAGCTTATCGTAGCTTAAAATCTGGGAAACAGCTGGCTGAACTCTGACAAGTCCAAGATAGCAAACTGACTCCGGACCGGATCTGATCCGGTTTGGACCCGTTCATGAAGCAGCTCATCCCACCCGTATCTGATCTGGACTCACTTGGTCCGGAACCTTTATTTATAAGGACTTAATTGCCAAAAGTATCTACAGAAAAAAACTTGCTTACCAACTAGATTGCTCTGTAAAAGTCTGAATACTTCCCACCAGTTTAACTTTAGACACATTAAAGAAGTAAGGTAAATGCTTTTATGGTGAAGCAACAAAAGAAGTAAAATTGGGTTAGTATTAGCAGCAAATTAATACAGTTCTGCTAGGGCTATAGCCATCATGTATCAGTGAGACTGATGTCAAATAAAAGTACTAACAGCTGAGAACATAAATGCAGTTTACTGTAAATCCCTAATGCAGTCCAACTTTTAACTACTTTTACTGAGACAGATCATTTGGCTCAACTCACCATGAAGAGCGGGTTCTTTTGGCTTCCACACAGTACTTCAGCATTATCACTGCAGCCTTTAATTTTTTTTTTTGATCACCAATTCGTCTGTGCGCATATTTGACTTCCATGAACCTTATCATATAATAATGATAATTCTACATTAGTGTAGTATAAAAATGTTAAATATATTAGCAAAATAAGTAAACTGCATGCAAAGGCCGCTTCGACTAACACTCCTCTCCCTCCCTCCTGCTCTGTACATGGACACAGTCACCCCACCAGTCTCTGCTATTAACCTGGATAACTACAGGGCACTACAGTATGATCATTGTTAACTGATCATGTGATTGGTTGTACGCACATCATTCCTGCACATGCCACAGAGATCCTATGTATTAAGGTGGAATTAAGTTCACTTAAAAGAGCTGGCACAGACACAAAACTGACCCAACACATCACTAGAAATAACAAAGCAGTGCACACAAAACATTTACTGAAAATACATAAATATATTTGTTCACAGGAATCATAACAATAGATCAGTTACATGTTCAAGTAAAGTCACAGAATAAACATCTGAATTAGGTATACTGTGCGCATGTTATGTATGAGTTGGTTATTACGGCGGATCTGCCGACTTGAGGGCGGCTCCGCCCCTGAGTTTACTGCTATCTGGGGTAGCTCTAAACCTCACTTCTGTCTGAGAGCAGTGAGTCCTTGTCCTTCTCAGGTTGCTAGACAAACAACTGAAACAAACTAATCAACATAATAAAAATCATGATTTTGGCTTCATAAAACTTACTGGTTAAGGTTAGAATGATGAAAATGGAAAACAAACTGTGGTTTCCTGAATCCAAGTCACAAGTCCAAATCCAAGTAATTCTCCTGGCATCCCTAGGAATGTTGACGAGTGAGCAGTCAGTCCAGCTTTCACCCCTCCACAAAACTACCAATAATGTTTACCTTTGTATCTATTACTAAGATCTTTCCCTAACCTTAACCAGCTAGTTTGTGTCTAAACCTAACCAAGCCTTAAAGGATAGGTTCTCAATTTTGCAAGTCTATCGCAAAACAACAGTCGGGCGCCCATATGAACACTAAAACAGGTTTTTCTCGCTCTAACCATTCCTCCCATTCATACAGGACTTTAAAAGATCCCTCCGAAAATGTTGGAGGTATGTACTTAAGTGATACCTAAGTCCTCCATTTGTGCAAAGACAAAGTCTTCAACCTTCCAAATTAGTCCCATTAACTTGCTATCTTCCACAGGCGCAGTCTTTTTAGTACAAAATTCCCTCCTTTGGCTATTTTACCTTCACTACAGCAAACAAGGAAGCACAAAGAGGGCATTTCACATTCAAAACACTTTATGTTTAGCTTTAGATACACAATTAAATACTGTTCGCTGCTTCCACTTTTTTGCACAGACTGTGAATGTTGGCCCCTATCACTTACAAATGTCTGTTAAATAAATTACAGTATTTCATGATAATCCCATAAATTACCTTAATTTTAATTTAATGTTCATCAACTAAATATAAAAAAGAAAAGATTTGTTAGAGTCAGTTGTGTAACGACAGACCCATAGAGAAACGAGGAAGGAATTCACCCTTTCATAGACATCTTTGTTGTGGACTGAGCCGATCGTAACATCATTCGGAGGCTGTTAACCCACAATACATCAGGTGATACCTGCCTGTCCCGTGCTGACCTTCCTATTTTGTCCTCGACCCGCTCCTGTCTATCCTCTCTAGCAGTGTCAGACAGATATCTCCCAGGGCCAAACTGTGCCATGTCTGTTCACTGCTTCCACCCTGTCAACCAGCAAACATCTTTGGATTAGATTGCCTGACCCCAACCCCCCACACCCGGCTAAATAGATTGCCCCCCTCCCCCTCCACAGATAGGTGGAGACAGGTAAAAATGTGTCTCTGTTGGACACTCATCACACCTGCTTCCCCTTTTGTATCCACTAAACAATGTAGCAGAGATAATACAGCATTAGAGTCCTCACCTACATCATGCTGACATTTGTTACGCCTCGGCAGAGCAGCTGTTTGATCCAGCACATGTTTCGACATCATATCCTTAATCTGTGTAAACAAGTCAAAGGCCAACATGGCTTAGAAGGCAGAAGCTGAAGAAACATTAGTCAGACTGAAGCCCATCGGGTCAACCCTAACAGAGATTACAATATGTAGTCAAGTCACAAGGAATCAAGAAAGTCCCGTCCTGTGTTTGAGCACGTGTATATGAATGTGGCTCTTGCAGGTTTTTTTCTCTGTGACATTCGAGCGAATAGTCCTTGTTCAGATGCCTGTGTGCATCACCAACCTGGGGCTTTACATCACAGGGCACAGTGTGATGTTTGAAATTGACGTTTTTAATCTGCATTGCTTGTCCCCATGATTTGATGTACTGTACTGTCGACAAGAACTGAGATGTGGCGGAGACATAAATCTAAAAAAGCACATTTATTTTAAAAACATAAAACATTTTATTTTAAGTCTGATAGTAAATATGAGATAATTTATCACCTCCATGTCAAAAGTAATATGGTGGTTAAAAACATTTAGGATTTCCATGCACAATAACAAGTGTCAAATCATATTTACACCTTAATGTAAATGAACTGTGCACATCTATTGAGAATTCACATACATAACGTTTTAGTTAGCCCAAGAAAGGGCAAGAAAAGACTCAAAGGTTTGGCTGGACTAAGAATATGGATAATACATTCTACTAATGTCTGCTGCCAGCAACAGTGAGCATTTGTCTATGATGACTAATGACTGGAACATTGATAACAAGCATCATAACAACCCATGATGCATGTGAACTATTATGCTGTATTATTACATTGGTTCTTTAGGCAATTTTATTTGCTATGCTATTAATTTAAGTAAAGATGATTTAATGCCGACTGCTGCTGAGATTGACTGCAAAGCCAATAGGCCACAATGAGCTATTTCATTGGCAGATAATTTTAAACCTGTGCTTAAATAACCCCCTATTTGATAACATTGTTGTCCCAGTGTGACACTGCCTCTCTAAACAGATGTACATGTTGTAAAAGCTTTGTTTTCTCACATGCAAATGAAAACACTGTGCAGAAGAGGCAAAAAGGTACATACAATCATATGGATCCTCGAAATGAAAGCCCACAGTGCCACTAGATCAGCCTAAGCCCTGCTGAGACTTGATAGTGCACACAGGTTAGCATATCTACCCTAAAGTGAGTCTCTCATTGAGCAGCACAGTAAGATGAGAACATCAGTCAGAAGAGAGGGTTTCTATTTGAGGCTGTCAATTTGTATGAAGTAAATAACAGGAACACACTGTCAGTTCCACCATTTAATGGTCTGCAGCTTCAGTGCAGGGTGGATCTTTCCATGTGAATGAACATAGAAACATGATGAATAAATGGTGAAAATGAACATATCAACAGATTTTCTGTGAAAATGAAAAAAAAAAAAACGTATTTAAAAAAAATAGGAAGGTAGGTAATTTGGTAGGTTGGTCCACTGCTTTGCTCTGCACTGAAATATCTTGACAAAATTTGGATGCACAGCCATGAAACTTTGATTTAATTTGAGGGATTGTAGGATTTTCTCAGCAGCTGCACCAAATCCCACTACTATACTATGCTAGTATCTGATCTGTTTTAAAATATTTAATTTGATTTGAAGACATTAAAATAGAATTAATCAGAATAAAAACTTGTGTATTTCATTACATAACTGAATTGAGTTTGACTTATGCAATTTCCATTCATCCATTATCTTATCTTGTTAAGGTGCGTTGAGAGATGTTGGAGCCGATCCCGGCTGTTATTGAGTGAAAGGCAGGGTATGGACAGGTTGCCAGTTTATCACAGGGTTGACATACAGAGACAGACAACCATTTACGACATTCATCTCTCAGCTTTCAAAAAGTAGGCTTTACATCACAGGAGAAAGATTGAGTTCTTGTGCACTGTTATTAAAAGACATGTCAGTTAATTTGGAAATGGGAACAGGGTTTCAATTTGCTTTTAATTCCAGATGCTGGGGCCTAATTTTTATGTTTTTACATAAAAATAATCAGATAGAATTTTAGGAAAATATACAATATAAAATACATACATAAAATACACAATAATATAACAATTTGTTTGCACAATTGCATAAAAAGAGATAAAAGAAGTAAAAACAGTATGGAAGCATAATTACTCGAAACAAACACTTGCAATGCAATATTGCCCTGAAAACATGAACATCAGGCCAGAGTAAGACAGTTTTATGCTTTGTTAGTAAAGGTCAGGCCGGCACAGTGATGATGTGCCTATTATCTCAGTGGCAATCTGTTTAAAATTACCTCATTATGTCGATGACCAAATCAAGTGCACCCCTGGGCCTCATGCACTCCTCCTTAGATACTGCTTATGCCAAGTCACGGGCTACCAGCGTTCATTCTAGACCCGATGAGAGCTGTAGGACATCTAATACTACATGTATGCAAGCTAAGTCATGACATGTTATTAATTAAATTAAGGCCCTTCTTGCCAAGCTGCCTGATCTCCTTATTAGGATCGCAAACAGGTGAGGCCTCCGGCTCATTCTCCCATTCTGAGAGTAATGAGTGGACTCTGGAACTAGCTAATAAAAGTTTTTGAATATACATAAAAAACATAAAAAATGTATTTATAAAAATATACAGTTTTCCATAAATGTCAATATATTAGGGACAGGAGAAATTTTGTCTCAGTTCTGAATTGAAATAACATTTTTAAAACAACAAATTGTTCATATACTATGGATAGGGAAAACAAACATGAAGGACAATGATATGCCAATGAAATACAACTTCAAGCAGCAGCTGACAGCATCCAAGTTCTGGCACAACACAGCTTAGAGTCCGTAGTTTAAAAGATTAATTGTATCTTGATGACAAACCTACAAAAACTGGCCAGATGTACACTTTCCGTAGTGTTGATAGATAGATTCTTATTGTGAATTTATATGTAGGTACTGTGTTGTAGACATTAAATTCAGAAAATATTTTGACTGTTTAGAAATGTATGCACTGCAGTCTGACTTTGACTTTATTTTAATTAGCGCCATCTTTTAAGGCAGGCTGTGAATGTTTATATGCATAATGGAGTAATAAAAACTTACCATCATCATTATGTTTTGTGGTAATTGGAAAAACATGAAGGGCATCCCAACATGAAATAAGCGTTTAACACTGAGAAATAAGTGGTAACCAGCTACTTTAATGGATAAATGTCATAGAAATGTGTCTGTTCTGATTATTGTCCTGATGTTGTATAAGGAGCACTTGACACCCCCACCTGCCTTCTTTTAAGTTGTTGTGCAAAGACTGTTAAAGGAAAGCTCATGCTGAAATGACATCAAAAGCTTTCAAGTAGTATTGAACTGGTATTCTCTACATTTTTCACCTACAGTAGCTTGATTGTTTTCACTATTCATTTCATTCAGTTTCCTTGGTACTTTGTTTGCAAGGAACTGTACCCAAGTGAATGCTGTCATGCAGAACATGTAAGTGGCCACCCAAGTTCTTATTGATTAAGCTATAGCACACTGAAAGATCAGACAGTCACAGTCTTTTGACAGAATTTCAAAAGCAGTCAAACCTTGACACTTAACCCACTGGGATCTGTACTATTAAACAGCTCTGCATGAAGGTTTTTATAGTTTGGAAATGTTTGACAAATAGAAAAAGTCAATGAAAAAAAAACAATTGGCCATGAGCCTAAATATATAACAAACATTTCAACAAAGTGGAGGTTAAAACTGGTCCCTATCCACAAACATGAACAAAACAGGACATCTACAAGGTGAGCAAATGTGCATCCATAAGCTATAATACAGCAGCCACAAAAAAAATGCAGGTTTTTGAAAAGACTGTGTTGAGAACCACCCAGATAATTCTGACTACCATTAACCTTTAACTGACCCTAATTCAGCTTCACAATCCCCCTGATTCAGAGGATTAATGCTACATTTAAATAATTACGGTCAGCAATGGACAAACACCACATATGTAAAACCTGAGCTGACACGACCACTATTGAATTTAATAAGACTGTGCAGCTACAATGAGCCGTCATGTTATATGGAACTGGTGGATAAAAATGTGTGAGGAAATAAAATGTTGATTAGTCTTTTTTATGCAACAAGTATCATTCTGTTTAATCACAATCGACATTTATTCAATGCCATACATACTGTATATGAATGAATGTTATAATGAGCACAATGTTCAGGGGTTGGCATGCATTATATAAAAAATTTCCATGTAGTGACTCCCATTCATTAGTCAATCTTCGAACAGCAAAGCCCAAGCAAAAGTATTATTACCATCATTATACTGTTTAAGTACAGGATAAATCAAATGGATGATGTAGACCAGACATGTTGGTAGAATATAGTTTACTGATCCATTCACAATTCAACAAAATCAACACTGTCTCCTAAAAATGTTGTTTCTATACAACTAAACTGCAATCACAAATCCAATTTTGCGGGAAACTGTTGCAAAAAAGTTGCAAACTAATGTTTATAAAAAACTATAAACTCAATGACATTATGTTCACAATTAATGCAAATGATGAATCACAAATATACTCACCAATCACAAAAAGATACTCACCATATCAATTTAATGTACACAGGCAGCATATTTTTGTCCACCAAAATTTGCAACATCCCATTTTCTTTTCTGCAAAAATATTTGATCAACATCCAGATTTGAGACTCCATCGTTATTAAAGTTTCTTATGGTTCAGGCACTCACAGCACTGGGTTAAGATCAGGGAAAGATTGTGGGCTATAAAAAAAAATCCAACAGTCACTTCACAGAAAACATCAGTACTAAAATTTAAACAAAACTGGAATCTTATTTGAAAAGTGCCTTTATTGCCTAAACCCAGCTTCAAATGGGACTCTGAACTTAAACTTGGGTATAGAGTTTATCAGTCCTGTACATTATACGCCCTCAATCCCATCCAACCACCTCTTTGTGACTCGCTTTCTATCAATAAATCCACCGCTTTATTCATTCAAAAAATAGGTTGCATCACAAGACACTTATTATATGATCACGTTCGCTATAAAAAAACATTTGTTTGCCATTTAATAGCACAGCAACATAATTTTCAGGTACAGTTGACAAAACTGTAACAGCTCAAGCACTTAACTGTTTAAGTGCGCAGGCGCGAGCTTTGAGGCAGGCTGTTTCACAGTCTCTCTCTTTGTGATGTCTTTTTCTTTAACTTTCTTTAATTTATTTTTATTTTTTCAGTCTTTTCAGTAAATAGTTTAGTTAATAAAGTTCTGCCCTCTGGAATCATGTTGTTTGAGAGAGTTTTTATTCCCATCTTCATACTTGGAATTATACTCTCGCTCCTCCGTAAGACCGGTGCGCAGCAGCTCCATCACAATGGAGCCGGCTTTGTTTACTCGCGGGATCAGCTGATCGCACTGAGGACGGCCGAGGTCAAGGATCTAACTTTGGCAAGAACTTTAAACATCCCCGATGAGATAAGGAGGAGGACAGCGAGGGGATGTAGAGGT